>CM077194.1:12001058-12028558 GCA_039654625.1 Rhinogobio ventralis
GACATGTCTAAACATATTAAAGCCTATCATTTTTTTATTCACATGGACATATGACATTTTTAAATGGCCCCATGACTCTTCTGTGTTGATTGTGAAAATGTAGGCAACAGCCTTCTTGCAGTGTCCACAAGAAATTCATTTTATTTACATCCTATCTCAATATTACACTTACAAATAAATATTGCATTCTTACAATCTACATTTCAATTCTACCACTGTCCATCTGTGAGCGTATTTTCACCTGAGCTTTCAAAGAGAAGGTTTCCACATCTGTCCTTCCCTACAACTCTTCAGTAATATAAACAACAAGGATTCAGGTTCAGGAGCCGGGTAAATGCTGGGGTTAGTGAGGCAGAAATAGAAAGTTGCTTTAAAACCTATAGGACATGTAAAAACCATGGGGAGGTGCTCCGGCCATGTAAAAAGGGGGCAAATGATGTACATTTCGCCTCAATAAAAAGAGAAACATTCATACATTTACCATACTGGAGAGTAATAGACCATATCTACTCTGTATATTTTTCTATCACAGCAATCATATGGTTTTATATCACACACCTCAATTTTGTGGGCTTGTATTTCTACACAGTCCGTCCCATGTTCATCATCGCTTCTTCAAATAGTCAGGTTGTACTTCTGGATCAGTTGCTGTACGGACAGTCAGATGGGCCATTTTTGAGGTCAGCTGAGGGCCACTATATGCACTCTCTGTATTATTCTTATTGTGCAAATGAACAACCTCTCGATGGGGCTCAAAAGAAGTCTCAGTCCTTTTTTTCCACATTCACTTGATCAAATGGACAGTGCATGAGGAGTCTTTATTCTCATGTTGCTTTTCATCATCTATGTCTTGTGTTTTTCTCCCAGAGGAGAAATGGAGAGGGAGGACTGTGGTGTTTTGGTGTTTTTCACAGACTCCTTAAACAGTGTGTGTGCAGATATAGCTGGTACAGATTCCAACCAGGGGGAATCCCACACGTCCACGACCACATCTCGGAATTCACGCAGGAGAGACAGACAATACAAAATAAGCGTTAAAAAACAAACACACACCTGGATCTGGGGCAGGCTGGGTGCTTTGAGGGCCTGTTTTGGTCTAGTTACATACTAATCTGGAAAAGCCTGGGATTATCTCAAAAAATAAGATCTGTTGTATCTGTCTACAATCCTATGATTTAAATCTAAATAAATAAAAAAACTAAATTACATTAGCAATAACCCACGTTCATTGACTTTCATGGACTGTGATTTTCTGTACAGCTGTCAAGTTTGTTTCCTTTCTTTTTCTCGCTGGTCTTGTTTGGGCTTGTTTATTCAGGGTGTCGTAACTGGCATTCTGTCCCTGCGCAAGCCAATTGGCAGCTGCTCTCTCTGCGCCACCTGGACCGATCGTAGGAGCCAGTGCGAACGTGCCAGTCTCTCTTCACCCGTTTCCCCTTTCCTACTTAACTCGAGACTCCCAATGTATTTTTTTTTTTATTCCTACTCCCTACTTGCTTCGATTCTTTAATAATTCCTCCCACTTGTCCTCACTCCCTGCTTTCCCCCCACAGTGCAAAGGCATTTCTGGTGAGTTTTTGTGTGTCCGCCCTCTCCCTTTCTTTCATTCTCTTCCTAGCTTCTACAGATTGTCTTGCAGTCTCTCCATGTAGCTTCTAAGCTCAGCCGACTGTCCCAGGTCTATGTCTTGACAGACCCACTTGATGTCGTCTTCATTCCCAATAAGGATGGAGTTGGTGTATGGCCCACCTTCATCTGGTAGTACGGTGGCAAAGGAAGTAAACTTGACCCTTTTGCGCTTTGCAGCGCTGGGAGAGTTGTTAAGGGGTTCGACTTTTCCGCTGGGGTCATTTCCCGAACAAGACCGTGGATCGGAATGCACATGGGGAATGCTACGCCCATGCAAAGAGCCGCTTTTCTGAACGCCGCTCCCGTTGAGGAGGTACTTGCTCTCCTCGCACCCCTCATTGCGATCTATCGCAGTCGTGCACTCATCGTTGTGTGCCAGCGGCCCGTGGTCACCGTGATGATCCATCAGGTCCGCTTCATTGCCGAGCCACACCCAATCATGGGCGTGGTTCATGTTGCCCTGTTCCAGAACAGGAAGCTGTTTGTGGCGGTAACGGAAGGCGAAACTAACACAGTTGATGAGGAAGACAAGGATAGCAAGGCAAAAGACTCCGAGCAGGGCATACATGCCGATTTCTAGGTCTGACAGACCTCTTGGAGCCTGGGTCAAGTCACTCTCCGCCCCGCCAGGTAGGTCCACCTGTGCTGGGTAACTGGTATAGTCCACAGGGTTGTTGTTTTGTCCCCCACCCTGCTTGTTGCCCCCAGAACGACTAGTTAGCGTAGTCTTTGCAGTTGTGCTGACTTTCTTCAGGACCGACTCTTCCCGTTCTACCGCTGTGTTCGTGTATTTCCAGCTATCTCCTCCGCTCGTTTTATCCGGTTCTAGTACCTTATGTCTCTGTTCATTTGTGCTGTTGTCCAGACTGTTCTCCTCTTGAGTTCCACTCCTCTGCTCCAGGTCGTTCTGTCCGAACTTCACCTGTACGCTTCCTATGCCCATTGCCAAAATGCTCTTCCTCTTTGATTTCTGGCAGATTTCTGAGATCATCATCTCCACACGCAGCAGCGTCCCCTGGCCCTCGCCTTCCGCAACTACCACAGGCCAGCGCTGGGATTGCTCCTGATAGGTGGAGACCACGCTCTCATCCAGCGAGGTGATGGTAAGAGTAAAGTCTTTGGGGTCATAGATGTCGAGAGGGGTCACAGAGCCATCGCTGTACTGAATCCATGCACTGATGATGGCCTCCTATAATAAAAAAGAGAGGCAGTGAGAAATAGAAACATGGTTTAAAGGATAAGTTTGCCCAAAATGTAAATTCGGGCATCATTTACTCCAATGTTGTTTCAAACTCTTATGACATTTCTGTCAAACACCAGACAACAAATTATTAAAGAATTGTACTGCTCGCTCTTTATTAAATGATTCATGTTTTCATTGAATTGGTTGATCCAGTTCACAAAACCAGTCTGAATGATTTGCTCACAGATCTGCTTCTCAACTCAATGACTAAGGTTAACAGAAGGTGAGTAGAAGATTATCAGTGACTTCAGCAGAAGTCCCTATATATAGTCATATGGACCACTTTTATGATGTATAGACTTTTGCATCCTTTTTGAAGCCTCTTCAAGCCTCAGTATCCATTCATTTTAACTGCACTGAAAATGATGACTGAATTTTCCTTTTGGGTGAACTATCCCTTTAGTAACAAAACCAAATGAGTTAAAAGTTAGAAATATTCTTATTTATATAGTACTGCATCATTGTCCTTGGAGAGTGATGTTTTATATACTGCATATGCCATTTAATTGTGAAAATGTTTTTGCCCTGAACATGTGAATCAAAGCACAAACTGGCAGTTATTAGAACTGACATCTAATAGCCATGCTGTCAAGGTTATTTCTCTTAATAAATGTAAAAAAAAATGTCCCATGATAAATGCAGGAACACTACAAGTTAAGATTTACCTTAAAAAGGCTCAGTCATTTATACACCAAATAAAACAGAAGAGGCAATTAAGTTGGCGTGCTGAAAACAATAAACTTCCACTTCACTTGACTGTGAGGAGAAAATGTGTGCCCAAACGGAAGTCGTGCAGTAAAAAGACTACATTAAGAGTACAGAATGGAGCTGCATGCCATTTTTTTGGTTACAGCATCAAATTCAAGGTGGCAGTATAATTTTCTGGAATAAATCCCTGCTGAAACAAATGATGTTTCACATCTTTCATCACCATCAACTACAGGGAAACACAACTCAACAGTACTACGAGTTGCTTTAAAGGGATAGTTCACTCAAAAGTCAAAATTCTGTCATGGTTTACTCACCCATGTTGGTCTAAACCTGTATGACATTGTGCTTGTAGAACATTCAAAACCTGCTTTCAAAGTATGGAGGAAAAAAGCATGTTTATTATTCAACAATTCCACAGATGAAATAAAGTCATACAGTTCAGAATGACATGAAACTATGTAAACAATGACACCATTTTCATGTTTATTTTTCAAATCAAGTTTTCCAGAAGCTCATAAAAAAATCTGTAGTAGAACTTGCGAACTGTGCAAATTAATTTTATCTTTTCTAAACATGCAGTCATATATAATTTAAGAAATACTAAATACTATGCTACGGAAGAGAGGTAATTATTGGACTTGGATTATAATTATATAGGCTGTAGAGTGTGTGGAGTTAATCACAAACGCTTGAGAGAGTGAAAATGCAAACTGCAGATCAACTACGCTAGTGTCAGAAATAGTGTACAAGAACAACCTCCAGATACGTGGCCACCTTAAATTTGGCAGCTTCTTCAAATGGGACAAAAAGTGTTTTTCTTAATATCCGTAATTGCCAACAACTCCAAATGAGACTCTTGCAGTGTTTTCCCGCCCACTCTCTTTCACTCATAGTTAACCTTGGGCCTTGTGCGTGGGAAAATGCTGGCAGAAGCCAGGGAAAGCGTTCAGATTTTTAGCAGAGCCGCTATTTTAAATACTTTAATCAGATGATTTGAAACAGCACTGTAGGAGGAAGTAGAATATTAGAGCTATTCACTTCTCAGTTACAATAAGGCCTGCCAAAATGAACACCGGTGCCTTAATTGAGGGGCCATGGGTTAATAGAGCAAACAGAGGCCATTTTGCAGAATGTGTTTGCATACTGGATTATTTCTGCAATGGTATCTGTACTGTTGGCAGGGGAGACTCTGAGTAAGCGAGAAGCAGTCTGCTTTTTTCAGAGTTGTTCCATTACCTGAGTTTTTATTGAACATTTAAGTCTCCACTTTTTTGCTTGTAATATCTCTCACTCATTCCTTAGCCACAGACTCAAAACTCAACCAGGTAGCATGGATGAAAATTTATTCTGAAGTGCCACAATATTAGTGCCTATTTCTGATGTAGCGCTGTTGCATGTGGACACTTTTGTTAATCAGCAGGTTTCCTTGCAGCTGATTAAGCTTCAAAAGTTTTCCAACAAATGCTTTCAAACAGCACTGCTCTTTTATATTAACACACTGGCCTCAACTTGATGCCTAAAAACTTTAGGCAATTGTCCTTGACAGGTGCATTTCTAGTTTGTTTTCCCAGCCTCATGTACTAGTTCCCATTCAGTCGGTCACTCTCGACGGCACGTCGGAGTACCGACGAATAGGAATCTCGCTCGCGAGAGCCAATCTACTTCGAGTAAAACTAAACGAGCCAATGCACATTGGCATGCAATGATTGCACCAGGTGCTCATGCCACGCAGCGCGGGTATAAATGAGACACAGGTGTTTGCATCAAGTTAGCTTTTTGCTTCGGAGCCGAGTGGTAGATGGTTCAGCCAGATATCACTCTCTACTTCGCAGTCCTGACTGGAAAGAAGCCTGCCCTTTTGGAAGCGATCTCTTCAGTCGGTGTTGGTGTGACGGCACTGCAGCGGGTCGTGTGGTTCTGTGATCATCTCTCTTCCTCTTTTCTGAGCAAAACACAAAGGCTGTTCTCACAGCTGGTTCGGTGCGCTAGGTGGAGAGCGCTGAAAAGCCGTTCTTACGGCTGGTAAGAGAGCGCCTTCGTGTGAGAGAGAGCGCGCACGTCAGGCTGCACTATCCCCTGACTGTGTCGCCGCGACCCCTCCCCCTGCGTGCTTCAGCACCAAGGAGAGCGTCCTTCTATTAGAGCAACACAGATAGAGCTTGCGTCCTTTTCAGGATGACATTCTATCTGTGTGTTTCTGGATGCGGTGGTTATCTGTCACCGAGGGATGGTCACAAGCGCTGTATCTCGTGTTTGGGCGTTCAGCACGCTGAGGCAGCGCTCGTGGATGACTCATGTTCTCACTGCGGGAACATGACCATCTCGGAGTTGCGGTCGAGACTCCATCTCGTAAGGGGTGGAGTCCCCGTGCCTCTGCCTCGATCTAATCCTCCACAGAGGGTTACTTCAGGCAGTAGCACGGGTGATCTGAGGGTTACGGTGAGCGCGCTTCCCCCAGGGAACCAACCCCCGGGGAACCCTCACTCCTCCCGCACTTCGCAGCCAGTAGAGCTGCCGTTGGAACGCGGTGGGCCACCCACGAGGTGTGTACCATCCGTATCCTTCGGGGCTCCTCTTGACAATCAGATGTCCATCGCTGCATCGGAGGGAGGGTCAGAAGTTTCTGGAGATGACGTGTCGGCGCAGGGGGCTCCTTCGGGAAGATCCGCTGTGCCCGATACGGATCCGGAAATGATGGCCATGCTTTCCCGGGCCGCTGAGAGAGTCGGGCTCGTGTGGAACCCTCCACCGTGTCCCGAACCCTCAAGGCTGGACGATTGGTTTCTCGGGGTGGCCCGTGCTGGCCCGTGCTGGTTCTCAGCGCCCCACCCCGGTTCCTTTCTTTGCATGACGGAGGTGCATGACGAGCTCACTAGGTCATGGACGGCACCTTTCACTGCCCGAAACCGGCCCAGTGGCTCCTCCTCCCTCACCACCCTCGATGGGGGAGCGCAGAAGGGTTACACGCAGGTTCCTCCCGTGGAACGGGCCGTTGCCATGCAACTGTGCCCTAACTCCACTTCTAGGGGGAACCCGTGTCTCCCCTCCCGGGCCTGTAGGTACTCGTCCGATCTGATCGGAAAGGCCTACCAGGCTTGTGGGGATGCTGCCTCCTCCTTACACGCTATGGCGTTGTTGCAGGTCCATCAGGCCCAGGCACTGAGGACCTTGCACGAGGGTGGTCACGATCCCGCAGTTCTCCAGGAACTGAGAACCGCAACGGACCTCGCGCTTCGTGTGACGAAGGTTACGGCGCGGGCAGTGGGTCGTGCGATGTCCACTATGGTGGTCCAGGAACGCCATCTCTGGCTGTGTCTGGCTGACATGAGGGAAACCGACAAGATCAGGTTCCTTAATTCCCCCGTGTCCCAGACCGGCCTCTTCGGCGACGCGGTCCAGAACTTCGCCCAGCAGTTCACGGCCGCACAGAAGCAGACTGAGGCGATCAGTCACATCCTGCCACGGCGGACAGCTGCTGTCTCCACCCCGCCGCCGGCAGCGCCTCAGCCTGCTCGTCGCCGAGGGCGGCCGCCTGCGTCTGCCTCCGCTCCCGCGTCGCAGCAGCAGCCTCCACCCAAGCGACGTCGTGGAGCCGGGCGTAAGCAGGCCGCCCCGCCCGTCCAGGCCTCTGCCAAGAGGGGTGGCAAGAGCAAGGGCAAGCGGCCCTGAGACGGGCGACCTGGAGATGGGGAGGACTGCTCTTCTGGAGACGGTGACCGCACCGCTCCATCCCCCGGAGGAGGGCCGGGTGGAGAATCTTGTGTTCCGTTTTGTTTCTGTCGGTCGAAGTTTTATTGAGAATTTGGTACCCAAATTCTCAATAAAAGAGCAGTTTCCCCTATCTCCGGGTCCCCAGGGGGCTCGGAGGGTTGTGGCCGGTCAAACCCCGGACCACACTCATCCTCCCCCTTCGCCAGCGGGCAGCAGTGGACGATCCCCTCACGGTCCTTCTGCCCACCTGTGGAATCAGGTAAGTGTTGCAATGCACACTCACACCTCGCTGCGGGCCGCCTCCACGAGACAGCCGCCTCAGCCCGGTACCTGTATTCCACCTCGCTGCCCCACGGTGGGTACGCCGGTGGTCCCTTTGGTCCCGCTTGCACGGTCTCTGCGAGCCTGGCTAGCGCTCCCCAGTCCGTCTCGCTGGCTCATTCGGACCATCAGGCTCGGCTATGCGATTCAGTTCGCCCGGCGTCCCCCCAGGTTCAAGGGCGTCCGCTTCACTTCGGTGAACGCCGCAGACGCCCATGTCCTGCGTGTGGAGATCGCAGTCCTACTGGCGAAGGACGCGATAGAGCCGGTCCCTCCAGCCGATATGAAGACAGGCTTCTACAGCCCGTACTTCATTGTACCCAAGAAGACCGGTGGGTTACGGCCAATCTTGGACCTGCGAGTCTTGAATCGGAGCCTTCACAAGCTACCGTTCAAGATGCTCACGCAGAAACGCATCTTCGAATGCATCCGTCCCCAAGATTGGTTTGCAGCGATCGACCTGAAGGATGCGTACTTTCATGTTTCGATTCTTCCTCGACACAGGCCGTTTCTGCGCTTTGCGTTCGAGGGTCGAGCATATCAGTACAAAGTCCTGCCCTTCGGGCTGTCCCTGTCCCCCCGTGTCTTCAAGAAAGTCACGGAGGGGGCCCTTGTGCCCATGAGAGAACAGGGCATTCGCATCCTCAACTATCTTGACGACTGGCTCATTCTAGCACAGTCCAGGGATCAGTTGTGCGAACACAGGGACCGGGTGCTCAGACACCTCAGCCAGTTGGGTCTTCGGGTCAACTGGGAGAAGAGCAAACTCGCCCCCGTGCAGAGGATCTCTTTTCTCGGTATGGAGTTAGATTCGGTCGGACGGACAGCGCGCCTCACAGAGGAGCGCGTCCAGTCGATGCTGAACTGCCTGAACACGTTTCAAGGCAGGATGGCGGTTCCACTGAAACAATTTCAGAGGCTCCTGGGGCATATGGCAGCCGCAGCGGCAGTAACACCGCTAGGCTTGCTTCATATGAGACCGCTTCAGCATTGGCTACACGGCCGAGTCCCGAGATGGGCGTGGCAACGCGGCACTCACCGGGTGAGCATCACACCGGCCTGCCGCCAATCCTTCAGCCCATGGTCAGACCCCTCGTTCCTTCGGGCCGGAGTGCCTCTGGAACAGGTGTCCAGGCATGCTGTGGTCTTCACGGATGCCTCTGCCATGGGCTGGGGAGCCACGTACAACGGGCATGCAGTGACAGGGGTTTGGACGGGCCCGCACCTGCATTGGCACATCAACTGCCTCGAGTTGCTAGCAGTGCATCTCGCTCTGAGCCGCCTCAAAAGGCTGCTACGGGGCAAAGATGTACTGGTCCGCACGGACAACACCGCGACCGTTGCGTATATCAACCGACAAGGTGGTCTACGCTCCCGTCGCATGTCGCAACTCGCCCGCCATCTCCTCCTCTGGAGTCAGAAGTGTCTGAGGCCTTACTGGCCCAACCGGTCCTGGTTCCCAGAACTTATGCTCCTGGCGACAGCCCCTCCTTGGCCGATTCCTCTGAGGAAGGACCTTCTGACTCAGAGACGGGGCACCCTGTGGCACCCGCGTCCAGATCTGTGGAAGCTTCATGTCTGGCCCCTGGACGGGACGCGGAGGTTCTAGGTGACTTACCCCAAGAGGTAGTTAACACCATCACTTCGGCACGAGCACAGTCTACAAGACAGGCTTATGCTTTGAAGTGGAACCTGTTCGTCGAGTGGTGTTCTTCTCGCCGAGAAGACCCCCGAAGATGTTCGATCGCGTCTGTGCTTTTCTTCCTGCAACGAGGGTTGGAGCGTAGGCTGTCGCCCTCCACCCTCAAGGTCTATGTTGCTGCAATATCTGCCTATCACGACCACGTAGAAGGTAAGACAGTTGGGAAGCACGACCTGGTCGTCAGGTTCCTCAGGGGGGCGAGACGGTTAAATCCTCCTCGACCCCCCTCCATACCCTCTTGGGATCTTGCTCTGGTGCTCCGAGCACTTCAGAATGCCCCATTTGAGCCCTTGCGGTCAGCAGAGCTTAAGATTCTGTCTATGAAGACTTTGCTGTTGGCCGCACTGGCCTCCATCAAGAGGGTAGGGGACCTGCAGGCATTTTCGGTCGACGAATCGTGCCTAGAGTTCGGGCCGGGTGACACCCACGTGGTACTGAGACCCCGGCCTGGCTATGTGCCCAAGGTTCCTACCACTCCCTTCAGGGACCAGGTGGTGAACCTGCAAGCGCTGCCCCTGAAGGAGGCAGACCCAGCCCTAGCTTTGCTCTGTCCCGTCCGCGCTCTGCGGATCTACGTGGATAGAACTCAAAGCTTCAGAACCTCAGATCAGCTCTTTGTCTGTCACGGAGGCCAGCAGAAGGGAAAGGCTGTCTCCAAGCAGAGGATGGCCCACTGGATAGTGGATGCCATCACCTTGGCTTACCAAGCACAAGGTGTGCCCTGTCCGCTCAGGGTGCGAGCACACTCTACTAGAAGTGTTGCATCCTCCTGGGCGCTGGCACGTGGCACCTCGCTGTCAGACATCTGTAGAGCTGCGGGCTGGGCGACACCCAACACGTTCGCTAGATTCTATAGCCTACGTGTAGAGCCAGTGTCCTCCTGTGTTCTCACCTCAAACGGGTAGAAGCACTGAGAGGCCCTGGCTCTTGTCGGCTTGCTGCGCCCCGGCGCTTTATTCTCCAGAAGCAAACTCTGTCGAGTCCTCCATCTCCCTCGGTGCCGGACGTGGCGGAACGTCTGGCATCAGGCCCCTTACCGCTGAATCCTTGAGAACCGGTACTGGGCTGGGGATATATGAGTGACCCTGCGGAGATCCCATATATTTTTCCACGGTCGCTCCTACGGGAAGCCCGTGTCTTTCCCTTGGGAGAGCCTTCCCGTCACTGGGACTGAGCCCCCTCTCTCCTTGCGGGCTACGGCTCAGCATTGTACTCCACATAACTCCTTCAGGGTACGATGTGGGCTCCGCAGCGTTCCCCTCACTAGGGCACGCTTTCCCAGTGTTATCCAATAGTCACTGAACGGGTCATGCGGAACAGCAGTGATGGACTTCTCTGTGTGAGCCCCGTCTCATCAGGTAAGAGAGCTCAGGAGGCTCACACAGGGCACTGGACGGGGGCCAGAGGCCATGGCGCTTTGGTAGGGATTCCTATTCGTCGGTACTCCGACGTGGCGTCGAGAGTGACCGACTGAATGGGAACGTCTCGGTTACGTATGTAACCCTCGTTCCCTGAAGGAGGGAACGGAGACGCCACGTCCCGTCGCCATGCCCTCTGCACCCTGCTGGGGTGCCGTCTACCTACTCGGCTCCTCAGCAAAAAGCTAACTTGATGCAAACACCTGTGTCTCATTTATACCCGCGCTGCGTGGCATGAGCACCTGGTGCAATCATTGCATGCCAATGTGCATTGGCTCGTTTAGTTTTACTCGAAGTAGATTGGCTCTCGCGAGCGAGATTCCTATTCGTCGGTACTCCGACGTGGCGTCTCCGTTCCCTCCTTCAGGGAACGAGGGTTACATACGTAACCGAGACGTTCTGCAGTTCTCCAGTAATTCTCAGTGAAGTCAAGTTCTTGAACATTCCATCTGATTCACAGTAAACTCAAAGTTCTAGAATGTTTTCATACATTCAGGTTAGCTTCAGTTTTTGGTTCTATCCACCTTCTTTTTAATGTAAGAGCTGCTTCTGCCATTTGTAACTTGAATATATAGGTTTCCAGTGTCAGCTGCTTGGTTATTTTACCTGTACAAAAACAGTCTGTAAAACTGCTTGATGTTGCAAACTGGCATTTTTACCATATTATTTGAATATTATTGTAAAATAATTTTACCGCTTGACTTGAAGGTCTTGCACTTCCACAGGATTTAGCTTACTTCCACAATGAAAAATAAGGTGGATAATGTTCTATCCAATTTTCAACTTTTCGTTCGACAACATTCTGTGAATTCACAGTAGCCACATTTTTTTGTTATAAAACATTCCATCCATTTTACAATAGACTCAACTTCTAATTTAATAAAGTTACAGCACATTCACATTGCCTCAATTTCTAGTTAATTAACAGTCTTTCATTTCTAAAATGTTCAAGTCAGTTCAATTCATTATAGCTTCTACAACTACACTGCAACCTCTAGTTCCAGAACACTCCAGGCAGGGGCGATTCTAGGATTTCAATATTAGGGGGGTGGGTCAGCCCCCAATGAGGGTATGATTTAAAAAATTATATATTGTTTGTATATAACCCTCTGCGTTCGGCTGAATTTTTCCTTGTGACAACGTAAAACAACTTAAAATACTAAATTTTTGGCCACACAGACATGAGAGATATGTCTTTAGAAAGCTAAAAACTTTTATTTGTGTACACTCACAATAAAAACTAAATGTTGTGCTTTTCGCTAAATAAAGAAAACAAGCCAGATGCGCATTCTCCCGTCTCTCTGTCAGTGAAGTTTGTTCTGAAATGCGTCTGAAAATGAACTGTAACTCAACGAATACTTGCCACACAGACATGAGAGATATTTCTAAATAAAGCTTGAAGTGTCTACTTTTAAATGAAGTAATATAAAACTTCATTTATAATATAAAAAACTAATATTCTCTATTTAAGTAATCCGTATGAAATCAACGAGAGGTACATTTTTGCTCATTATCGGTAATGTGACCACGCATGCGCAAAACGATTCACATGCTAATCGTCCACGTGAAGGAACGCAAACCTGTAAACACCCCATCAACTCAAAACAAAGCATCAGCTTCATCATTCTTCTGCTTTTCATCGAGTTTGGAAGACACGCTATGAGTTTACCATGGATTTACCTCAGAAGAAGAACAACGCAATTTTAAGATGAGAATTTTTAAGGTAAAACATTTATTCTCACTTATATTAGCGTGTTATTATTGCATAAACTTCACATTTTAGGCTACTAGTTGAACTATTGCCAGACTAAAATATGTGAAATCGACGGAAACATGTTGAAATATGAAATATAGACAGGTAGGAAACCTTTCAATGCTAAATAAATACACATGTAAGTTACGACGATGTTTTTATGCTCTATAATATAAAACACAGAATGATATAAAAGTAGTAGAGTGTTTACACTAACATGATATTATAATGTTTAGACCAGTTAACTGTAAAATATAGTGTTCTGTGTACTGTGTATCTCCTTAAACGTAGATGTTTATAATGTGTTTATAGTGAGGAGCGGCTCGATCGCTTCAGTAAATGGTCTCTGTAAGCGCTGTGAGTTTGAATCACTTGCACTGTGCATTTGAAAAGCAAAATGCACCAAACATTAGGCTGTATGTTTTTACTCCAAACTCACTTCATAATGGCATAATGTATGAAAACATTGGAAGTAACAAATTATAATTCATATAGGCTATTTTTCTCTAGTGTAGTGTACTGAAATGTTCCTTTCTAGTGATTTATAATTATAGGCTGCCTGCATTTTCCCCCAAAACATTTTAGTTTTCTGTAAAGTAAAAATTATTATTACGGTTATTAGTATTTTATGCAGCCCTACAAGTATGTGCCTACAAGGCACAACAAACCTGGTGTTCTTTATATATAGTAATAGTATATAAAATATTTTTGTGAAATTAAAATTTTAGCTCATTTTAACCAGAAAAATCACAATTCGTGTTTTTAATTTTTTTTTTACCAAATCATGCAGCCCTAGTCGTTCCTGATATCAGCATGTTCACAGTTGTGACTTTTTGTCCTTCGTTATGTACACTCACCTAAAGGATTTTTAGGAACATCTGTTCAATTTCTCATTAATGCAATTATCTAATCAACCAATCACATGGCAGTTGCTTCAATGCATTTAGGGGTGTGGTCCTGGTCAAGACAATCTCCTGAACTCCAAACTGAATGTCAGAATGGGAAAGAAAGGTGATTTAAGCAATTTTGAGCGTGGCATGGTTGTTGGTGCCAGACGGGCCGGTCTTTCACAATCTGCTCAGTTACTGGGATTTTCACGCACAACCATTTCTAGAGTTTACAAAGAATGGTGTGAAAAGGGAAAAACATCCAGTATGCGGCAGTCCTGTGGGCGAAAATGCCTTGTTGATGCTAGAGGTCAGAGGAGAATGGGCCGACTGATTCAAGCTGATAGAAGAGCAACTTTGACTGAAATAACCACTCGTTACAACCGAGGTATGCAGCAAAGCATTTGTGAAGCCACAACACGCACAACCTTGAGGCGGATGGGCTACAACAGCAGAAGACCCCACCGGGTACCACTCATCTCCACTACAAATAGGAAAAAGAGGCTACAATTTGCACGAGCTCACCAAAATTGGACAGTTGAAGACTGGAAAAATGTTGCCTGGTCTGATGAGTCTCGATTTCTGTTGAGACATTCAGATGGTAGAGTCAGAATTTGGCGTAAACAGAATGAGAACATGGATCCATCATGCCTTGTTACCACTGTGCAGGCTGGTGGTGGTGGTGTAATGGTGTGGGGGATGTTTTCTTGGCACATTTTAGGCCCCTTAGTGCCAACTGGGCATCGTTTAAATGCCACGGCCTACCTGAGCATTGTTTCTGACCATGTCCATCCCTTTATTACCACCATGTACCCATCCTCTGATGGCTACTTCCAGCAGGATAATGCACCATGTCACAAAGCTGGAATCATTTCAAATTGGTTTCTTGAACATGACAATGAGTTCACTGTACTAAAATGGCCCCCACAGTCACCAGATCTCAACCCAATAGAGCATCTTTGGGATGTGGTGGAACGGGAGCTTCGTGCCCTGGATGTGCATCCCACAAATCTCCATCAACTGCAAGATGCTATCCTATCAATATGGGCCAACATTTCTAAAGAATGCTTTCAGCACCTTGTTGAATCAATGCCACGTAGAATTAAGGCAGTTCTGAAGGCGAAAGGGGGTCAAACACAGTATTAGTATGGTGTTCCTAATAATCCTTTAGGTGAGTGTATATTTGGACTATGTTGCCATTTCTTTAATGAGTGGGCAGGGTGATTTTTACATCGTTTTTAAGCAAAAATCCTAGCCTACTTGATCCAGTTGTCAAAAGTCTTGTGAACAAATATTCAGTATGGGTTTTATGGCCTTATTTCAGTGACTTAAAACTTTTCTTTTTTTCACAAACCACGCATAAACGTCATTTTCTCAAAACTACAAACTTTTACATACATGCTGCTCACATATTATTGTAGCAAAGTTGGTGCTGAATACAGAGTAATCAGACTTTAGCCATGAAAATGTTACAAGTAACAGAAATAAGCACAAATGTCAGGGCATGTCAAAACACCTCCAGGGCCCAGAAAACACCTCAGGGTTCAGAGGGATAAGGTAGGCATGAACGATACAGTAGGTTCTACATATCAAAGTCAATCTCTGGATATTTAATTAAATTCTAATAATTGTAAATAACCAGCTAATATTCATTAAGAATATAGACAAACTTTATATTACTGTAATTGTCCATATGGCCATATGTAGGTAAAATGTTTTTGTTTTTGTTTTTTTTTCAACATATGTAATGTTTTAAACACTGTAGTAAAATTAACTTAAAAGATCTACATTTCTCATTTTCATTCATGGAGATAACATGGAGGATTTAGTGGAGGATTGTTTTGCTTTTGGATTTATTATAAAATGAATATTATTTAAAAAACTTCTTAAAAAAAATTTATTGCAGTGAAGTATGAATTGCTCCTGCATCATATTATGTAAACTGCATTTATGACAAAATGTAATACACAGATGCAGATATCAAAACAATCTATCAATAAATGCACACACGTTGTCCTCTGCTTTTGACGCTGTGCTGTTATGAATCGAAGAACACGCTGAATAACACGCAGCCTGAAATACTGGGATAAGCCGAAGCCTGCCGCCGGTTTCATATGAGTTTTAAAGGGCCCCTGACTCCAGCCTGAACTTCCACTTTTTATAGCTAATTCACGGCGGTCTATATGATTTTTTCCATACAATTCATAGTAGTTTATGTTAGTAAAATGAATTATTCTGTCAGTCACTTCTTGTGTCTCTCACCTGTTTAGGTGTGTGCAACAGGTCCTGAGCAGTGGTTATGATGTAGAAGGCTCTGTTGTTGATGGAACTGGGCTGCAATGAGAGACTCAAAGAGCCCACCAGCTGAACTCCTAGATCAGTGATGGTCACTTTATCATCCAGCACTGTGATGGTCTTCTCAGCCAGAATAGAGTCAGACAAAGGGGATATCACCTGGGAAATACAAAGAAATGGAAGCACCAAGGATCCAACAATCACACAGTGCAGATATATCTATTTATCTATCTATTAGGGGTGTGACGAGATCTTGCGAGAATAAAATGTGACAAGATTTCTCGTCGAGCGAAAAGATGTCTCGCGATGTCGCCATGACAGATTGTGAGGGTGAAATTAGCATCGAATATGCCACTGGTACGTTTACATTACATCCTCCACTGTCGTTTTGCTTTTTTTTAAAGAAATGGAAAACTTTTAATTCAGTTGGATAACAATCGTTTCAATTGTAAACTATTGTAAACGTCTCATCTGCTCAGCCAGCGCGAGCTGCAGTTGCACACACACACACACACACAGTGCAGCAGGAATCACAGGAATTCACTGGTCACGTTACGAAAGCAAGGTGAGATGATTGACAGGACCATGGCGGAAGATTTGTGCGCAACAGAGCCTGATAGAGTTTCTGTTAAAGTCCTCATGAAATCAAAATCGATCTTATTTACTTTGTTAGCACACATTAAAGGTCTTAGGGTGAACAATTCATCCGTGCAAGTTAATACACAGAAAAAAATAGTTTGCCGCGGTAATCTTTAATCAAAATCTGAAAAGTAACTTCCGGTCTGGAATGGCGTTCCCTTTCCGATGGCGGCAGTTTGAAGGCTTGGGTTTGAATATCCTTAACCACTCTCCTCCAACCGTTAGTCTGCTATGAGCGAGAGATGGAGAGGAGGAGCGCTGAAATAAAACCCTGCCCTCTATTCAATATTCCGTTTCACTTGGAAATGCGTCACAGCACTGAAATAAAATCAGTTGCAACTTCCGGTTCACTGGGACTTTAAATGTCTTATTATCTAGAATGCGCGCTCAGCAATGGCGCTTCCTATACACAGAGTACGTGCGATCATGAACAGAAATCAAATGCGAGCTCCGTGATTCGCACACATTCATCGTTCAATCTGAGTTACACCCACGGCAAATTACTTATAAATTTACTTATTTATAATACTTTTTTTTTATTTTATGTGTTTATGAAAACTACCTAATGTGCAAGTTATACCAGTGCTCTGGTCTCTGTTTGCACTTTGAATATTGAGAGAGTAATTTGATTATGGTTGCACTTACTGTTTGCACTTAATAAGACTAAGAAAAAACTGTTATTTATTTGTGTTATTTATACTGTTCTTATTTCTATGTTCAGTTTATGGAAAGGAGTTGAATTAAGAGGTCACAGAGGTAAAGAGGTCCTCAATCAGAAGTTCTGGAAGCTCATAATTCATGTACAATATGTTCTTGTGTACCCAATCTCATGTCTCATCTCGTCTCGTGAGCTAAGTGTCTCGTCACACCCCTACTATCTATCTATCTATCTATCTATCTATCTATCTATCTATCTTTTTTCATGCAATTTAATATAATTATTTGAAAATCCTTTCCTGTCCCTGTTTCCATTATATAATATCTCCCATCCTTACAAAAGTAAAGCAAAGGCGAGGAGATACAAACTGACTCTTTGCAATTGCTTTACTATGACAGACAGGCAGTATGACAGGTGTACAAAGAGCTCTCAGAATCAATGTATCATCGCCGAGCATCATATTCTGTTAACATGGACATAACTGACACCATGAGGATTCCCGAGCTGAGAGGAGGAAAGGAAAATAACAAAAATGGCAGGAAATCAAAGGGGTGGCGAAAGCCTAAACGATAGGGAGAGAGACAACATGAAAAAAGAACTCCAAAAAGAAATCCATGGCATGTCGCAGAGCAGCGCAAGATGAGCAATTTAGGTTAAAAAGTATATTCATTTTATTTATTTTTTTTAAAATGACCAATTGTTTCGCTAGATAAGACCCTATTCCTCGTCTGGGATCGCGCAGAGCCTCTGAAGCCCTTCACAGGACTTTGAAACTGCATTGATTTGGACCTTCAACATTTTGGTTGCCATGGAAGTCTGTGATGGGGAGAAAAATCCTGGAATGTTTTCCTCAAAAACATTCGACTGAAGAAAGAAAGACATGAATATCTTGGATGAGATAGGGCTGAGTAAATTATCAGGAAATTTTCATTTTGAAGTGAACTAATCCTTTAATATTGGAAACACGTTTGTTCTTAAAATTGTAGTTGATATTGGAAACACGCTTGTTCTTAAAGCTATAGTTGAGATTGGAAACATGCTTGTTCTTAAAGCTGTAGTTGATATTGGAAACAGTTTGGGTTACTTGACTGTAACCCTGTTCCCTGATAAAGCGGAACGGGATGTTGTGCTAGCTTTTAGTGCTTTGGGGAACATCTTTATCGTGACCAGCTGTGAATAGTGTGTATAACACGTCAATGAAATTGACCCAGAGGTATTATAGCCTCGGTTGGTGACATCACCCATGCACCTGCTACACGAGGCTATAAATAGATGAGCCCCAGCTGCAAGCCTTTAGGTCTCTTTGTTTGAAGAGCAGTCCTGGGACATCATTGGCACGGCAACGTAGAGCAGCATCTCGTTCCGCTTTATCAGGGAACAGGGTTACAGTTAAGTAACCCAAACCGTTCCCTTTCAAAAGCTTAACTCAATGCTGCGCTAGCTTTTAGCGCTTTGGGAATAAGAATATCCACGCCACCATGCATGATGGTGTCTGGACCCCTTACGGTTGTGTAGGTGTGCACAAGAACGCAAGAAAGCCTCAGACATTAGCTAGTGATGTCGACTCAAGGAGTCGAATGTGTGCGGAGAGGACCAACCTGCCGCATCACAAACACTTTGTAAGGGGGCATCCCTTGCTAACGCAGTAGAGGAGGCAACCCCCCCTGGTGGAGTGAGCCCTTAAGCCTATTGGCGAAGCTTGACCGCTCGCCTCATAGGCAAGAACAATAGCATCCCTGACCCAATGTGACATGGTTTGTTTGGTGGCAGCAGAACCTCTGTTACGGCCCCCATGACAAACAAACAGTTGCTCTGACTTACGCCACTGGCTAGTGCGGTGGACGTAGGCCTGAAGAGCACGAACTGGACACAGTCTATGAAGTCCCTCCTGATCCGCCGTTTCAAACAGCGGAGGGCAGAAAGTCTCCAGAGTGACAGGATGTAAAGTCGAGAAAGGAACCTTTGCAGGTAGTCAGGATAAGGATGCAAAATCACTTTCACCATTCCTGGGGCAAAGTCTAAGCAGGATGGCGATATTGACAGAGCCTGCATATCCCTAATTCTTTTTAAGGAAGTTATAGCCATAAGAAAAACCATCTTTAGGGTCAGAAGTTTGTCAGACGCTGACTCTAGAGGTTCAAAGGGGGTCTCAACCAGACCCTTTGAGGACTATAGCGAAGTCCCATGAAGGGATCTTGGTTCTTACCGGGGGCCTCAGTCGTCTGGCCCCACAAATGAATTGAGCGAGCAGAGGATGTCTCCTGAGTGGCACCTTGTCACTCAAGGCGTGGCAAGCCAAAAGTGCGGCCAGGCATGTGCCTGCTGACAACTTTTCCTGCAGAAAATCCAGAACTGAAGCAACCTGGCAGTTAACTGGGTCTACATTGTGTGTCGTACACCACCTTTCAAAGACACCCCATTTATTGGCATACATTTTCCTAGTGGAGGGAGCCCTAGCACTTAGAATAGTCCCAATAACATCAGGTGAAAGCCCAGTGTCCCTCAGTTGGTGCCCACAGGTCGGGCCTGGGATGGCCCCGCTTAAGAAGGTCCCTCCTATCCGGAATCACCCACAGCGAGCCGTTGTGGAGAGACATTATCTCTGAGAACCACACTCTATTCAGCCAACGCGGCACTATCAGTAAGATGCAAGACCCTTGCTGGCGAACTCTGGCTAGAACTCCCGGGAGCAGAGAGACTGGAGGAAAGCACACAGGCACATTTTGGGCCATATGTGTGCCATCCTGTCCAGACCCAGGAGGGCTGGGTGACTCAGAAAGAGGTAGAGGAGACATTGCGCTGTCTAATAAGAGGTGAAGAGGTCCATTTCCACTTCATAAAAATTTAATCCAGATCTGAGACATTAATTCTGAGTGGAATTTCTATTCCCTCATCTGTAAACTCTGTCTGGCAGAAAAAACGCTCCCACATTCAATCGCCCTGGAATGTACACTGCCCTGAGTGACAGGAAGTTTTTCTGGGCCCAGGGAAAATCCTTCTCGCTATACTTCAGATTGCATGAGCACAGACCTCCCTGGTAATTTATGTAAGAGAACCCGAAATTGGTAAGCTTCTGCCCCCAAGAGCGAACCTCAGGAACTTCCTGTGTTGTGGCAATATTTATATGTGAACACATGCATCCTTCAGATCGATCGTGCCGAACCAAACATAATGTTGAATTTGTGACACGATCATCTTTACAGTTAACATCTTGAACTTCAGTGCTTTAACTGTATAGTTTAAGCCTCGAAGATCTAAGACTAGACACAACCCCCACCCTTCTTGGGAACCAGGAAGTAACTGCTGTAACAGCCCAACTCTCTCTCCAGAACAGAAACATGTTCTATGGCCTCTTTGTTGAGTATAGTTTGTAGCTCGTGACAGTATGAGTGCCAGCTCTGACTTCACGGAAGTGGAGACCATGCCGTTAAAAGACGGAAGACGACAAATAAATTAGTTCACTAATTTTACTGTGCTTAACACCCATGCAGAAATGCCTGGCAGAAGTTTCCACGCTGCCAGACTCTCTGAGAGTGATAACAATTTTGACACTTCCTGTTGAGGGGATGTTAGTTGTTCTATGTCCTGGATGATAGTAGGATTTAAACACAGAACGTCTAACATTTCACTGGAAACTGCTGCCCCCCGAATCACCAGAGGTGGAGGGGATGGAGTGGTTTTATGAGGGTAATAGGACGGGGCGAGCAAATGTTTGACGCGCCTCGTCCCGCGGGGGCACCAGACTGGGCGCCAGACCATCAGTTCTGGACTTCTTTTTATTGATGATAGTCCTGAGGTGCGCCCTGGGAGCTTGCTGAGGGCGACGGGCCGGCCCCCAGTCTTCATGAGGGGGAGCGCGACTCGCCACACTCTGCTTTTTAACCTCCCTAACTCTTGAAGGACCGGGGAGAGGTTGGGTGACCGATGGCCCCTCCCCTTGAGTGCAGCAAGGAAGAAACTGAACAAACGCTTCCTCATATTTTTTAACTTCTCTAAATCTGGCAACCACAGAGTTAACTGAATCACCAAATAGACCAGAGGGGGGAGATCGGAGCATCAAGAAGAAAAACTCTATCTTTGTTGGCCCCCCGCTGGAGCGAGGAAATGTGTAGATTGGGATATTGAGATTGGAAACACGCTTGTTCTTAAAGCTGTAGTTGAGATTGGAAACACATGCTTGTTCTTAAAGCTGTAGTTGAGATTGGAAACACGCTTGTTCTTAAAGCTGTAGTTGAGATTGGAAACACGCTTGTTCTTAAAGCTGTAGTTGATATTGGAAACGTGCTTGTTCTTAAAGCTATAGGTGCTACTGGAAACGCACTAATTCTTAAAGCTATAGATGCTATTTGGAAACACGCTTGCCTTAAAGCTATAGTTGTTATTAAAAAAACGTGCTTCTTAAAGCTTTAGTTGCTATTGGAAACTCGCTTGTCTTAAAGCTATAGTTGCTATTGAAAACGTGCTTCTTAAAGCTTTAGTTGCTATTGGTTCTTTAAAGTCCCTGTGTATCGGAAGTAGTAACTGAGTTTTCTTCAGTGCTGTGACGTATTTCCAAGTGAAACGGAATATTGAATAGTGGACGGGGTTTTACTTCAGCACACCTCCTCTCCATCTCTCGCTCATAGCAGACTAATGCTTGGAGGAGAGTGGTTAAGGATATTCGGAAGTAAATTTTCAGATTTTTATTAAAGATTACCATGACAAACAATTTTTTTTCTGTGTATCAACTTGCACTGATTAATTGTTCACCCTAAGACCTGTAATGTGTGCTAACAAAGTAAATAGGGTCAATTTTGGGACTTTAGTTATATACTTTAGCTATAGTTGCTATTGGAAAAAATGCTGTTCTTAAAGCTATAATTGATATTGGAAATATGCTTTTCTTAAAGCTGTAGTCGCTATTGGAAATATGACTTTCTTAAAGCTATTGGAAATATGATTGTAACGCAGTTTGTATGTTCAGGAAAGAAGGAGGCGGGAACCTGCAAACATTTACAAGACTTTAATAAAAATAAACACAAAATGAAAGAAAAAGCGGCAGTCCCTCACGGATGACTGCCGCGCACACACATAACAAAACGTAAAATCCAGGCCTGGTCCTCTCTCGTCTTGCACTATCGTCGCTCCTCCTTTTATGCTCCCGTCACTCCTCCGTGAGATGAGACCGGTGTGGCGCGCAGCTGGCGCTCATTATCACCCGCCACCGGCCCGCTCTCACGGTCCCTCGCCTCACTGCTTGCCACAATGATATTCTTAAAGCGATAGTTAGATAGAGGTGTTCTTTGGGCCTTTGATCTACGTTTTGCTCACGGCTTTTTACGCTTTCTCAGGTGGTGAGTTTTCCAAAGATTCTTTTAATCCGTCACATGACCTCACATTTCTGATGTATCAATTTATTTTTACCACTTCACTATAATTCTAAGCACACTAAACTGATAGGAAAAGGGGATGAACAGTTGTTTTTATCTCTGAATCTGACTCTGCTTTTTATTTCATCTATGTTGACCTACCTGAGGAGCCGTCCACAAGCTAGTCAGCAGGACACATTATTTGCCATGGAGGAGGGAAAGCCCACGTCCAGAGCCTGGCTTGCCTCCTGTCTCTGCCTGCTCTGCCAATACTGCAAGCTTCCCTCAGAGCGTTATACGGCTCATTCTCTGCGCATAGCGGCTGCTACAACTGCAGCTTCCTCCACTCCTGTTTCTACATTGAAGGCCATGAGGCGATGATCTTCAGCTGCTTATGAACGTTACCTCTGGCCGATGCTCGAGCCATCCATAAGAAAATCTATGAGTGCTGCTCCCTGATCTGTGGCTTGAAAACTGAATATTATAGCTTCAGTAGCTGTTAAGCCTATTTACCTAAAAATTAATTACTTCTATCACTAGTTACATGCCTCATGCTAGCTTCACATAGATCGATTGGCTCTTTACAATTAAATTCAGTTAGATTGCCTTCCTGAAACCCTCTTTTGGGTCCTCTGCTGTCTCTTCAATTAGCAGGACGAGCCAGGGAGGATTGCCTGGTATGGTCTGTTGGGGGATTTACACTGCCCTCCCAGTTTAAAAAAATGAGAGGTTGTCCCCAGAAGCTGCTGCTGTTCCCTGTCTTGACTTTTCATGGAGCTCATGGTAAGGATAGGGAATTTAGAACAGAGCCATATCACCAAATGTAAATGTTGCAAAATATGCCACTAAAAAGTTGACTAAAAGTTTGTCTATGGGGTTTTTGACTTAAGTGGACCTGACTGAACCACAAGCGAGGTTTTATATAACCATCACACATTTGGACCAACATGTGAAACATGATAAAGTGCAACTGGAGCCTGACAGACATGAATACACACATGGAGAGAAAATGAACATAAACACACAGGAGCCTCTTAGTCAACGGGTTCCCAACAGAACACAAGCTTGCAAACAAGCTTGCTATCACTCACATGCAATGAGGGGTGAATATTTCCAGTGTGTTTGACAAGGGAGGTGTTACTATCTCTCAGGTTATTTCTTTATTTGTCAACGGTGAATACTCTAAATAATGTATGCTGACTTTATTTAAAAACTGAGCTGTTCACCAGGCAGATACAGTCAAACAAACTGACTATTAATAAATTAGGCATGGGTTTGATTCCCAGGGACCAGATATAATGTACCAATATGCCAAATATATAAATATAGATGTAGATGCCTTGTATGTTAGCATGATGGATGGATGAATGGATGGAAAGATGGATAGATAGATACCTGTATAGTGGTGATGCCAAGGTCTCTTCCCACCAGCACTCTTCCATCAATTAGTCTAGCAATGCGTGTATCTTCCACTTTTAGGAAGTCCAAGACCATCTCTGTGATGTCAGCTGACCAATCAGAACCCAGCATGTGCACAAGCTCCCCACCAGGGTCAGCTGGCTCGGCTACGAAGTGTGTGAGAACACGTACCAGAGCATACTGATACTGCAGGGCACAGCCTCTGCCCTTCCTCTCATCCTCATCATCATCCTCACTGTCCCTGGTCGGCCTGGGCAACACAGAAAGCAGATAAGATAAGAAGTTTCTACATGCTTAGGTAACAGAATAACAATTGTATGACTATGAAGTGGTGACATGATTCTGGCTATGTAATGAAGCCCTGAAGTACAAGGGCAGAAACATTATTGAAATTCCATTATGTATAATAATAATATTCAATAAACATTGGGTTGGGTTGTTTAAGTTGAAATAATGGGCCCTATTTGGTCTGAAACGCATAGCGCAAGCGCACTTAGGGCGTGTCCCAATCCACTTTTGCTAGTTTAACAACGGAAAAAACAGTCGGCACGCCAGGCAAATGGTCCAAAAGGGTTGTACCTAGTCTCTTAATGAGTCATGGGTGTGTTTTGGGTGTAACGTGCAATAAAACAATCAGAGTCTCATCTCCCATTCCCTTTAAAAGCCAGTTGTGCTTGCTTCATGGCGGATTCGCTATTTATATGGCGGAATATAGACACACTTAACCTGATAAGTCAGTTTAAATACATTTAAACTGTGTATTGCCACGATTGGTTAAATAAGTAGCCAATTTAATTCGTCATTACTGCAAATAGGTAATTCTGATACATGCAATGACTATCTATTATGTCATGTAGGCATTTTTATCTTTATGTACACAATAATAATCTTTTAAATTTTAATCCTTTTATTTTTAATATTTGGTATGTTTGTGTGCTGCTGCGCATCCCTGTGTGTGTAATAAGCAGAGTGTACGCGCGTTGTGCACCCGCCTATAGGCGCATATTACTAACACGCCCCTTCAAATAACACAGAAAATACTGAGCTATTGACTTCAGACCAGGTTTTTGTTGGTCAATGGCGCAGTCGATTTCAGTTGCCTCAAAATAGCAAAGGGCCAACAATGCGCCTGAACACACCTTGTTTTCATACCAGCACGCCCATGGGTGAACAAATGGGCGCGAGTGCATTTGCTATTTAAACAACGTGGGGCAGGATGTGAAAAAGATAACTGCGTCGGGCTGAAACTAGCAAAAAACACTTGCGTCGCACCTTGCCCTGCATTGCACCGGGTGTATGATAGGGCCCAATGACTTACTAGTAATGACATTCTTACAATAATAAAATACAATGTCAAAATACCAATGTATACAATTCTCCTTGTGCGTTTTCCCTAAAGGGATAGTTCATGCACCATTTACACACTTTCATGTTGCTCCAAACCTGAATTACTTTCTTTCTTACATGAAACTCAGAAAAAGATGTAATGCAGATTGGCCATATGGGACTTTTCCTTACAGTGAAAGTGAACTGAGACAGCAGTTGTCAAGCTTCAAAAAGCAACACAAAAATATCAAAATATTAGTCCAAACGGCCTGTACACACATTCCAGCTCTGTGTGAGGTAATTTAAATCATTATTTACTTGTTCTCACATCTCATTTTTGCACCAAAAAAAATCACTTTCACTCTGTGAAAAAGATGAAGCTGGTTACTTGAATGATTAGAAGTGAGAAAAATAGTCTGATTTCCAGCAAGTACCCAATTTCCTTTCTTTTCTTTTCTGCTTTTTCTTTTCTGCTTTTCTTGTTTTATTTTGTCTGCTTTTTTCTGTTGGGTTTTGTTTTGTTTTCCTTGCCTCATCTTTTCTTTTCCCCCATTTTATTTCTCTCCCTCTGAAACTGTGATTACTTCAAATTTCCAGTTTACCTAGGGGGAAGCATTGCGTGAGGTGTAAGTGTGTGTGTGTGTGTGTGTGTGTGTGGTTCTTGGTGGTAACAGTGGTTTTGTTGTTACAGGCAGAGAGACAGAAATTGGCCAAATTGAAAAATGGGCCCAGCAGACAGACTGAAGGCCAACAAGCAGAATTGGGCTGTGAAAAAACAGACGTATATCCACACACACAAACACACAGCAAATACCATGAAAATGAAAGGGATGGTGCTGGATCTCTGTGGCTAAAAACAGTGTGCCCTTCTCCTCTGATGTTGGCTCACATAGGCAACATATAAATATACCTTTCGCTGTCACACACACACACACAACATACACGACACACACACACCTCTTGTTGGTGATGATGGGCACCCTCCATCCTTTGACTTGGCTGAGCTCTGCATCAGAGACGTCAATCTGGAGCGGTAACCGTGGCACCCAAACGGTGAGCTCTAATTGGCTGGTCAAATAGAGGTAGGTAAAGTTCACTTGAAGAGAGACACGCCCCCTCATCTCTTTCCCATTAACCAACACCTCATCACAACCAGCAGATACCTGCAGTGCAAGAGAAACAGAAAGACAAAGAAAAGTGAAGTAGAGGTGGATCAAACAGTTGTGATTGTTTTGTTGATTTTGTAATGGCTCTGGCATTTTGTTATATTTTTTCCCCAGCGCAATCCACAATTACACTAAGAAAATGGAGAGCACCCTTTTCACATAATTATGTGAAAAATGGGAAAACAGACTAGTGAGCGTCTCCTTGTTAGTCTCAGTCTTTTTCCTCTTCTTCTTTTTTTTATATGGACATTTTTTTTTCAGATGGAATTTTTTCCCCATCTTTTCTCTATATTTTGCCCTCTTTACTCTGTCGTGATTAATGGTGGTCTGTATCTGCTGGACGTTTATGACACTTTGATGGGCTGTGTCTGTGTGACGTTGTCATGGCAAACGGAGCACCATCATTTTCCTACCGGTAAATCATACACACACACACAAGAGCTCAAGCAGCGTGAAGCAGTCACATCTCACTATTACAGCTCAGGGTCACCATGGGGGCATGATGAAATCTGAAATCAACGCGCATGTATGTCATGTACGACTCAAAATGCTCAAGCTTTTGTGGTTTGTCGAGTGCTTTTATTTCATAAACATGTCCTTTAGCATCTTCCTGTTAATAATGATCACCAAACAAGGAAATTGAGAGAGAAAGAGAGATGGAGAAGAAATAAGAACAGTGAACACAGATATTCAGAGCAGACCACACTTTATTCATTTAACTAACTGAATAAAAAAAAATATGTAACAATGCCAATCTTTTGCAGTGTACCAAGCAACAAACTAATTCAGTGAGTAGTTCGAATATGCACCGCCAAACCATGCTTTTCTACTTTTTGTCATACAATGCAATCATTTAAGCAGTATTATTTTACATTTGATTTCTGAACGTTTACTTGCCATTTACTGTGGTTAGATACCTGAAAAACTTTGTTTTATGCATATTCTTTACTGCATATGACTCTTCACAGTTACCGTTAAGAACATGAAGCAATGATTACTTAATTGAGAAAAAACCGAAGGCTACATCCCATCGTTACAGTATAAACTTTTTTTTTTTTTTTAATAGACTACAGATTTTTTCCCATTACTTTTCTCCATAGGCATTTAAAAGAATATTTCAATAAAGAGTTGTAAGCCATGAACCAAAGTAATCGGCTTTGAGTTGAATCATAACATTTTAATCAAAGTATTTAAAAATCTAATAAAAAGTTAGATACAAGAGTGTGTACTTAAGTTCTTTTATGAGAAAACAAACCATATACCATAAAGCATTG
>CM077194.1:12033558-12466058 GCA_039654625.1 Rhinogobio ventralis
CTTTCTCCACTCTCTGTTCATCTCTGGAGTGATAAATCACAGATTATTTGGCTGACAATGCAAAACAGCGCCAGGTGCCGCAATCCACCAATCCCATCATCCACCCAGCTAGCAAATTACTCGGAAGAATTGGCACTTGCCTCTCTGCTGTGGTGAAGAGGAAAAGAGAGAGACAGAGATTGGTAGGGGGCAAAGAGGAGGCAATGGCGGGAGAGAGGAGGAGAAAAAAAGAGAATGGATGAAAAGTAAGAGGGAGACAAAGATGGTGGGCATCAGCTGGAAGGGGTAGAATCAATTTCCTGGACAGGCAAGAGCAGCTCAGGTTCACTGCTTGCAGAGGAATGGTCAGATATAAAGAGAGGTTTTTAAAACAGATAGATGATCCCACACTGGGCTCATCTTCACTTTTACAGCTTTTATAGCTCTTTGCTGCAGACTATGTTTATATTTATACTTCCTTAACCTGGTACAACATCATGAGTATAGATTTGGGTAGTAAAGATACTGAAAAGTAAAAATACCCAACCGTTGTTTTAATTTTTAAAACAGTTAGGTTTGTCCATATTTGACCCAAACATGGGTTGAAACAACCCAGCATTTTTAGAGTGTGGTTTCAACAAAAATAGTTTTCAACTTTGATAATAATAATACATATTTCATGAGCACCAAATCAGCATATTACAATGATTTCTGAAGGATTATGTGACACTGAAGACTGGAGTAAAGGCTGACATTTTAAAACATATTAAATGGAGAAAACATTAAATACATTAAATAAAGCCTTGATGAGCATAAGAGATCTCTTTCAAAACTAGTAAAAAAACTATTTAAAAGGTAGTGTATATACATCACAACAGCTATCTATCTATATAAAAATCATTGAAGAATTTAGAATTTCTGTGTACATGTATACTTGTACATCTGTATTAACTGATTTTAAAATGTCCCTACCAATAAACCAAACCCATGGCCATGAACTGAGAACAGCTTGGTCTCTGAACTAGTTTGTAGTTTGCACTCACATGAACACTGATATAAAGTTACAGTTGCCCGCTTCTCCAAGCTTGCTTTTCTTCCAAAGAGTTTACACAGTAATTGAATTTGAATTTAGAGCATTTCCACTGCAGAAGGCGATAAATTCAGATTCCAGGTTCTAAATGTGACACTGCCTGCGGTTAGAGACTCCCATAGTGCCTTGTGGGGGGATTTGGCACTGTTAAACGTACATTATGAGTTTAAAACTTCATCTGTCAATCTTCCCCTTTAGGTGATTTCTCAAAATGCACATCTACAGAGTAAGATTTCTGATATTAGACCCACATAGTATAAACCTTTCTCACTCCTTATGTTGACTCTCAAAGTACTTAGCTTAGCATAATTAGATTTTTTGTGATTGATCACAGCGCTCATCGTTGCCTGTTCCCTTGCATTCATGACGTGGGACTTAAAAGCTCTGCAAATGATCAGAGAGCGTCACAGAGAAACACAGAGGCGAAGAAAGATTAATAGACAGATTAGGAGAGAGAGAGGCAAAGGAGAGTTCAAAAGTGTGGTGCTAACCTTAAGTCTTCTATCTTTAATCAGAGAGTTTCCATTTGTGTGCAAGATTCTTGTTGATGTGGCTTCAGCTAATTCCAAATATACTTAAATGCTTATTCATTCAGCAATGAAGATTGCTTTTACTAGAGCATGCCATCACCAGTCATTAGTGAGTCATGAACTCTCCAGTCTATGGGGTCATCAAATCCGTGAACAAACTAAAAAAAATTCTTACAGGAATTTGAGTAAATTTTTTTTTATTCTATTGAACTCCAAATAAAATGTTCCCATGCAATAGAGCTGCACAATTCTGGATAAACTGAAAATCACGATTCAGAAAACAAGTCAGATTTGTGAAAAACTAAACTTAAAATTATGAGAACTTTGTGAGGACAATACTGAAAATGTCGTTTATCTCCCCCCTCCATCGTATAGCTCTTAAACTCTTTCATGCTTGTGCACACTCAAACCTAGTGCTTCAAAACACATCAAAAACATGAAACAAGGGTAAGGGTAAATAATGACAAAATGTTCAAAGCTGTATGTCTTCGGTGACTCTCTGAATCACTTGGGGCAGCCAGGTTGAGTCAGTTTGTCCTAGAATGGGAAGTCAGGTCCTTTTCAAACTTCTGAAATTGATATGCGGCATATTTACATAACATTTGCATAGGTATATAAGTCATAGGTGTCCCCAATATGTCTGATATTATTATTAGTGGTCTAAACCTTCATCAACATATTCTCTTTGGGAGATGAACTAAAAACAAAGCCCTTCTTTGAGACAAGTCAGAAGATACACATATTCCCACAAATAGTGTCCTTAAAAAATGGAGCAGTTGAGCAGTAACGATAAAGCCAAAAAGCTTCGCTGAAATGAACGGGCTAAAAAACATATTTACTAGTTATAAGTAAAGTTAACTTCAGGATCCTTTTCTTGTCCAATACCCCTGCATCTTAGCTACAATCTGTTATTATTTCCCATAAACACCTTAAAGCGCTGTTCCATCTGTGTGAGCGTGTGTATTTGGTTACTTACACAGTATCGTATCATGTGAAGTGAATCTCTTGTAACATATCTGATTAGAAAATACTGCCATCACAGCACAGCACCAGCAGCTATGCCAGTCCCATTTTCCATGGCGTCTGTTTGAGTGCTGTTCTGCGCACACACAAACACACCACCTCACACACAGATGGAAGCTTTGTTCTAAGGTGTTTATGGTGAAAAAAAAACAGCATATTGTTGAATAATTCAGGAGAAAAGGCTTTTTAACATAACAGAAAGTTTCCATATGTCTGTCAGCATGCTGCATGTCAGATAACTCACAGTATCTGCCAGCATTATGCTTAGGAGATAATATACATAAATATACAAGATCTTAAGCAGCGCATACTATGGCATGCCAAATTGTGGGCAAAGTGCCCAACGGATACCCTGTCGTGTGTTAAAATTCTATTGGCCATCACATGCAGCGGGTAGCCCTGATAATGCTTTAAAAAAAAAGGTGTTTAATAGCTCCCGTTGGGAAGATGAGGGTTTGGGGAGGAAGGTTAACCGCTTCCTCCCCACTCTCTCACATGGGCTCAGAGAAAGAGGAAGGTTAGGTCAAAGGCTATTACCAGAGCTGGAAAGAGCCCCTGGGAGGGTCTTGCAGGGTCCATTAGTTGTGAGTTACGGGTCCACTGGGTAGAGACGGCAGTATTATGGGAGCTTAGTCATATCCACTGTACATCCTAAGCTCAGAAAGAAGCTAGATCTATATAGTTTTAAAAGGCCATTGCAGTGATTGATTAGCGGCTGGGATGTTTATGGGGGTCATAAGCAGTTTATGTCCACATTATATTGAATTTTTTCTGATTATGCACTATAACATCCTACTCTTGGTTTCAATTTTTCATTTTTGCTGTTTACATTTACCTTAAAAAAAAGCCTATTCACCTTGTTTTTAATGTAAGAGAGGATACAGTTAACTTGAATATGCAAGGATTGCGGAGTCAGCCGCTTCCGAAAGCTGTACAAAACAGCTGCTTGATGTTGCAAATTAGTATTTATCACGTTATTTTAATTTATTATAAATATTATTGAGAATGACTTCGTTATTCTTCAAGTTATTTACATATAATATGTTTACATAAGTCTCACACATTCACGAGAAATAGCTTACTTTTGTATTATAATAAAGTGGAAATGTCCGCTTAATGACAGATTCTATTGTGACAACTTTTGTGACAAGTATTCAATGAACTGTATCATATAACCTTGGACAAAAAAGGTGGAAATGTTCAATAGCTTTTTTGTAACCAAGACATTGAGGTATGTGCCTTGCACAGAAATTGACTTTTAACAAATAAACTTACAGTAAGAAATATTCACTGGAGTGAAAAGTAACAGCTAGCCCTATTCCCCCTTATTGTGCGATATGCTAAGCATACTTTTCCTCTCAAAAGAATCTTTTGGACAAACTGTACTGCAAAAAAATATATATTTTTTAAAATATATATAAAAATGCAAAATAAGGATGAATTCAGCCTTCTTAAAGATCTTAAGGATTTTCAGTAATACAAATTAATAATCCTTTCAAGATACACAATATATTTAGAAAAAAGACTTGGTAATCTTAATGAAAGATTAATCATAGCTAAGTAATATTTTCTCATGAGAAATAATTAAAAATGAACACATACACACACTCAGTGTTGGGGAGTAACTAGTTACATGTAACGGAGTTATGTAATTTAATTACAAAATAAACGTAACTGTAATCCGTTACAGTTACTAAGAATCTTTTTTTATTAAATTACAGTTAACGACTACAAAGGGGTATCTGAATATTTTCTGTAAAAATCTAGAATATGTTGTATAATATTAATTTGTTGCTTTGCCTGTTTTTGATGTGCACGATGCCTCCTGCCATTTAAAGGGCCGTTTAGTTGAATTTGCAGCGCACCACGTGCCAATTACATCAATCCACATTGCCGCTGAAAGCTTTAGGCTATAACCTGTCTGAAAGTTGCCACCATGGCATTGGCGAGTGATAAAAATGCGTTCCAGTGATGAAAATTAAAAAATAATTTAATTCAGAAATCAGAAAAGGGCGCAAATATAACAGTTCAGTGCAAAATATGTTTGCCAACTAATAAAATGCTATCGACATTGAAGGTTTCAATGTAGAACCTGAGGAAGCACCTCCTATGATGAGAGTTAACCTTAAAGTCCCTGTAAAGTCTAAATTAAATGTGTTCTGAGTTTGTCACGCCATAGAAAAATGTGTTATTAACCACCCAGTCAAATTTGAATGATAAAAAAAACGGCAAGTAAATAAAATAGCTTATTAAAATCTTGAAAAAATAAGCAGCATTCTCTGCTCTCAAACGCTGGGGGCGTGTCCGCTGGGGGCGTGTCCGCTGTCGGCGCTGAAACCACACCCACTCGCGGGAAAGCTGCCGTAGCACAAAAGACAACACTCATTGGTGGGCACATACTGCCAATGATGACACCAGTTGTCAGTGGGACGGGAGGATGAAGGTCAGGGCGGGAGATAGTCGGTTCGGCCATATTCTGCAGCATTATCAGTGAATCCCAGCTGTCTCCGATGAAAGTTTGTAAAACTATCCAGTGTAAAATGATCACTGCAGCGGCAGGTGTTGGTGGTGATCCTCAGCTCTCCATCAAGGTGGCTCTTCACAAAATTAATCCACCTCTTCTTGATATCATCGTTTTTGTTTTGTAAGTAAATACAGTACAGCGCAAGTTAATGCATGTGATGCTGACGCAGAGGCTGACCAACGGCAACAGCGTAGGAGACGAGAAGAAATTGTTGAATAAAGTTGTCATTTTTTATTGTTTTTTTGCGCACAAAAAGTATTCTTGTCACTTCATAAAATTAAGGTTTGACACTGGAGTCATATGGACTATTTTAACAAATTGGACTGTTTTTACTACCTTTATGTACCTTGAAAGTGGTAAGTAAATTGCTCTCTATGGAGGGGTCAGAGAGCGCTCCATTTCCTTAAAAAAGATCTAAATTTGTGTTCCAAAGATAAACGAAGGTCTTACAGGTTTGGAACCACATGAGGGTGAGTAATTAATGACAGAATTTTAATTTTTGGGTGAACTAACCCTTTTCCTACAGAATGATTGGTAATTGAGTCTAAACAATATAATATAACTTTATGGTATATATACACTCACCTAAAGGATTATTAGGAACACCTGTTCAATTTCTCATTAATGCAATTATCAAATCAACCAATCACATGGCAGTTGCTTCAGTGCATTTAGGGGTGTGGTCCTGGTCAAGACAATCTCCTGAACTCCAAACTGAATGTCAGAATGGGAAAGAAAGGTGATTTAAGCAATTTTGAGCGTGGCATGGTTGTTGGTGCCAGACGGGCCGGTCTGAGTATTTCACAATCTGCTCAGTTACTGGGATTTTCACGCACAACCATTTCTAGAGTTTACAAAGAATGGTGTGAAAAGGGAAAAACATCCAGTATGCGGCAGTCCTGTGGGCGAAAATGCCTTGTTGATGCTAGAGGTCAGAGGAGAATGGGCCGACTGATTCAAGCTGATAGAAGAGCAACTTTGACTGAAATAACCACTCGTTACAACCGAGGTATGCAGCAAAGCATTTGTGAAGCCACAACACGCACAACCTTGAGGCGGATGGGCTACAACAGCAGAAGACCCCACCGGGTACCACTCATCTCCACTACAAATAGGAAAAAGAAATAGGCTACAATTTGCACGAGCTCACCAAAATTGGACAGTTGAAGACTGGAAAAATGTTGCCTGGTCTGATGAGTCTCGATTTCTGTTTAGACATTCAGATGGTAGAGTCAGAATTTGGCGTAAACAGAATGAGAACATGGATCCATCATGCCTTGTTACCACTGTGCAGGCTGGTGGTGGTGGTGTAATGGTGTGGGGGATGTTTTCTTGGCACACTTTAGGCCCCTTAGTGCCAATTGGGCATCGTTTAAATGCCACGGCCTACCTGAGCATTGTTTCTGACCATGTCCATCCCTTTATGACCACCATGTACCCATCCTCTGATGGCTACTTCCAGCAGGATAATGCACCATGTCACAAAGCTGGAATCATTTCAAATTGGTTTCTTGAACATGCCAATGAGTTCACTGTACTAAAATGGCCCCCACAGTCACCAGATCTCAACCCAATAGAGCATCTTTGGGATGTGGTGGAACGGGGGCTTCGTGCCCTGGATGTGCATCCCACAAATCTCCATCAACTGCAAGATGCTATCCTATCAATATGGGCCAACATTTCTAAAGAATGCTTTCAGCACCTTGTTGAATCAATGCCACGTAGAATTAAGGCAGTTCTGAAGGCGAAAGGGGGTCAAACACAGAATTAGTATGGTGTTCCTAATAATCCTTTAGGTGAGTGTATATACTTATATGGTATAATGTTTTCCCTTCACACACACATAGTGGTAAAAAGAACAGTAGGCAGATTTTTACTATTTTTTTATATCAGTAAGAAGAAAAACATGTTTTTTAACTACAGTATAATGATCCAGAATTGTGTTTTCTCTTAAATATAACTAGCTCTGTTTTTTTTAGAGTTTAGCCCTGCCTGGTTTCAATGTTTGAAAATGATTAACAGTTAAAAACATTTGTTAGAAATGTAGAAAAGTAATCAAAAAGTTATCAGTTACATTACTTTAATAAAGTAATTGAAATAGTTACACTATTTATTACATTTTAAATAGGGTAACTTGTAATCTGTACATTTTCAAAGTAACCTTCCCAGCACTGCACACACTGCAACTCTTTACCTCAATCTTGACAAACATATTTTGTTTCTGTCTTGCTAAGCTGAACCTGAGAATAGGTGCGGTCTGATGCTCCTAACCTGATCAGAGTTTTACACGATTACAGGCTCGCCGGATATCTGCCCGCCTGTCACTGCAAAGTGAATGAGTTATTAAACGGATTAGCACTGTACACCTCTCCACACCATGCTCTCTCTTACATAGAGGACACCTGCAGTGTCTACACTAGCCGAGATACAGTAAAACCCAATGATTTCCCACAATAAATGAACATAAATTAACGTTACAACAGAGAGTAAAAAAAGAAATGCGGAAGACTGAGAAAAAGGGGTGAGGATGTGAAAGATTGATTTATAATCCTCTTTGTTTTGTGTGTCCCCATGTGTCTGAGTATGTATACACACACACACACACACACACACACACAAACACACACACACACACACAGTCTCACCCCTTCCTCCATGCCTCTGTCCTTCTTGTTCTTTGTCAAATTCAATTACCGCAGACATTACTGAGGGAGTCTTCACAGGAACCAATTAAGGCCATGGCCTCGCTCTCACAGACGCTGGTTAAACAGTGGGATTTGAGCGCTAAAGCCTATGGGATCTCTTTAGCCGACTCTTTTATTTATTTGATCAGCCATCATTACGAGAGCCCTTCACCCCACACAAACGCAGAACTGATTAACCACAGCGTGCGATGATAAAGATAAGATCGCATTCGCACCTGAACCTGCGGGGTGGCAATGTGACAAGGTGACATCTTTTATAAAAGACAACATTATCCTTTCGCTCAACCCAGAAAGAGAATGTGGTAAATGTTTGCGGGCATTATTTTCTGCTATAATCCACTTTCTTTTCTTTATTTCTACTTTAATATTGTACAAATAAAGCTGGTTTTATGCTAATCTTTTGAACAGTTCCTGTAGTTGAGTTTATCCTGACGGTGCACTTTTGGATCTTGTCCTCAGTTGCAACGCTGTCATGTTTCCTGTTTACACCTGTCACGCATGTCACCCGGAGTTCAAACACACATTTTTATGACACCCGCAAGTAGACAGGTACACCTGCCGCAATTTCCCCACCACATGTTTCTGTCATGAAGCAGATTCTCCTTCTATCCTGATGCTCCCCCCCCCCCCCCCCCCCCCCATCACAACACCAACAGAAAATAAGTGTCCTGTAATTCCCTTAATAACACGCTCTGTTGTTCAACTTTGCATTAAAGCTCTGGAATGAGTTTTTCATTGTTACCGGGTATTGATTGTATTTAAACTACATATTGCTGCTTGTAAATGGAAATTGCCTCAGCATAGGGGAAGGTTCAGTTATTAGCTCAGTGCTCAGGAGAGCATGACAACGCAGACTCTGATGCTACTTTCACGCAACCCCCAAGGGTAAAATTGACTGTCGGCCCCAAAAAGCAAGTGTTTTTATATTTTACAAAAGAAACAGAGTAAGAGTAATTTATATATATATATATATATATATATATATATATATATATATATATATATATATATATATATATACACACACACACACACACTCACCTAAAGGATTATTAGGAACACTTGTTCAATTTCTCATTAATGCAATTATCTAATCAACCAATCACATGGCAGTTGCTTCAATGCATTTAGGGGTGTGGTCCTGGTCAAGACAATCTCCTGAACTCCAAACTGAATGTCAGAATAGGAAAGAAAGGTGATTTAAGCAATTTTGAGCGTGGCATGGTTGTTGGTGCCAGACGGGCCGGTCTGAGTATTTCACAATCTGCTCAGTTACTGGGATTTTCACGCACAACCATTTCTAGAGTTTACAAAGAATGGTGTGAAAAGGGAAAAACATCCAGTATGCGGCAGTCCTGTGGGCGAAAATGCCATGTTGATGCTAGAGGTCAGAGGAGAATGGGCCGACTGATTCAAGCTGATAGAAGAGCAACTTTGACTGAAATAACCACTCGTTACAACCGAGGTATGCAGCAAAGCATTTGTGAAGCCACAACACGCACAACCTTGAGGCGGATGGGCTACAACAGCAGAAAACCCCACCGGGTACCACTCATCTCCACTACAAATAGGAAAAAGAGGCTACAATTTGCACAAGCTCACCAAAATTGGACAGTTGAAGACTGGAAAAATGTTGCCTGGTCTCGATTTCTGTTGAGACATTCAGATGGTAGAGTCAGAATTTGGCGTAAACAGAATGAGAACATGGATCCATCATGCCTTGTTACCACTGTGCAGGCTGGTGGTGGTGGTGTAATGGTGTGGGGGATGTTTTCTTGGCACACTTTAGGCCCCTTAGTGCCAATTGGGCATCGTTTAAATGCCACGGCCTACCTGAGCATTGTTTCTGACCATGTCCATCCCTTTATGACCACCATGTACCCATCCTCTGATGGCTACTTCCAGCAGGATAATGCACCATGTCACAAAGCTCGAATCATTTCAAATTGGTTTCTAGAACATGACAATGAGTTCACTGTACTAAAATGGCCCCCACAGTCACCAGATCTCAACCCAATAGAGCATCTTTGGGATGTGGTGGAACGGGAGCTTCGTGCCCTGGATGTGCATCCCACAAATCTCCATCAACTGCAAGATGCTATCCTATCAATATGGGCCAACATTTCTAAAGAATGCTTTCAGCACCTTGTTGAATCAATGCCACGTAGAATTAAGGCAGCTCTGAAGGCATAAGGGGGTCAAACAGAGTATTAGTATGGTGTTCCTGATAATCCTTTAGGTGAGTGTATATATAAATATATATATACACACACACACTATATTGCCAAAAGTATTGGGACACCCCTCCAAATAACTGAATTCAAGTGTTCTAATCACTTCCATGGCCACAGGTGTATAAAATTAAGCACCTAGGCATGCAGACTGTTTCTACAAACATTTGTGAAAGAATGGTTCGCTCTCAGGAGCTCAGTGAATTCAAACATGGTACCGTGATAGGTTGCCACCTGTGCAATCAGAAAAGGCCATTTGTGAAATTTCCTCACTACTAAATATTCTACGGTCAACTGTTAGTGGTATTATAACAAAGTGGAAGCAATCGGGAACAACAACAACAACTCACGAAGTGGTAGGCCACGTAAAATCACAGAGCGAGTCAGCGCATGCTGAGGCGCACAGTGCGCAGAAGTTGCCAACGTTCTGCAGAGTCAATAGCTACAGACCTCCAAACTTCGTATGGCCTTCAGATTAGCTCAAGAACAGTGCGTAGAGAGCTTCTTGGAATGGGTTTCCATGGCCGAGCAGCTGCATCCAAGCCTTACATCACCAAGTGTAATGCAAAGCGTCGGATGCAGTGGTGTAAAGCACGCCGCCACTGGACTCTAGAGCAGTGGAGACGTGTTCTCTGGAGTGACGAATCACACTTCTCTGTCTGAAGACTGCATTGTGTCAAGTGTAAAGTTTTGTGGAGGGGGATTATGGCGTTTTTCAGGGTCTGGGCTTGGCCCCTTAGTTGCAGTGAAAGGAACTCTTAATGCTTCAGCATACCAAAACATTTTGGACAATTTCATGCACCCAACTTTGTGGGCCCTTCCTGTTCCAACATGAACATGACAAGCAAGGTCCATAAAGATATGGATGAGTGAGTTTGGTGAGAAGGAACTTGACTGGCCTGCACAGAGACCTGACCTCAACCCGATAGAACACCTTTGGGATGAATTAGAGTCATCAGCATCAGTGTCTGACCTCATAAATGCGCTTCTAGAAGAATGGTCAAAAACTCCCATAAAGACACTCCTAAACCTTGTGGAAAGCCTTCCCAGAAGAGTTGAAGCTATTATAGCTGCAAAGGGTTGGCCAACTCCATATTAAACCCTACAGATTAAGAATAGGATGTCATTAAAGTTCATGTGCATGTAAAGGCAGGCGTCTCAAAACTTTTGGCAATATAGTGTATAACAGTAAAAACATTTTTTTTTTAAACGCAGAACAGAGGGGAGTCTGCTGACATAAATAGAACGCGACAGAGCTCGTAATAAAATGAGAATCAAGATTGGCTTGACTTTTCGGAGATCTGTGGGAACTGATCAGAGAACTGAGGGATTTGAAATATTGTAAAGGTGACGCAACAGGAGAGTAAGGTATTTGAACAGATAAATTGCCATATATATACAGTAGCTCTCTAACAGAGTTTCTTTGTAAAGCATTTTTCTATTCTGAAGCTACAATGACGTCTTCAGCTAGTCAGCTTGAGATCCTTTCCATCTAAACTTGTTATATCTCTTAAGACTAGTACTGAATGTTTTATGAGCAATCAATAGGATAACCATATTCATCTGCACAGTCATGCAGAGCCAAAGCACAACCAAAACAATGTTCTTCTGCAAAATGCATGCAGTTTTTTTAACCGCTAGAGGGCCAAAAGTTACATAGTTTGTACAGTACCTTTAAATAAATGTACTTCAAAAAAACTCAAAATCCCTTTCATTGCACACTAGACATTTAGCTATTTTTGAACACTAAAACCGAAGAAAATGTAAATCTAAGAAACATGTCCAGTTGTGATCAGAGGAACCCAAAACCAGGAAGATTAAATACACAAAAAGTCCAGTAAAATGAGCAGTGTGCATGTAAACATTTTCAGCAATAATTACTGCAGAAAAAGAATAATAGTTGAATAAATAATCAGACAGGTATTACGTGGTTGGTTTGTTTATCTTTTAAGGTGTTTCTTCCTGTTACATCAGAATTTTTCGTCCTCATAGTTCCATCATTCTTTTCCAGTTCTGCTACCTTTCATGTCTAAATTTGCATCGACTCAGTGATGTGACACATCTCGCGTTTGTCTTTCAGACCATTAATCAGTTCTGGAAATGTCTTTTTTTGTGTATGTGTGCATTTCTGTTTGTGCAACACAAACCCACTAAAAAGAAAAGCTTTGCGGAGGAAAAAACTGCTTTCACAGGCACCTGCTGTTTTTCTTGTCTGTTCCTCTCCTCTCTGCCACAACTCTGGGCTTCCCTGAGTCACCCTGGAACCTGTCGCTTCTACTTTTTGCAAGATGAAATGTATCGACAATGCCCAGTCCTGTCTAAACTTTTGATGGAGAGCCGGGGGCAGAGGATGGAGAAGGTAACGCAAAATAAAGCAGGTGAGCTCTCACCTTGAGGACATCCTCATCTGTGGAGATGCAGGTCACAGGATCATCCACCTCTCTCACCGTTCCATCCTGTTCCACGGTAACAACCTTTACCGGCATGGCAACGCGCCGTCCAGTCAGAATTGCTGTGTTCAGGATCTCTGTGTCCTACATGAAAGAGATATTTGCTGTTTAATTTATATATACATTTAAATTAATCCCAATACTATTTAAAAATATATAAAAATATATTTAAATATTATAATATATTTATATAACGTTTGAAATACATTTGAAACTTTCCCAAATGTAATTTTTGGGAACTGGCCCTGTCCTTTCACTCTCCTAATAAAATGTTGGATGGAATACAGCTGAAATCCACCACAAACACAGATAAATTGATTTGAAAATAACAATCTGCAATAAATTGGGGTGAAGGGAAAGGCAAGTCTCTCTAATGTAAAGCTGATGCCGGCTGGCACTGTGATGTTTCATATCACACGATTGCTTGGCTTTGACAGAGATTAATTATCATATTCTCAATTATGCAATCATTTCATCACATTCAGAGAGGGTTAATGGGTCTTCATGTGGGTTTGGGTCTCTCTGAATTCATCTCCTCAAGTATTTACCGCATAAATATTTATCATGAGAACACATTCCTCTCAGGAGAAAACACTTCTTTATTGGAGAGAAAAGAAAACGTGAGAGACAGAAAATGAGAGCGAGGGCTCGGAGGAGGCCTGGTCGTGCCCATAATTGACATTTTAACTTTATGAAAAGGATGGTAATTATGCCGAGAGGAGAGGTCAGTTATCGCAGTATCCATAGCGATAATGAGTCATTACAACGCCATCCAGAGAGAGAAGCTCAAAACCTCCACCAGCTAGACAGAGAGAGACCAGGAGAGATTGGAAATAAAAAATAAGAGCTTAATTGATAATTTTTTTTAATTATATTTTTTAGAACTAGTTTTTGCTACATAATAATGCACATTTTGAAGGTCTTATAATTAATATAAAAAATGGTTGTTGGTAATTAATATGGTTGAAAGTCCTGATATGGTTCTGCTTAGTTTTACATATGCTATTTTGTTCAATTATGGTGTTTAACCCCAAACAGCATATGTACTAAACAAATGTGCAATATACAAGAACACATTTACTAGCTCTGCAAGTATCTGAGTGAATGTCTTTCAAAAACGCCTTTCATATATTGAATCTAGTCACTTTGCCAAATTTGCATCATGTTATACAATGTATTAAACATGAAACACAAATTGAATAGTACAATAAACATGCACTACCATTCAAACGTTTGAGGTAAGATTTGTTTTAAATAAATGAACATAGTCTGCAACAATGCTTATGTAGGTGGTACGTGTCAAAGTAACATCCACATGGATGGCAGGACCCAAGGTTTCCCAGTTGAACATACAGATCACACTGCCTCAGCCAGCTTGTCTTCTTCCCATAGTGCATCCTAGTGCCATGTGTTCCCCAGGTAAGCGTCACACACGCACCCGGCCATCCACGTGATGTAAAAGAAAACGTGATTTATCAGACGAGGCCGGCCACCTTCTTCTATTGCTCCGTGGTCCAGTTCTGATGCTCACGTGCCCACTGTTGGCGCTTTCGGCAGTGGACAAGGGTCAGCATGGGCACCCTGACTGGTCTGCGGCTGTGCAGCACCATATGCAACAAACTGCAATGCACTGTGTATTCTGACACCTTTCTATCAGAACCAGCATTAACTTCTTGAGCAATTTGAGCTACAGTAGCTTGTCTGTTTGATCGGACCACACGGGCCAGCCTTCGCTCCCCACGTGCATCAATGAGCCTTGGCCACCCATGACCCTGTAGCCGGTCCACCACTGTTCCTTTCTTGGACCACTTTTGATAGATACTGACCACTGCAGACTGCGAACACCCCACAAGAGCTGCAGTTTTGGAGATGCTCTGACCCAGTCGTCTAGCCATTACAATTTGGCACTTGTCAAACACTTGCTGCCTAATATATCCCACCCACTAACAGGTGCCGTGATAAAGAGACATAATCAGCGTTATTAACTTTACTGGCCATAATGTTATGCCTGATCGGTGTATGTTTAAAAGACAATTTCTATTCATCAAAGAATCCTGAAAAAAACCATCACAGTTTTCACAAAAAAATTTAGCAGTACAACCATTTTCAACATTGATAATAACACGAAATGTTGCATATTAGAATGATTTCTGAATGATCATGTGACACTGAGACTGAGTAATGATGCTGAAAATTCAGCTTTGCCTTCAGAGGAATAAATACATTTTAAAATATATTAAAATAGAAAACAGTAATTAAAAAAAATATTTTACAATATTACTGCTTTCACTGTATTTTTGATCAAATAAATGTAGCCTTAGTGAGCGCAAGAGATTTCTTTTTTAAGAAACGTTAAAAATCCCAAACCTTTTGAACAGTGGTGTATATATGATGAAGCAAACATGTTTAAATAACATTCTGAAATATCCAACCAGATTTTTCACGTTTAATATACTTATACAATATATTACATATGAAAAGTCTGTTGGAGATTTTAGAGACTCATTTGTACCCTCATGTACACATTTTACTTAAGTAGAAAGAACTTGATTAGATGTGAGGTACACAAACATCTCTTTAAAACAATTTAGTTGGCTGACATTCCGTGGGATGTTATAGTGCAATGTTAATTGTGGCAAGTAAACAGTGCTTACTTTTAAGAATAAGCTGCAAATCTATAAGCCTAATTTACATTAAAAGTGGACAAGTTTACGCTGAAAAGAACTGATTTAACTTAAAGTCCCATGCTGCTATCTTTATACCTGGTTAAACTGGACTGCAGGTGGTTCGTGAATAAGAAACAGGTTTTGCACTGAAATGCCACTTAGGAATAATCACAACTGTTTAGTGCATTCGCCCCAATGACTCATAAATTAATACAGAATACTACTTGTAATTTTATGAAACTCTATCAGATGTTTAGCCTTGTATGGCTTAGGCATTAAATGTGCATTAAAATCATACAGGCAGAAACCTCACAGATCTTCTACACACGTGTAGTGTATCACAACTACAGCTACCGACAGAATGAGAAATGTGTGTGTTTAGAAGAGAGATGGGAATGAGAGAAAAAGAAAGGAGGATACACAATACAATAGAGGAGAAAAAAATCTACCTGGCTGCAACATGAACAGTTTTTCATCTGGCGTCCTGACAGATAAACATGATGAATGAATGAAGGCTACAGGTTCATATCTACTTTATAACAATTTTGTATGATGACATCAGTAATAAGCCACTAAAAAACTGGAAGTAGCGCTACTCTCTGAGTATCTTGGCATGAATGAGCTGCTTCCTCATAAAAAGACACACAAACACAAACACTGCATACAAACACACACTCTTGCACGCCTCTTCATATTCAAGAGATCCAGCTGCAGCTCTCTCATGCAACCAGACTGAATAAATCATAATTGATATCCATTACGTCACATTCCTAATCTCTTTATAACCATTCAGCTAATGAATTTCACACTTCTCAAGTGGAGGAGAAGAGAATGATGCCGTTACAGCAAGAGGTAGCTTGTACTTTACGGGTGTCGGCGTGACATTATAAATCGTCTCTGTCAAATGGGAAATGTGGTAGCGGAATGCGAGCTCGGTCAGACAAAGGCATGGATAACACTCTTTGACTGGTCACCTGTCTGTGCCGAATGCATTTTATAAGTGCTGGGAACAGACATGACTGATTGGATCTGCGTAGCACAAGAATATCTCTCAGAGAGCAATGACATAAAGATTAGTGCATAAACAACATGCGACAAAAAGATATCCTACTGGGCAGAAGTGGAAAGAGTAATAAAATATTCTACTCAAGTAAAAGTACTATTACTTCAATGAAATTTTACTTAAGTACAAGTAAAATTACCAGTCTAAAAATCTACTCAAGTAAAAGTAAAAAGTAGTTCATTTAAAATGTTACTGAGTTACTGTTTTTTAACAGCGGGGGTGGGGGACTCTCCCGTGTAGGGTTGTAATAGAATGAGATTTTCATGATATAATAACCATCTCAGAAAACATCAGAGTTTCACAGCATCACGGTATTAAACAATTATTTAATAAACAAACTATTATTAAATGATAGTTATTATCATCAGTTAAATGGCCGTTAAATGGATGAAACAAATGCTTTATTATAACAAACTTGAAGCAATTTGTTTGTTTTGTTTATATGACATCATACAGGGCCATACTCAAAAAAAACTTTCCGAAACTTGTTTGAATCCTGAAGGAGTGTAATTGGCACAGAAATACTCTGTCATACATCTAACTCGTTTTTCTTTTTATTTAGGCCATGTTTAGCATGAGAATCCAACTCTTTAACAGTGTAAATAAGTCAGAATGCATGAAATAGCATTACCCCCCTTTAAAGCCGATAAATAATGGATTATTTTCTTCAGCTGAGACTTAAGATGCGCACTGGTGGTTTTGAATCGCTTTAAATATGATTGAAATCACTCCAATGAGGAAAATACAGTTGAGTGCAACATGTGCAGCGCAAGTCTGTCATATAGGCAACATAATATTATAATGAGTAATTATAATGAGTACCATGGCTTTTAATGGTTTGGCTTTTGATTTTGTAATCAGGCTCTCAAAAATTACATAAAAATTTGGATTTAGATTTATCGGCCAATATATCTGATCCGCTTTCAAATAAAAATAATTGTCAGTATCGGCCAAAATGTTCATATCGGTGCATCCCTAGAGGGCACTATTACTTGCCCCTGCACTCACGCCATTGGTTGAGCCAGATGTTGACAAATGGTATAGCTCAACAAACAGTAATGCTTTGATTTTGCCACAGAGTCAATGTATTTACAGACAGGGTAAACAGCCAAATAATTACTTATAGTTTACTCTGCACATTAAACTTGAATTGGAGAAACTATACAATAAAATTTAAATATAAAAAAATATACCAATAAGGTTTAGGCATTAGTATACAGTTGTGTTTTGCATGGTCTTTTAAAATATGAATGCAATAAAAAAAAAAAGATGACATAAAAAGTAGCATGTAGTTCTGCTATCATCCTCTAGGGGTCAGTCACTTCAGTTTAAGTACTGTGAATGAGTAATGGTGATACCTTGCTATCGACTCAGCCAGTAAGGAAAAAATCCATCCATTTAGTTCCATTCACCACTGACTGGGTTATTAGATCTAATAAAATATCACAGATTCTTGTTCCCACAATCAATAAGAAAATGTTCTTTTCTTATATACCCCAAACATTAAAAAGGGAGTCCATTTCAGAGTTCATTATATTACATTCACACACATGAAGAAACACAAAAAGCAGCATTACAAATCATCAAATATCAATACATTTGAAAACTGTCTCTTTGTAGAATGAAAAATACATTTGAATAAATGCAAGCCAGCAGTAATGCAGGATGATGTGTAAATGCGCAGACATCTGTAAGAGCATGTATTTTTCTCTCTCTATTGCATAACCTGGCATATGCAATGATACTTGTTTTGTCAGTTTGGCTTGGTATGTGTGAGTGGGTTGTAACGGAGGGACTAGCAACTGAAACCGGGGGATTTTATTTCCAAATTTGCCAAACCCTGTGGGGTTGGCAAATCAGGCTTGATTTTTTTTTTAAATTTTAGTGAAATAACCGGCATATTCAGTTCTATGTTTACACCTCTGTGCTGACAATTAACCAACAATTTACCCATTTTCTAACTCCATACAAACTTGCTGTAAGACGCAAAGTAGTCACAACTGGCTGCAGCATACTTCATAACAAGACATACCAAACTTGGCCATGGAGATAACATCTAATTAATCTAATTAATCTTAACTCTGTTTTCCTCTAGTAATTTGGCAGACTGTTCCAAAAAACACAAAAAACACTATTTACTTTTTCTTATATATTAATGAAAATCCCCATCAAAACAAAGTAAGCTAATTAGGTTCATCATTTCTTGGTACTTTTCTTGGCCAAGATGAGATTGTAAATGTAAATCAGAATTTTACATTTATGCATCTGTCAGATGCCAAAGCTACTTACACTGTACAAATACATTTTTGCCAGTATGTGTGTTCCATACAGGAACACATTTTGAAAAGAAAATAAATCTGCTATAGATTGGACAAAAGATTTAAATAAATAATGTGCAGTGGGAACGGAGCAAGGCTGGTAGCGCGAGTGCTAATGAGTGTTCGCCACATCTGCACGCCACATCTGTCTTGAGTCTCACGGATGAGCTTCGGAAGCTCCTTCCAGAGCTTTTCTGTGAGACTGGAGACCGGTGTGGCGCGCAGGTTACTCGCTCCATTGCCACAAATAATAAATAAACAACAGTCAATTCCATTTTATTATGCATCCTATATTACAAATACTCTTTATGCACATTAATAAAATGTATTTGTCATTATTTACACCAAACAGGATGGGATTCTTTTATTAAGCTTTGAGGCATCTGTTAAGTCAAAGTTCATTGAACCCATTTCCTTTTTTATCAAGCAGAGAGATTTACTGACTTAAATTTTGGTTTGTTTCTCACATAAAGCAACTGAAAGAATGATTCAATTTTGGCTCAACTCCTCTACATCATTGCTAACTTGCAAATGTGAACTTCATTGCTTTAGTTTTTCAGGTTATTAACTGAATCCTCCCTTATAAACAAACAGATGGCCATGAGATATAACCTGCTGACTTCGTCCACTCTGCACCAATATATTTAATTGGCAACATTTATAAACAAACTGAAAATAAACTGACATTTCAAGTTTCATTATATGTGCTTTTCTGTCTAACAGCAATACAGAAAAAAATAAATGCGAAGCTGAACTTCATGTGTTACAGTGTCTAGTCTTCCACCTCCCAGACTGCTGTGGGAATTGTGCCATTAAAAGGGCTAGTGTTCATGCAACAGCCCATTGTGAATTTATGAGAAAAGAGTAGGGGCAATAATTACTATGCAGCTGTCATGTTCTGGGCCAATCTCCGTATCCTACTGTGCGTCTTATGCTAATTTCTGCTCTCTTGCCCCCAGGCCCAATCACATTGCTATCCTTAAGCCCATTTCCTGTTTTTCCCCTTTGCCTTGATATCCAATTTTCCGTGAGCTCCTCCTGCCATAACGGCAGCTATAGCGCACGGGTCCATATATATCACAAGCGTTAAGAGAAGAGAGGTGTCCGTGGGCACAGTGGTGATTTATGGGTCGTGTTTCCTCCCCTAAATAGAGGCTGGATGGAGGATTGGATCAGATGGGCAATGGGTGACGAACACAAAAGCTATAAAACTGAGTATGTCTGTGTACAAAGGCTAAAGTTTCTCCACAGTAAATAACAAACCATCAATCAGATGCCTTTAGCACAGAGACATGTGATATTGGATGGAGGATAGGAATTTTGTTATAATTGGTTGCAGTGAACGAAAGGGTTGTGATCTGTGTTTTATTAATGAACCTCCGAGCTGAGAAATACGAATGATTTTGGGCCAAATCGTGATTTTAATTGCCAAGAAGAGACATAGAAAAATGGCCTAATGATTAAAAATATCATTGTGAAAATGATCCGCAGATTTGATTGCAAATGTGGTGTGTCTTCAAACCTCTGTGCTCTGCCCAATTACTCTGACAACCACAAATGACCTCACCACACAGGCTGCGGTTTAGGCAGCACTGAACCGTAACCCTCAAACAACAGGATCCGTCACTGCAGTCCAGAGAGCAGCCTTCTCCAGGGGCAGACCAAAGCCCAATCAATAAAGCATCAGAAGGAGCATAAGCCTGCATAATTCAACTAATCCAAGTAGATTACCCATCGCAGAGCTGTATCTGTAGCACATTGGGACAGAACAAGTAGCACAATGCAGGACAGAGCATAAAAGCAGAGCAGGATTTGAAAAGAGAATCTATCAAGCTATGAACTGATAGAATTAAAATAAACATCATTGTACTGTAGAATATTAACAAGAATTTACACTATCATTCAAAGGTTTACCTAAAGCAGGGGTTCTCAACTCTGATTCACTTGCAGAGTTTAGCTCCATCCCTGATCAAACTCACCTGCCTATAACTTTCTAGTTAGTTTTAGCTTTTTCAGATGTGTATAATTAGGGTTTGAGAACCCCTGTGTTTTGCGAGCAAAGGCAACATTTCTCAGGGGAACACGAATGTTTTGTGAGTGAAATAGGGTTGGACGATTTTTTTTATTTTTTAGATTAATTAGAATGTAATGTTTAGCCACAATTTTATTATTTTTAAATTGAGAAATCGTGGTTTTGAATAAAAAATGTTAGCGAACGTTACATTTAGACATGTTGACTACAGCAATGATAACAGTTAAGAGAAGAAAATGATCCAACCACAAAATTGCACGACTGATTAACCGCTCTTGTGTGACACACTCTATGAATAATGTGTAACACTGTTCACGCAGAATGCGTTATTGCATTGAAAAAAACAAGATGCGGGCAGTGGAATGGGAAAAAAAGATATTAGACACGAGTTGAACTTTTTCTAACTTGCGCGCCGCGCAATGGCTTCATGGCTTCATGGGTTTTTAGCTGCTTTTTAGCTGCTTCATGGGTGAGATGCTGCTAAAGACACGAGACACGAGCGCAACAGCCAAACACGTCAGCCAAACATAAAAACAATTGGAAAAATAGCTCAATTAAATGCAAAAACCTGTAAAGAACTACTACTGTGTGTTTGATATTTCAAGTTTGCATGATGGTGACAGGCTGAAAGGTGCTGTTATTTTCAAATTGTGAATCGGTCAATCGTTCTGAAAAAAATCGAGATTTCATTTTTGTGAATGCAAAGTTTCTCAGGAGAATGCAAAAGTTTTGTGAGTGAACACAATGAGATTTTAATCTATAATCTATGAGATTTTAATTGCACTTTCTTAGAAAAGAAAAAGCATACTCAACCAGTTCTCAACAAGCTTCATAATTTCAAACATCATGTCCAGAGCACATGTAGTTTAATAGGGGTATTGAAAAATAGTGATACTTACCATAGAAAGCACTACTAATTAAAGATCTGAGGATAACGGTCTGCGTATGGCTCTGTCAATATGGATTTAACAGGAAACTGCATAAAATGCTCTAGTCTCATTTAGACTGCATTACTTCTGCAGATGGAGAGCATGTGCACTAAAAATAGAACTCAATTAAGGCACATTAACACTTTAGGAATTATCAATACATGCCTCTAATTATTTTATGGTGTCATGTCCGGGTGATTCCAATGCCAGACCATTCGATCCGGTGCAATTTGGGTTTGGGGGGATATTGACCTTCAGAGAACTGGATCAGGATGGTGTGAATGCCACTCTGGTAAGGCAGGTTGGTACAGAAAGAGGTCATAGTAAATGTCAGCATTATTACAATGACAGGTTATTTTGTTGCTTTGTAAGAGAAACTATCCAATTATTCGTAACTTCAAACTTGGAAGCTAAAACGCATTGAAAAATAAACAGACTCCCAAGAGGAGGCGGCAGTGTCACCTGATCCCCCACAATGCACTGTGTCTAAGTACATCACCGCTGGCTGTCATTATCAGTGCCATGCACCTGTTATAAATGCAATGGCTTTCATCTTGTATTTAATACAAAGCTAAACAGCCATAAAATCAGGGAGGTCACAAACATCTAGCCGCACAGTTCACCTCCAAGGCCTCGATGGCAGCTCGTAACTGACCGTAATTAAGCTTTGAAATACAGGCTTGTAAAAGTGATCATGCTGGTGAAATGTTCAGGTCACAGCAGAAAACAATTAACTCACATACCCCTCTCACCCTTAAAGAAACTAAATAATTACATCAACAGTCTGCACGCACTAGCATGTCAGCAGAACACAAGCCAAAAATCAGACTAATACGGTCGGCCGTCAACTCCTTGGCACAAGGTATAAAGCAAAACTAACAATAAACATGAAAAATGACGCATAATGTCTGGACAAACAAGCCGCACGTGGCCATCAGCATAAAACTAAACACACTTCTGACAGCTGTATGCACACTTCAAGTTAACCTCTAATTAGCAGATTCATTACATTTCTCCTCCTGTATCACACAGCTCACTTGAGCATGTCAACATCCAATTAGGAGATGTCTTTCATAACCATTGTATGTGTCTGCATTCCTGTCTCACAATCTCAAAGGCTTATTGTTGACAAGCGGAGCTGCTAAGTCCTATGTCCCACATTTCTGTGGTTCAGATGATTTCCTGTATGTGCTAATCAGTGTTGGGCAAACGTTAGCTACTGTTACATAAAAAAGAACCTAATTGTGGTAAATGGAAAGAAATGTGACTTCTGCGTTACCGTCAGCTGCCTGAAGCTCTCTCTTTTTGGCAGTCTAACACAAATAGTGTTTGTCTCCCTGACTTTGCTGGCATATAATAACTATAACTATAAATAACTATAAAAATCTCTTATTAAAGAAAAAAAGCAACATTTCAACAACCACTTAGGTCTTTATCAGGCAATCTTTGTAGACAGCCGTTCAAAAATTTGAGGTCAGTTAGATTTTTTTCTTAGAATAAAATGAATACTTTTATTCAGCAAGGACAAATTGATCAAAGGTGACAGTAAAGGAATTTAAAATGTTACAAAGGATTTCTATTTCAAATAAATGCTGTTCTTTTGAACTTTCTATTCATCAAAGTATCTTGGGAAAAAAATATTACGCAGCACAATTGTTTTGAACACTGATACTACTACTAACAATAATAATACTAACAATATAATAATACATGTTTAATCAGCGTTAGCATGATTTCTGAAGGATCATGTGACACTGAAGACTGGAGTAATGACTGTTGAAAATGTTTACCATCACTTTACAATCACAGAAATGAATGACATATAAAAATATAATAAAATAGAAAAACATTTAAATTGTAATAACATTTCACAATATTACAGTTTTCATTGTATTTTTATCAAATAAATGCATCCATAGAGTATAAGATGCTTTCAAAAACAAAAAATCTTACCGCCACAAAACGTTTGAACGGCGGTGTATATATACAAAGAATAACATATTTATTATTATATTTTATATAACAAATGCCAACATAAATAGTATATACAGTGTGTAATATGATGTATAAACAATATAAAAGTACATAAAATACACAACAAACAAAAATTGTTTAATTAAAGGTAAAATAAATTATTATTAAATAATAATAATCATAATAATAATAATAATAATAATAATAATAATAATAATAATGTTACTTTCCAAAAAGTGAATTCTAAAAACGAATGTGATTATGTAAGACAGGAGGTAATTCAGGGGAGTTGAACAGCTGATGCTGCCAAACTAAAAATCATTTCAAACTTTAACAGGGGGCACAGCAGGGAGACACTGAGCATCAATTTTTCACACTGTCTAACATTCACTTTTCATCTAATAAGCGTCGACCCTTGACACACACAAACACATACACACATTGCAATCAAAACACACTCCTGGCACCATCTCACTCTCCTTCTAAATGTGTATTATCATTTATCAAATTGAAATGCGTTTATACAAACATTTTAAATATAATTAACCTCTAAACCCCATCTAAAATACTTTTTTTTCTTGTTATTCCCTCTGTTATCCTCTTTCTAGTTTCCCATTGATAAGCTGTGAGAGGTAAATTGGTGAAGGCACTTAGTGGTGATTTAATGCAAAACCATTAAACACACGAAAGGGGGCACGGACGCTCAGGTCTCCGCTGAGCACATTCCCTCATGCAAATTCAGCTTTAAATGCTTTAATGTACCTCTCGTTTGTTCCAGCAGGCCTGAGAAAGGCAAATGTAAAGAAGTGAGGTAAGTAGGAAAACAGGAGAGAGCACGGGATACAAAAACAGAGCCTACACATACCATTAGCATTAGCGGGATGTTTTTTTTTCTGATTAAATCGCTAATACAACCTACTTTTGTTCTCCTGACAAGCCTTATCAAGCAAAACACTGAAGAACTCTGCCCTCGCTTTTTGTATCATAGGTGGAATACAAATACGAACGGGCAGCGATATCTAGCAAATCATTCTCTCTGTCTGAGTTTCTCTCTCACGGACACGCACACAATTCCATTTCACCGAACCAAATTGCTGTGCAATGGCCCTGCTTTGAAGGAGAACGCTCGGAAAGCTCTAGAGGTGAAGAGCTCAGAGATGGGAGAGAAAAGGAAAAGAGTGCGAGAGAAGAAGACAAGAGCATCTTGGCAGGTCTTGGCAGCTCTGGCACTGAGACTGATAGATCAGATGTAATTGACAATTAGCTTTATGACACTCTGAATTACAGGCCCCCTAATAGGGCCAGAAACACGAGAAACCTTCCTCCAAACCCTGTTTTTGTGCCATCTATGTGTGTGTGCGTCAGCCTCATGACCCTCTGGTGTGTAATGATTCCACTAAGCACGCTGTAATATCCAGGTGAGTCAGCGTACGTTGGCCTATGTGTCTGTTTCCTCTCCCCTGCAACCCCTTTCTCTGACACATAAGCGTGTGCTCTTTTCTTTACGGCGTGACTCTTGGCTCCATTACTTTGCCTTTTGAAGAATTAGCCTCTGAAAGCTTTGCGAGTGTGTGCGTATATGTGCCCTACATTTATTCATCTCATTCTTATCCTGACAAACTCGCTAGACCTTCAGATGAGTCTTTAGTAAAGACATGAGTATCTCACTTGTGAACAATGTGTCACGGTTCATAAATTCACTGACTTAATGTACTTGACAGTATATAAATACATAAAATGTTGATTTTGGAGATGTGCCATCTCTCTAGTCGGCTTCTTGAATCAAACAACTAAAATCATACAGCAATGGCATAATTTTGACATGGTTTGTTGAAATTCAATGAAATTGACACACAAAGGAAGTGACATTATTCAGCTCCCTTTCTATATGAGAAATTTTCTCTATTGTACAAATTAACTTTAGTATTCATGTATTCCTCAAGCTCAACCATTTAACCCTCTTACACAATTCATTTCTGGTGCCCTTTGGTCACTATTGACCTAAATATTTTACATTTTTTTATTTACTTTTTACGTCATCGGAATAGTATAACACTTGGAGATTTTTGTGGCACTTGCTATATGAACCAAAAAAATTATAAATTATGGACATAAATGTTAAATGGTCCTTAAGAAAAAATAGCCACACTAGTACTCCTTGTGATAAAAAGAAACCACCATAAAAATGAACTTCAAATATTATTGATTAATTTATTGTATTGTAAATGCAAAATACTATTGAACAAAAATATATTACATTTGTAGGATTGAAAATAATCAAAGATATTTGAAAATGAACAAAGACATTTGCTTTCAACCCCCATCTTTCTTACCACAAGGGCCATTTGGAATTTCTAAAGACAGAGGTGTTGATGACTCTCTGTGGTCATTAAAAATCCCAGGATGTCCTTCCGAAAAGAGTAGGGGTGTAACCCCGGCATCTTGGCCAAATTTGCCCATTTGCCTCTGTCCATCATAGCCTCCTAATCCTCTCCATATACTGATTGGCTTCATCACTGTCTCCTCTCCACCAATAAGCTGGTGTGTGGTGGGCGTTCTGGCGCAATATGGCTGCCGTCGCATCATCCAGGTGGATGCTGCACACTGGTGGTGGTTGAGGAGATTCCCCCTACTATATGTAAAACGCTTTGAGTACAGAGAAAAGCGCTATATAAATGTAACAAATTGTTATTAATTATATTATTAACTGTTGCTCTCACGCTTTGGCTCTTTTCTTCTTCTCTCGGCTCTTCTTTTCTTTGTCTCTATATCTCACTCTCTCTCTCTTTCCATCTCTCAGGTAACATTCTACATAAATGCTGGGTACAATTAATGGCATAAGTTATTATCATCTCATACATCTATTTTAAGTGTAACCATAATCATATACTGTTATTAAATCCTTTCTAGTACAAATGATGTGCTAACTAGTTTTGATTCAGGATTAACTTTGATGTACTACCTATTGCAATACAATATAGTCACACTATAGCAACGCTCTCCCACATATTTTGTTATTGTAACTGCACTTATTTCCGCCATTGGTATAAGTAGCAGTGGATGGTAAAATTTACAGTTTTCTACCATCTTGCTGATAATGTTTCTTAAGTCACTTGGCAACCCTGCAGCCTGAACCACTGTAGGTGGTTACACATTGGTTTTAATGGGGGAAAAAAGTTACAGCCACTTTTGACTGGGAGTAGTATGAGTGTGATCTTTAAATAAGGGGCCCCAGAGGGTTCAACATGTTTTTAACAGTTAAAAGTTTAGCAGTAACCACAAACCAACCAACATATTAATTTAATAACATACAGATTGACCTACTGAGGTGGACCAAGACTTCTCAAGGTTAGACATCTCTTTTACTGACACTTTGCTGTAAAGGGAAAAAAAAAAAGTTTTCATCCTTTTCATGGAAAGTGCCTTGTATTACCAGAAGCTAGTGAGAAACAGTAATACAAAAAAGAAAAGTACAAAATAAGTGAAAGCAGCAGATAGCAAAAGTCATTTAAAAACTCCTATGTGTCACAAACATGTGATCCAGCACTCTGACAGCTGTAATTATCATTATTGTTCTTTAATAAACTGTCTACCAGTCAAGAACAATCAGAATTGCTTTCCCTATAAATGCTTTCGTATAGATTTTCTCTGCGTTATGTTTGACATGCTGAAGAATCTTCCTCTTCCAAAAAGAAAACCCTACCTATTTCTTCATTTGATTACTTTGTTTTGCTCGTACCTTAGCTATTGATTGGATTTACTTCCTGATGTGCTATATTTTATTTTGTTTTTGTGTTGTTGATTGTATTAGGAGGGTAAAATGGCCCCTGAAGAGGGAGTGATAAATCTAAGTTGGCAAGGCAACAATGAATAGAACAGTGATCAAAGCCCTTGGCGGACTGTGTGCCTCCGTTAGGCCTGTTAGGGGCTCCGGTCCCTTGAGCCGCCGTCTTCCAGGTCCTCGGAATACGACGCTCTGTCTTATTCAGAAACACAAAGAGAGAGTCGGACTATTAAACACTCTGGAAAAAATGCAAAACATCACCATTTACGCTCTCGTTTTAGGACTTTCTTTTTCCGATGCCACTGTTTCCTCCACTATTTCTTTGACCTGTGGGAAACATCCATTCATCATACCGTATTATTAAAACTAGGCATGGCAGCTCCATGTACAGCCTGTGATAAATATAGACAAGACTGCACTCTCTCTCTCTCTCTCTCTCTCTCTCTCTCTCACACACACACACACACACTAACTCTCTCTTTTGCTTTCTCTCTCCTTAACCATCCTCTGCTTGCTCAAAGTAAGCTAATGAGGAAGACGAACAGGAATATAGAGACACCAATACGGTGAGTATGTGAAAAAACTTGAAGAAGGTGGCATATAAAGGTATGGTTGAGAAATGAAAGGTAATGGCCCAAATGAATTGCTTCAGGCGGGAATTTGTTTAAATTTCCTGTCTTTAATTACATTGAAGCACCAATCCCAGCAGGTCTGGCCACTGCTTCAGACCCCTCTTTCTCAGTGATGTTTCATCCAAGGAGGCAAGGAAGGCAGTGAGGATGAGAAAATAATAGGGTATAACAATATTCTAATAGAGGTGTAACAATATTCAAACCTAACCGGAAAAATGCGATACGCCACACACAGTACGTACGGTACTCACATGGCGCACTGAACCCCATGCCCCCTGCTGTCCTGGTCCAGCCCTGGCCCATTGTTGAGGTTGACCTCACTTTACCTTATGCAACAAACCTAATTTTTCTTACTTGACATTTGATTAAAAAGTGATTAGGGGCGTAACAGGTACATATATTTTTCCAGCGTAATTTCAGTATGTATCTTGTGTGTACACAATATATACAGGGTTGTAGCCTAACCACTTTTGTTACTTTTGATAAGAAACATCAGAAGTGCCATCTTTAGAATTCTATCCATTTTATCACGAAATTCAAACAAAAAATGCCATCTTTAATGTGCCCTGACAGATCGCTGTATAGGCGCCTCAGTTCAAGCAGCAGCGTGAAGCGTGTTTGAACGCGATCATCTCTTCCTCTTTAATACTAGTTACAGAATGAACATGAATAAACATCTGAAGGTATGTTGAAAGATACACAGTACAGCTTACTGAAACGTATGACACCTTGTGTAATTGCTCAATCAGTTTTTCAACGGCAGAAAGACGTCAGTAAAACAGCTTGTAAACAATGTCACGTAGCATTTACCTCAGGCAAGTCATTTAGTGTCCACAGCTTGTTAGTTCACCAGAGAAAACCTTTCACTAAATATATGCACTATATTAGCCTATATATTCATTATATTCTACTTAACCTGTTAGTGATGTCTTGATTATTTAATGTGTGTTTAAATAAATGAAAATGACAGCTACTGTCTATATGATTATATTTCAAAATATTATAAAAAAACATCAGTTTATTTAATGCAGTTAATACAAAAACTGCCTTATATGCAGTTTACATGTTTGCATACAATTTGTTATTTGAGTGTTGATTATTGATTATTATATCTAAAAATAAATAGCAATTGAATTTAGGCTATTAGTTTGAGCTCTGTTGTTAACTTTTAATATGTGCAAGTATGGGCTCCCTATATACACTCACCTAAAGGATTATTAGGAACACCATACTAATACTGTGTTTGACCCCCTTTCGCCTTCAGAACTGCCTTAATTCTACGTGGCAATGATTCAACAAGGTGCTGAAAGCATTCTTTAGAAATGTTGGCCCATATTGATAGGATAGCATCTTGCAGTTGATGGAGATTTGTGGGATGCACATCCAGGGCACGAAGCTCCCGTTCCACCACATCCCAAAGATGCTCTATTGGGTTGAGATCTGGTGACTGTGGGGGCCATTTTAGTACAGTGAACTCATTGTCATGTTCAAGAAACCAATTTGAAATGATTCGAGCTTTGTGACATGGTGCATTACATGGTGGTCATAAAGGGATGGACATGGTCAGAAACAATGCTCAGGTAGGCCGTGGCATTTAAACGATGCCCAATTGGCACTAAGGGGCCTAAAGTGTGCCAAGAAAACATCCCCCACATCATTACACCACCACCACCAGCCTGCACAGTGGTAACAAGGCATGATGGATCCATGTTCTCATTCTGTTTACGTCAAATTCTGACTCTACCATCTGAATGTCTCAACAGAAATCGAGACTCATCAGACCAGGCAACATTTTTCCAGTCTTCAACTGTCCAATTTTGGTGAGCTTGTGCATATTGTAGCCTCTTTTTCCTATTTGTAGTGGAGATGAGTGGTACCCGGTGGGGTCTTCTGCTGTTGTAGCCCATCCGCCTCAAGGTTGTGCGTGTTGTGGCTTCACAAATGCTTTGCTGCATACCTCGGTTGTAACGAGTGGTTATTTCAGTCAAAGTTGCTCTTCTATCAGCTTGAATCAGTCGGCCCATTCTCCTCTGACCTCTAGCATCAACAAGGCATTTTCGCCCACAGGACTGCCGCATACTGGATGTTTTTCCCTTTTCACACCATTCTTTGTAAACTCTAGAAATGGTTGTGCGTGAAAATCCCAGTAACTGAGCAGATTGTGAAATACTCAGACCGGCCCGTCTGGCACCAACAACCATGCCATGCTCAAAATTGCTTAAATCACCTTTCTTTCCCATTCTGACATTCATTTTGGAGTTCAGGAGATTGTCTTGACCAGGACCACACCCCTAAATGCATTGAAGCAACTGCCATGTGATTGGTTGATTAGATAATTGCATTAATGAGAAATTGAACAGGTGTTCCTAATAATCCTTTAGGTGAGTGTAGTTTACAGCATTAGCAGAGATCATTTTTTTTATCATTAAGAAACTTTTAATTATAATTGAATGCATTTAAAGACAGAGACAATTTTGTTCAGTAAACCACTGTTTAATAATAATAAAAATAATTATGTTTAGTTTTCTCCTCCCTGCTGTACCGAATCCATACTGAACCATGACTTCAAAACCGAGGTACGTACTGAACCGTCAGTGTTGTGTACCGTTACACCCCTAGATCAAAGAGATTAAATAGTGTGTAAACCACTCATTTTTCTAAAGTGACAGACAGCAATAGTGACACCATTGGTTAATCTTTCAGAAGAAGGCTGAAACATTCAATGAAGCTCTAAAGTGTGACCTGATTGTGAGGGGAATAATGGCGAATTATGAGAGAGGATGCCTTCATATCACTTGTAATTGGCTGATTATCCTGTCAGTGAGATAATGGCCTCTTATCAAGTTTGCAACCTTTCTGCAAATCGGTCAGAATGGGTCAAATTAATGGAAATAGATGGACTAAGTACAAAGTAAACAACTCACCATTCACAACAAGTTCATCATTAAACCTGAAATGACATGAAATGATCGGTGATCTGATCTGAGTAATCACTGTTAAAGTTTTAAATACACCTCCATCTCTCCAAACATCATGGCACCAGAGGTGTTTACCAAGAATTTGTTCACTAATGGTCCAAAAAGATGATTACAAATAATGATTTAGTAGTAACATAACAGATACAAAGAATTGTAGTTATTTCTCAATATAAAAATGTTTAAAAAGTGCATAAACATGAAAACTTGATATTAGTAAATATGTAAAATATGAGAATATAATATCAACATATGGTATATGTTTTGGTATATATAACAGTGAAACATGTTTTGACATAAAATAGCCCTAATAACAAAAAAAAAAAAAACAAAAAAAAAAAAAAAAACACATTACAAGTAAAAAAAGCTTTAAAAATATGGAATATGACAACGTTGTACAATAAAGAAAAAATTTTCCTAAAAACTTTTTTATAAAGATTGTAAAAGAGTAATAACTCCAAAACTATAGCAAGGAGAGTCAAAATGTAGGTTTCATTTGATAGAAAACTTTTTTTAATTTTTAGGAAAAAAATCATTACATTTGGACATTCTCATGCTGAGAAACTGCTGACAAAAGACAAAAAAAAGTGTCCTCAAGGGAAATGTTACATATCTTTCTTATTTGACATGCAATAACTCAGGAAAGGTAGGAGGACAATTCTTTTTTGGTGAAGTTCCCCTACATGTGAGCTGCATCTGGAACAAATTTTGTGGTAATAGCATTTGGAACCAAGGTAGCCTTATTGTTTAGCCCTTGACACCCGGAAGGCAATTTTAACATTGTTGTTCCTCTGTGAGGATTATTTTGTGATTGACGCAATGGATTATGTTGATTTTGGACTTCAATCGAGAGCATTTTCTACGATCTGTGCATGTTTAATAAAGTTACAAGCATAAACACCACGTGCTATAAAGCTATATACAATTATAGTCAGCTACTGTACATGTGCGCCTATGGAGTTTTATGTGTTATAACTCCATGAGAGAATATCTTTAGATCTAAGTGACGGATTATGGTGAGTTTGGGCTTTTTAATCGTGAGAATCTGCTGTAAATAATGATGTGCCATTTTCCACGATCAAAGCATGTTTCATGAAGTTACAAGTGAAAACGTAACATAAATGCCACATCCGTATATTATTTACATATGGGTCTTGCAGGGCTTCACGTACAAAAACTAGCTCAAGTTTAGTCAAAGATTAGTCAAGTTTAGTGTATTCTACTCCGTGAGACCTTTCAAATGATATATTTACACATGACTATCTGAGCTGTGTGATGTTGTTGACATCATCAATTATGAAAACAAGCTCTAAGCTTTCAAATGACACATTTTGTGTTGATCAAGGCAGTAGTTTTAAAAAATATGATTATAGATTTTTTTTTTAGCTAGGTGGCGCACTCCGTTTTAGAGGGACTACTCAGCAGTCGTTAAAAGAGTTGATCAAAATGGTTCAAGTTAAATGCATTAAAAAGCTGAGTTTCTAAGCTTTAAAAATATAGGGTATAGGGTATTCATGTTTAGGGTTTTATAGGGTTAATACTGTTCCTAAAAGCAGTTCAGAATCATTTTTCTCACAATTGTCAGGTGAAACACCTAACTTTGCACTTTTTGACCTTTCATAAAATATTCTGTCTGAAATATAAATAATATATAAAATATAAATCAAATATAAATCATAATAGTGTTACTTATACATAATTCTACATGTAATTAAATCACATATCACATTCCAAGCAAATGAATAAGTGTGATTATATAATTGATGCCACCTATAAAAACACATAAGTGTAATTCCACTGTAATACAGAGTTGTCAAATCTTCATATTTTGTCATTTTTCTCAACAAAATAACTGATCAGAAATGCAGCAAAATCATGATGTAGAGGAAACAACATTCGTGAAATTGCAAACGCCCTATTATTTCCATCATTGCTGTTGTAATTTGTTTCTTAAAGGTACAAGAAAATGTTTTGGAATATTGCTACACCACCCCATACAGTGTTATTATAGTATAGTATGTAACTGTAAGTTAAAGTGATGTCCCAAGTGCCATATGGAAACTGTACAAACCGCGAATGAAAAATTAACCACAAATTTACATTCTGAAAAGCCCAATCTCGCATACAAGATATTGCCTCCTCATTTCCGAAGTCATCTCTACTGCCCTAATTTGTCATGAAACGCATCCATCCCCCTCAATCGCTCATGCTGTGCTTGTCTTCATATCTTTCCATATATCTCAATTGCTATTACCCATTAATCATTCACACAACATGAAACAGTAATCGAAATAAACCACAATACTGCATAAGCAATTCATTTAAAGTCTCCTTTTTGCCCATCTCTCCATAGCAACGGCTCATCGCCGTGCAAATTTGTAATTTCAAATACGGCCGCTATTAAACATCGCACCCCCTCTCTCTCTTGCTCATTTGTCCCGCTCTTGCTATCTTTCCCTAATGTAAACAAACGCAGGCAGACTGGTATTAAGCAGCGCAGCTGAAAGCCCCGCCCCTCTCGTAGCTACACGGCCCGCTGGGTATTTCAGCAACTCATTGGAATCTTCAAACAACAAAGATAAACAAGTGTTCCAATTAAGAATTAATTACCACTCAGACACTCAACTGCTTCTGCTCACTCCGCTGGGAACAAATCAAACTGCATGAAACACACGCACACATACACATAGCAAGAAAGATAAGATAGAGGGGTCACATACAGAACACATACAGAGGAAAAGGTGAGTATGAAGCATAGACTGTAAAAACAGATTAAGTAAAAGGTATGAAGGCAGAAGTTACGAGCGAGCAAGCGAGAGAGAGAGAGAGAGAGAGAGAGAGAGAGAGAGAGAGAGAGAGAGAGAGAGAGAGAGATGGAAAAAAGCTAAGCAAATGGCCTGGAGGTATCACCGTCTGGGGCTTAAAACACCCTAACAAGCCCAAAGCAGAATTACACAGCACCTCAGATGTAAGGAAACAGCCACACTGATCCAATTTATAACTGGCTTTCAACACCAAAGAGAGGAGAGGGGCAAAATAGCCTCTTTCAGTACATACTCATTGTGGGTAAAATAGCGTCTACACAGCAAGGTAAATTACTGCTAATAGGTTGTATCTCTGCTGGAACTCACCAAGTACTAAAAGCTACTCTGAGCACAAATATGTCCTGTTAAGAGTTTATTTATGGGGTAAATCCACACAGGATGGGTTTAAAAGTGAGTTTTTGATGTAGAAATGAAATGACATCTGTGGTACAGTTCATTACTTACCATCACTGATGTATAAAGTCAATCTTCTACAAAAACATTACCTTTATCGCACCCTGTGCCACATCTTTTCTCTCTTTTTGTGTGTGTGCGCGTGTGTGTTCTTCGTTAATGATCAGTGTTGAGCCACTTCCACAGGAAGTCCAGAACTCCAGCATCGTCTGCCTTTCATCTTCTGACCTTTTCTGCCTGGAAGTCTCTGATGTCATGTGTCTCTGTCTTTCTTTACTGACAGGTACTCAGGGACTCTAACAAGCTCTAACTTTAAGAGGTTTTGACTGGATGTCAGAAAAGATGAAAAGACAAATTGAAGAAAATAGATAATTTATAATATAATAATAACCACATAATTTATTTTATTTGAAATATTTACAATAAGGTTCAATTTGTTAACATTATTTAACTACATTAGTTAACATTAACTATTAATTAAAAAAAAAACAATTTAAAGCATTTAATTTTAGCTAAATGTTAATATTAACATTTACTAATACATTATTAAAATAAAAAAGTGTATCTGTTAATATTAATAAACAGAACTACGCTAACATGAACAAACAATAAGTTGAATTTTTATTAACTAACGTTAACAAAAATTAATAAATACTTTAACAAATGTATTGTTTTGTGTTAGTTGCATGAATGTATTAATTAATGGGACCTTATTTTAAAGTGTTGCCACATTTTTACTCTAGATATATTTTATATATGTACATAAAACAATTAAAATACATTATTATTATAATTTTATTATGGGTATAAAAATGTAAATGTCTTTGGAAGAAGTCTCCAAGGCTGTATTTGTATATATAAATTTAATTATATATATATATAAAGAATGTAGAAAAATGATATATGCAATATAAAAATATTATAACTATAAATCCTCCCACATCAGTCTCTATGACTTTCCCCCACAGTGGAAACAGCCATTCAACACTACGAGAGGCTCCATGATGAGAGCGAGCTGATGGGTTTGTGCTGGAATCATGTACCCCAGCAGGAGAGCCCAGTTTGGGGCTGTGAGAGTCACCTCTCCCACCTGCTGGAGGCACATGTCTCATGGAGCTCCAAACAGCAGGGGAGGAACACATGACCTGACCTTTCTGAAGGTCAAAAAAAGAGGTGTTAGGTCGGTGTCTAGGTCTTGGCCTAGTGGTTATCACAATTGTTGATGCAGGACACTAAGGCCCACATCATGTCCTGGTCCTCTTCTCCTCTCTTTTTCATATTATAATTTCCTGTCAACTCAGTAATGTCTGTCATCAATATGTAAATACATAAACAATACACAAATAAAAAACAGATGAAGATAAATTAAGATTTTCTCAGTCTGTATGTAATGCGGTCAAAAAGATGGGCATTTTACAGTGGAAATTCCTCAGACCAGCTATAACTTTGAGCCAAACATACCCATACACCTCTCTTGCTCTTTCATCTTCACTATTGACTGCTCATGCTGTGTTTTAGAGAGCACAGAGATAGCTGCTGCTGTCTATTTGCTATAAGCGTTCTTTGCGTCCTATGGTTCTGACATGACAAAGTATTGTTGTTCATATCACACAGAACCACAGGAGGCTGCAGTCTAGAAGACTGACAGACTTAAAGTCTTAAATCCCTATAGAGCATAATATCCCCACCTGCTTAAAGCACAGTTCATGTGGATGATTTTGTTGGATGATAAAATGTCATCACCAAATTCAGCACTGCCTGCCCCTAAACAGCATATATCAAAACACAACAAACTGTTGCGGGTTGCTTTATATGTCAGTTAGACAGTATCATCTCCGGGTCCAAAAATGGACCTGACTGTTGGATGAAGTCAAAAGTCTGCTGCTGCGATACTAACAGGTGCTGGAGTTTCATTAACTGAGAACTCCGGCTAGGGAGCTGACTTAATGTGACTTTTTTAAAGGAAATAAATAAATGAGTTTTTCTTAATTGTCATTAAAATAATGTAGATTAATCATAAAATGCTGTAAGACTAACAGGGGCTTCAGTTTCATTAAATGGGAATTCCAGCTACAGAAGGAAAAAAAGTGGTGCATGTCCAGGACTAGAATATTATTCAAAGCTGAAATCTAACTGACACAACATTGTTCTCCAATCAACAAAGCATTTTAGGACTTTCTGTCAGATAAACCTGTTTAAGTGTTCTTTTAGAGGAGATGTGTGTATTTGTTTTGATATTAAAATAATTTCCATTATCCCTGTTTAAAAGGGACTACATTTATGAAATGAAATATGATTTGTTTGTTGTTCAATATATCACTGAAATTTGTAAAGTTATTATCTATGAATTAAAGAAAAAACAGGGGACAGTATATTGGGGAAGTATTTGGGAATGAATACATATTACCTAAGGACAATGCTAGAAAACATTGAGATAAGGTTGTGTGAATGGTGCGTTCTCACCTCAGCAATGGGTACGATACCCTGTAGGTCTCTCTGGCTGATGTAGACAGTGGAAATGACTTCGGCAGATGCTCCGGTGGAGGGATACTCTATCTGCCAGCGGATGGACTGCGATGACCGCAGGTTGATGAAATTGTCAATCTCAAAGTCCACCCACATGATCTCATAGAAGGAACCATCAAGTCTGTTGAGAAAAAGAGAAAGACAGATGTTGGATGAGCGAGAAAGAGACACTCTAAGATCAAGGAAGATCAATGACTTTAGTACTACCACTACTGCCCAGAGACAGATTTTATCCTGTTTTAATGTCTATTCACACATCCTCCACGACAATAGGGGGCCGTATAACAATTGGACTTCTACAAAAACGAGTATAAAAAAACTTTTTTTTGTATAAAAAAACATGATGACTTTAAAAAGCCATTATAACAAAGAGGCATTTCGTGATATAGGCTGCATCTGACTAATAATAGGTGAAAAACAGTATGTGAAAAGAGCAGTATGTCCAAATGAACAGTACTCATAAAAGAGTGCACCTGGATGACTGACAACTTCCGATACTTGAAGATACTGAAGTGCGCATCTGATGGACACTTTACTATCCCATTTACTATCCCACTTTACTATTTCTCAACACTTCAAACAAAGATGTGCAATAATTACTGTTTTCGTGGCACTGTTTTATAGGGTCTTAATGATATACTTGCAATATGCAATAATATATTGTTTATTAAATATTGCTACTTTTATGTGTATAGTATGTTTTTTGTTTTGTTTTTATAAGGCTTATATTATAGTCTATTGTCTTGTTTTTATTTTATATGATGTATCTATTTTACAAATGAATTTTAATCTGAAAGATTTCTGTCCCTTCATAGACACCTTGTAAAATCTATATGAATTAAGCGGTTTAGTCCCAAATTTTCTTAAGAGACACAATCTCTTTATACGATTAACAGATTGAAACTAGGCTTTTAAATCACATATAAAAATTCAACATCAGTTATCAACATCAGGTACATCAGGTAAACGGAAGCTCAAGCATGTTTGCTTGACGTGTGAGAACCAATGATGTTCATTCTCGTGTTACGAAGCACGTTGAAGCTTTTGCAAGAACCAATGATGTTCATTCTTGTGTTACACAGCACATTTGAGCTTCTGCAAGAACCAATGAGGTTCATTCTCATGTTACGCAACACGTTTGAGCTTCCGCAGAAACCAATGAGGTTCATTCTCGTGTTACGCAACACGTTTGTGCTTCCGCAAGAACCAATAAGGTTTATTCTCGTGTGTTACGCAGCACGTTTGAGCTTCCACAAGAACCAATGAGGTTCATTCTCGTGTTACACAGCACATTTGAGATTAAACTGCTAAACCGCACAACACGTTCAATGAAGTTCATTCTCATGTGTTACGCAACACGTTTGAGCTTCTGCAAGAAACAATGAGGTTCATTCTCGTGTTATGCAACACGTTTGAGCTTCCACAAGAACCAATGAGGTTCATTCTCATGTGTTACGCAGCACGTTTGAGATTAAACCGCTAAACCGCACAACACGTTCAATGAAGTTCATTCTCATGTGTTACGCAACACATTTGAGCTTCTGCAAGAAACAATGAGGTTCATTATCGTGTTATGCAACACGTTTGAGCTTCCGCAAGAACCAATGAGGTTCATTCTCGTGTTATGCAACACGTTTGAGCTTCCGCAAGAACCAATGAGGTTCATTCTCGTGTTACGCAGCACGTTTGAGATTAAACCACTAAACCGCACAACACAATGAAGTTCATTCTTATGTGTTACGCAACACGTTTGAGCTTCTGCAAGAACCAATGAGGTTCATTCTCATGTTACGCAACACGTCTGAGCTTCCGCAAAAAACAATGAGGTTCATTCTCGTGTTATGCAACATGTTTGAGCTTCTGCAAGAACCAATGAGGTTCATTCTCATGTTACGCAACACGTTTGAGCTTCGGCAAGAACCAATGAGGTTCATTTGAGTTATGCAACACGTTTGAGCTTCTGCAAGAACCAATGAGGTTCATTCTCATGTTACGCAACACGTTTGAGCTCCGCAAGAACCAATGAGGTTCATTCTTGTATGTTACGCAGCACGTTTGAGCTCCACAAGAACCAAAGAGGTTCATTCTCGTGTTACGCAGCACGTTTGAGCTCCGCAAGAACCAATGAGGTTCATTCTTGTATGTTACGCAGCACGTTTGAGCTCCACAAGAACCAAAGAGGTTCATTCTCGTGTTACACAGCACATTTGAGATTAAACCGCTAAACCGCTCAATTCATATGGATTAGTTTTACATTTTCTTTAATTTTTTGAAGCGTCAAAGTATTTTAGTGTAGCTGTCAACAAAGGGACAGAAACCTCTCAGATTTTATCAAAAAGATCTTAATTTGTGTTCCGAAGATTAACAAAACGACAAGAGGGTGAGTAATGAATTGAAGAATTTTAATTTTTGGGTGAACTAAACCTTTAACTGAGTAACATGGAATGCTTAACTCTAACATTAGCCAAACACTGAAAAAAGTTTTTTTTCTCTGATTACTGAAATAAATAATAATAATAAAAAAAAATTAGGTCATGTATAATTTGTATCCTCATAATTTATAGATTAAATTACTTATCTCAAAAGATATCAACAATTTAAAGGCTTTCCTCTCTGTAATCACATCCACAGTATGAACTAGAGTGCTTGATCTGCACAGGAAATTAGAGCAATAGAAGGCCATTAAATAAGGTTTACTGTAGAAAACAATAGTAACAGCCAGCAGACAATGCATCTTAATACAAATAATGAATAACTTGGTGTCTGTGCATTAGTGCGAGTGCATTAGAAGAAACTGAGAACAAGGGATAAAAAGCACTGTAGCATTGCAGAATCATTAAACCACAGTTTCTGTCTCAGATGGCACACAAAGACCATTATGGGCATGCATTCAAAAAACCTGAGCACCATAACACTTGGGACACTTGGAGATTTAGGCCAGCTCTTGCCCTTTTTTGTGCAACATGCATTAGACTGTCATTCTAAGGGTCAGCATGCACATCAACAAGTATCAGTATGCCAGGAAACAAAGTCATGTTAACAAGATACCAAACCCAGATATTCATAAGTTTTATTTAAGCCATTTATTTATAGCAAACAAACAGGATATTCCCAACCACTGTATATGGCTGTGTTTTATGCACATGAAATAATCTGTATTTTGGTGAGATTGAAATTCTGATCAAATACTTATTTTAATGTGCTATTATCATGCTCTAATTTCATGTTTACACACCCCTGAACAGCACAAAAACCAAATGACCTGTGATTAGTCGCTAATGACATGACAATCAGATAGTCTTTTCCCATCTAAGGCTCTGTTTACACCTGGTATTAAGAAGCATTTTTGGTCGATCGCATCACAAGTGGACAATGCTAAACAGGGTGTAAAACGTTTTAAGCTTGTCCACTTTCAACCACTTCAAGAGGTAGTTGAAAACGCATTAGACCGGATTGCTTTCGTAGTGTAAATGCTCATGTGGTCGAAAGCATTCAAACAGCCATTAAAGACCGTCTATTCTCCGCCTACTGACCTAATGTGTAAACATTATGGAAAGCGCTAACCAGACGGGATTTAAACTTTTGTCGGCTGGAGACCCAAGTTTGGTTTAAAGATGAAAAACATACCAAGCACAATGTTCTCTCACCATCCCTGATTTTTAACACACACTCACTGCATTCGCCATGATCTTGCAGCTGTCAGAGCAGAAAAGAAAGCTGATGCTCTCTGTGTTTTTTCATCATCTTCAGTGCGTTCATGTGTTAATTGCTTGAGCTTATTTTGTCCATTAGATAGAAAGATCTGAAAAATCCCATACATTTACTCGCCCATAGACCCTCGCCTCGAAGAAATCAGGACAGAAGTGGTCGAACGTGGACAAAAGATACATTTTAAAACACCAGGTGTAAACAGGAATGTGTTTCCCTCGTCTACTTGTGATCCGATCGACCAAAACGCATCTTAATACAAGGTGTAAACAGGGCCTAAGTGGGCAACTTTGGGCTAAATACACTACAAAGTAGAGGAAACTTTGTGTCGAGAGCGAAAAGTCTTGCTCTGTGATGCACACATACACACACACTAAGCTTCAAGCCTGCAAAATCCATTTCCTTGAATGACAGGAAACTCTTCCAGATTGCTTTCTCTTTTCTTTCTTTTGAACGAACGCACACAGTTAGATCACAACCTTTCTAAATGTTCCAATGTGCCCTTTGACCTCAGATCAACAGGGGCCAAATAACCGCCTCCCCCCTCCATCCTTGTTATGACACCCCCAAAATGAGTTCAATTACACTCGCCCAATCAGCCGCTTGATGGATGTGCTGCTGTCTGACCCCTTCCTCCTTCAAAAAGAATGTTCTAGAAGCAGTAAATGAATCAATAAACCAACAGACAATACTTTATTGCAGAGATGGCATACATCTACAGGGAGCAGGGAGAGAGGGAGGGGGCGGCCAGTCAGAAAACGAGAGATAAATAATGTTATGGAGAACGAGAGCAAGGAAAAAAGAATCAGTCACAGTCCCTCTCTGTCTCTTCTGGAAGCGCAATGTCATTTCTCTGAATAGCACGAGCATTTTGTCATTATTCACTCAGTTTGAGTCAGACAGCGATCTAGCCCAAACACTTGGCTATGCCGAACAATGAGCCACAGACAAGCAAACCGCATACACACGTGGTCTTGCACAATATACGCAAACACAAATGCGCTGAACAGGACTTTCACAGGCGTTAAGAGGATTAGTTATGTAGAAGCAGATGATAAGTAGAAAGGACAGCAAAGTTATTCTGTTTGCGAGGAAAGTTGTTAAGCATTATAAACGGCTGGATAATAAGCAGGGCAGAAGAGCGTATGGCAAAAGAGAGATGCATTATGGGAATTCGGTTTCTTTTAAAGGCATAGTTCACCCCTCATAGATCAACCTCATGTTCTATGATTTTCTTTCTTCTATGGAACACAAAAAAGCAAAAGGAGATTTGAGTACTGAATGTTTTGTATCTCTTAAATCTCATTTGTGTCATAATCAAGAACCAATCATTGACAATAAACCTTCAAATGCCAATTTTAAATGTGCAAATGAGAATTTTCTACCAATCGATTCACTAAAGTATCACACCACTACTTCTTGAATTAATTGTCACGAATGCCTCAAAGAGAGCGGATGTTAAATTTTTCAGAGAATAACAACTTAAGTCTGGTCTGTTTCTCACACAAAGCTATCATACAGCTTCAGACAACTTCAGACGACAATTTAGTGCATTAGTGAGTCATATGAACCACCTTTTTGGAGCTTGAACAATTTAATTGTAATGCCATGGAAAGAAAATGGAAAACATCACATTAAACATTTCTCAATCAGCATGCACCAATGCTAAATCTTCTATATATTCCAATCATTATGTTCGCTACTTGTAATAATTACTTCAATGAGCTCATTGTTTATAAAATCAATTACATGTTAGCTAACTGCATGATTTGTATATGTACATTTCTGAAATACATAACTCAGTATTTCAGTCACCTTTGATAACAGATCACTCTAAATTGTAATGTAGACTCATGCTTTTTTGTAAAGCTGCTTTGAATGTATTGTGAAAAGCACTATACAAATAAATGTGAATTAAAAATTTTTTTTTAATTTTTTATTTAGTTTCTGCAGATAAAAGAAAGTCAAACAGGTTTGGAGTGACATGGAGGTAATGATGTAAATTTGCGGTCTGACGCTGATGTAAATTTGCATGAACTGTTCCTTTAAGAGAGGACTATAGTTAAATATATTACTATAAACAACTGCCCGAAGAGTAAACTGTGAAAACAGCCCCTCCAAAACCAATGACCTATATAACATAGCCCCTTGTAAATGTAATAAGCATTGCATTTTTTATTTTTTATTTTTTAAGTGGATGTGATCACGTGTGTATTCTCACCCCCTCAGAAACCCTAATGCAATTGAGCAATTATCTTTACTTAAAGTAAGTTTGGAGGCATACGGGGATAAAGTACAGGCACCAGTGCATTGGAGTCAAAATACAATCCTTCAGTCTCTCTCACAGCCATAATTAATTTAAGCTGAGGGAAGAATAGAGAAGAGAGGAGTCTTATTGTCCCCGGCTGTATTAATTAGCCATCATCGATCGGTTCAGGGTTTGTGGCCGCCACAGATGACGAAAAGGCAGGAGTGTTTATCTTATCATGGGTCAGAAACCAAGAGCAGCTGAGAGGAAGACACACAACAATACACCACTCGCCTATTGTTTAACCTTTGTTAAGAAAGTCATGTTTTAGAGTGCTGGACAGAGGGACGGAGAAGTGCAGTCAGCCAGACTTAAAGAACCGTTTGTCACCCGTGACGGGTTCACTCAGGTAAACGTGTACTTCAGGACATCGCTTAAGAAAGTTCCTCCGCAGGTATCCGCAAAGAGCGAGCCAAGGGCTTTCAGTTGTCAAGATGTCTCTAATTAATCTGTCACTGGATTGAAGTATTTTGGAGGTTGGACACAAATGAAAAAACAGTTCAGATTTACATGACATTCTGCTTGAAGAGATTAAAGTTGCAATGTAATGGAAGTGCAACAGATCTTTTTGTCCGTATTATGATGTACATCCGAGTGGAACGAATTATCAAAAAAGAAAAAAGATAGGGTGGGGACTCGGTTTTACCTATTGTTTTTTTACATTACATTATATATGAATGTGAGCTAGAGGCCGATTGTAAAAAGTGCCCGTGTATAAGCAGACTTTAGGTTGTGTTCACACTTGACAGGTTTGGTTCAATTAAAACAAAACCTGGTGCGATTGCTCTGTTAGTCTGGTGCAGTTTGACTGAAACATGAATGCAACACGGACCAAAGACATGTAAACAAACCAAATACAGGGCATGATGTCACAAGATGCGACCCTAAATAGGATAGCATACCCATTTTTTTCTCGTCATAGTTCAGATGTTGCCCATCACAGTTAGATCCATCAGAACCACATCTCCTCGCAGCAGGTCTTCGTTTGTGTGTGTGACGGAGGGATTCCTGCCGTAGTTTTGACTCCTTTAAACATTTTATAAGCTCTTCCCCAGTTGTCAGCTCCATCATATACCATCATATGTACGCCCATACAGCGAGGGCATTAGACCGGCACACAGCATTGTTTTGAATGTTCGACAAGTTCCGTCGCAAAATAAATGTCATAAAGGCTGTTTTTTTGTGTGTGTGTGTATTATTAGGTTCTGTGTTAAAAATGACACTGTGAATGCTAAGTGACCCAGAAGTAAATGTATAATTTTCTTTTTTTGTTCAGACCAAAAGAACCAAGAGAACCGAACTACAAGGGCGAACACACCCTCATTTCACTAGAAGATCAATTAAATTAATTAAAAATGACTACATCAAAAAAAGCAAAAAAATGCAAAACATGGATGAATCTTTCACAAATTAGAATCTTTCTCAAAGTAGATGTGGTAAAATTGTGATTGTGATTTATAAAATACCTGCTAAAAATGAGAAAATGAGTGATGCCTCACAGTGCAAAAGTAGCTGAAATGATAATAGAGCATTGTGGATGGTTGTACAGGAGTTGCTATGCAGTTGCTATGGTGTTATGAGTATTGTTGAGCACATTGCTAAGTGGTTATCTAATACACATAGACAATGGAATTCAAAATTGAATTTTTGGATTCAAAATTGAATTTAAACCTGAAAAAGTAGGATTATGAATAATCTTAAAGAAACAGAGAAATAATAAAAAAGAAAAGAATATGAAATATGTATGGTTCTTGAGTGCTGCTACCATTCAAGTAAAAGGGGCACAAACCGAATACTGAAAAACATTTTGTTCATTTTTCAGGTCATCTTTTCATTAAAAATGTTAGTAGTAAATAAGACGCAAAATAGAAGCATTTCAATACTGGTCTCATTTACTGTATAAGCACATGAATGTACGCCTATGTGGTCTTGTATCTATGCAGCAGTGAGACAGATCGTTCAGACCCATCTTTGTCTTGGCTCAGGCTCAAGTTCAGCCCAGTGCAGAGGAACAATCACTTCATGGAAGTTTGGTGAGCTAAATTTAATGCCAGACACTGACCTAATTGCTATTTTACCATGCACAAGCAAGGCAGGTTAGAGAGTCAGCATTCAAAAAGTGTGTGTGTGTGTGTGTGTGTGTGTGTGTGTGTGTGTGTGTGTGTGTGTGTGTGTGTGTGTGTGTGTGAAAAAGAGAGAGAGAGAGAGAGAGAGAGAGAGAGAGAGAGAGAGAGAGACTGGATGAAGAACAATGTCATATCCTCGTTACTGACCGCTGGCTACCAGCCAGAACTAAAGCTGTCATGGGACAAAGAACGAGAGGGTAAAAAAACAGCGAGCATGAAAGAGTGAGGGAGAAAGAAAGAGAGAAAGAGAGGGAGGCAGCAGAATGTGTCAGGAGATTCGCGGTTGCAGTGTCGTTCCAGTATGTAGCAGTCGGTAACCGCGGTGACAGACGGGCGGAGCACAGCGGTCTGACGCTAAACCGTGCGGAGGTCCATTCGGCTACAATGCCTTATCATACACACCACACAATAGCATAACAAGTGTGTATATACGTGCATATGTGTGTGTGTGTGTGTGTGTGTATGGCCTTGCCAACAGAGCCAAGAGAGTCTTCACACGCTATGAGAGAGTCTTCACACGCTATAGAGTCCAAAAGAGACAGAAATGTCATGCTAGCAATCTTTCTTTTTCCTCTCTCACCTTCATTCTCCCTTTCTCCACCTCTCTGCTCTGTCAAGAACACAATGCCTCTTTCGACGATGTCATTTCCCCATAGAGATCCTCTGCGGTATTTAGGTCATAGTGAATTTGAATGCAGCCTCGTAAAGCATATTCACTCCACAAAAACCCCACTGACTACTCAAGAGGGTTCATATGAAGGGCTCGGTCTGTCCCTGTACTGGAAAACACAAGAAGTTTCATTAAATAACAATCAAGTCTATTAACTGTGAGAGTGTAAGTAAATTCAGATGGATGTGATGACAAAGGAATTATTTTTTAGCAGGCAAAAGCTGTATATTTGCTGAGGCAAGGCGGATCACTGAATGATTTGTCGAAGTTTTGTGTTCTAGCAGTGGACAGCTCCCACTCCACCAATCACAGACCTGCAATATGGTTAGAACTACAAAGATTCCTTATGGTTTTAGCGAGGCATCCTTTGAGATGCCCTAAAATCACAACTGTAATGTTCACAGTAAATAATTAGAAATGATCACAACTGAGGAAATCGAGAAATACACTACTGTTAAAAAAATGTGCTTTGGTTTTTAAAAGAAATTTATACTTTCATTCAGAAAGAATGCATTAAATTGACCAAAAGTGAGAGTAAAGACATGTATAATCTATAAAGATTTTTTGTCCAAATAAATGCTGTACTTTTGAGCTTTAAATTTAAATATTAAGCAGCACAACTGTTCAATATTAGTAATATTTTTCAATATTATTTTCTGATCATGTGACTGATTACTGGAGTAATAATGGCTGCTGAAAATTCAGCTTTGCCATTACAGTAATAAATTAATTAAAATATAAAACAGTTATATAACATTTTTGTTTAAATAAATGCAGCCTTGGTGAGCATAAGAGACTTCTTTCAAAAGCATAATTTTTTTTTTTTTTTAAATCACAGCGACCCCAAACTTAGAATAGCAGTGTGTATGTGACATATGTAATGTAAGAGTTGCAAAATTGCATTTATGAGAATAAACTTACAATGTGCAACAAAAGACATAATGTACCACAATGCACAATATCAACAATATATAATGTATATATATAGCATTTTTAATCATTTTCACCAAACTTGCATGGCCCCCAGAATATTTAGTTGTATGAACATCTGGGTAACACTTTATAATAACTCTGTGCAATTAATCATTAGTTAAGCATTAATAAATAGCAATAGACATTAAGCAGTTTATAAATACAGATGCTTATAAATACAGAATACATGCTTTATTCTTTATTTATAAGCATATCTATAATGTGTTTAATAATTGTATTTTTATACTTTATTAATGATCAACTTATTTCTAAATTAAGTATTACATTATTTTAAAAAACCTGTTATTTAGGAGTTGTCAGTGGTTCATAAGATCATTTAGAAAGTGTAAGTAAATGACTAATAAACTATTTAAATGTACATTTATACATATTTAGACATATAGTAATAGTTATTCAGTGTGTTAATAAATGCTTTATTAACATATTCCTAATGTAATTCATGATTAATTCAGGTAGCTGTCAGTTATACTTTTGTGAGCTCATCTAAAGTGAGGACTATTTATGCCTCGTAAAGCATTTACAAATATATATTACCAATATCTGAACATTCAATATATCAAAAGAAGGAACAGAGCCTCTGCTTTTAAACAACAACAACAAAACATTTTAATTGCATGTTTTTTTTATATGAACAGTTTTTTTGTCAAAGACTACAACGTGCATAAGCAATACTTTTGTCACTTGTTTCTCTTTCTTTTTTGCCTGTGATCCGGAGATTCTGGACTATTTCAGAAAATGCGTATAGCGCCTCCTAGTGTATTACAGTGAAAAAATGGATTGGAGGAAAATTCTATCAATGACAGGGAAGCGTTTTCTCATAAATGATGGAAAAGTCTTTTAAAGGCAGGGAAAGAGTTAATCAGTCTTTGTTTTCTAGTAAATTATATCCTTCACACAATATAAATCTACTGGGAAACAAGCAAAATTCTGTAAGATCATAATTTTAAACTCAACAAGATTTTTTCTTGTTTTAAGCATGAACCTCAAAATTTACAGTGAAAGCTACTGTAAGCTGTTCAGTAGGCACTGTTAAAATTTCCCATTCCTTTATTTTTTCACATTGCGTCAATAGTCATTGGCACACATTCAAGTGCTGTCAGTCTGTATCAGCTTTATTTCTGTAGTGGCTGGATTCCACACCTCTGCTGTTTGTCCACGCTGTAATCCATCAAGACAAACACTCAATTTAGGTCTAGAAGTGACATAATGGTCTCACAAATGATCCGTTGTTACAAGTTCTGACAAACTCCAACAAATTCTGGTACTTACTAGAATGACACAGATGTGTGAACAGCTTATTCAAATTGATGGTGATTAGATATTATTCAAGAGAGAGAGAATAAAACATTAACCAGATTCAAACCTTTGTCACCTACACAAGAACCGTGGCTCAATGGTGACCGCTGGCTGCACTTATCTTATTATACTACTTATGTTGTGTGAGGCAACTGCATGCCATATTTTTTATGTATGCTACACACCCATAACAAGCTGATTTTGAATAAATTAGACAGAGAAAGCGAGCAATGTGACAATACTACAATGCTCCCATCCCATTATATTCGCTAAAGCTGTCACTGCAAGTTTACGCCGTTTCACATGACTGTAAGTTCAGGGCGAGCTCACTGACTGTCCACAAACAGACTCCCATTATAACAAACACTGTCTTCACTGCACAATAAATCTCTTATTTACACTGTGTCTACGCTTTGTTGATTATAATGAGAGTGTTCTAGTTTTGTAGTGTGTCATTCCCAGTGTTTGCTGTCTGCATTGCAAAGCAAGCAGTGCAACATAAACCAAATTCAAAATAATTCTGAATTGTGCCAATTAATTAAAAAAAAAAAAAGTTTCTTAAACAATCAAGCACGTTGTGTGCTACCGCAATAGGCCTTTGATTCACCACTGCATTCATACACACACACAACGGACAAGTCTGTGATTGGTTACAACGCTCAAATATTGCAAGAGTCTTTACAGAATGACATTCACAGTACCTCACCATAAAAGAAGCACCTGCCCTAAACACAATGCCACGGCTCCAACATATACATGAAGAGTGCTTGAACAGCATTAGTGATTCATGTAAAGAGAAGTACTCATCTCCCTGATAAAGTGTTTGAGAGCTATTTGTGAGCTGGTGTCCAGTACACGCAGCTGAAGAAGTTTATTACGGCCCCAGTGCTCAAGGGCTTGGAAACTCACCAAGGCCAGTAAGTCAGCAGTGTGCTCTCTTCTGTATCGAAAGGACAGATCTACTGTAAGAGCGAGTGTGTCTGTGTGTGACAGCTTGAATAGCCCTAAATCAGATGTCCTCTCTCGTGCTTTGTAATGCCCACTCACTGCTAATGGCTTTGAAACTCAGCCAAGGTTTTGTCAGGGTCTTTGTTAAATCACACACATAAACAGAAATTCTGATGCACATATACAGGCAGGAAAGTATACGCGTGTGTACACATGAAACAGGTGAGAATATATGACCGTCGGTTGGTTGATGGACAAGAAGATGTATCTTTAATTTCCCCAAGCTGATCGCTCACTAAAAACCCCCATCATGTTTTTAGGTCATTTTAAGTTTGATTTTGACGTGACAAAGCGGTGATATCCAAGTGGCTGAGTTGTTTAATTACTTTTTAATTAGTCTTCCCGTTAACGCCATCATCATCTTCATTCAGGCCGATCCGTGAACGCACACAAAAACAAGAGGCGGGATGTATCGCACAAACCATTCATACCGATCATATACAATCATAGCCCGATGGAGACATTGCCTCCTCTCATGTGACTTTCCCCCATTCATTCTCAATTACCCCCCACTAAACCCAGAACATGCTTTAGGGGGTTTGTTTTAAGTCAATGGGAACAGAGGAGGCACAAGAGACGCGGACTCCCACTGTAACTTTACATGCGGGTGTCGCTGTTGGGCAGTGTTACTTTATAAAACGAGTGACTTTTATACTTTTTAATGTCACATTTTGTAATATTTGTGTTGTTTTATTGCGTTGCCTCACTTGCCTCCTCGAAGGAAACAACCCTGATACATACATACAGTCAAACAAAAAATTATTCAGGCACCAGATATAATTTTTTACTAGTGGTTGCAGGACACTATAGTTCATTTATATAAGTGAGAATAGCTAAATAACGTAAACCGTGACATACTATACCCAAAAATTATTCAGACACTTTGACCTGACCATGTTTTGCTTAAGTGTTTTTTCTTTAATTGCTAATGCGACCTTTTACACCATAGACTGAACAAAATTAAGCATTGCTTGGTAATTGGTTGACCTAAATTGGTATTATCTAATTGTGTACTTAAATTCAACAGCTGACAGCTGATTGGTTGATTGTAATCCATTGCATACCTTTCTATCAAAGTTATCTAACATTATCAAGATGAATTTGTTCTGACACAGTTTAACTGAGTTCTTGTCATATTTTATTACCATTTTCTAAACTATAGCGAATAAACTGTGATAATGTGAGAAAATGTGGAAGGTGTCTGAATAAATTTTGGTTTGACTGTACATACTGTGGATATACATAGACAGTCAGTTAATTTCCATATAGTGGATGAACAGTTTAGGGAAGACAGAGGTATTGCAAGGTATTGCAGCAAACAGTTCTCTCTCTGTTTCTCTGTGAGAGGTGAACACAGTTTTCAGATATGCACGCACTCAGGTGGGTAAAGAGTTCGACAGCCATCAAACAATCAGCGGCGCATTGCGACAGGCCGAGGCCGGATCACAGGCGGCCGAGCATGAAGGAGGAAACGGAGCTGTCACAATTCCACTGTCATTCCCACAGCATTTTCTCTCTTCTCTAACATGCGCACTGTCATGCTGACCTGCCTTGTCAGCTAAACTTCCCATGATGCACCCCATCCTCCTCCTCACTCCATAATACCTTCCCGCTTGCCTTCAATATGACCTGTCAATCATCACCATAGAAACCAGGTAGTCTGCGTTGCCTCTAATCAGTGAGTGTCACTAACTGATCAACAGCTCTGTTCTGTCCAGTCCAGCGCTGTGGGAAACCACAGTCGATCCAGAGCAGTCACCGCCATAGATTACTTTTTACACTACAAATGACGGACTTTAAACTACAGTTTCGGAGTTGCTTTTTAACTGTACGCATGAACTTTGTTTGTTCATAACAAATTAATTTAAGTTACAAGCCCCAAGAAGTTTTTGGACACTCAAGTCGCAAACATTTTTTTGTATGAATTTCATTGCATTAGATATTAAAATATCAAACTAAGTGGCATCTGCAAACAAATGATCTTAGAGATTTTCTCAGAACTGACCAAATTTATAGGTCATTTTTCCAAATAACTGGTCTCAAAAACCATTCACACAGGTGTACAGTACAGGATATTTTCTATTTATCATTTCAAATCTAACAACATTGTATGCTCAAAAAAGTTAGTTTGTGCTATTTTTTGTTCAAATAAATTTGACTGTTTAATATCTTATCTAATGAATGACATTCATACAGATTAAGCGTGCCTAAAGTCTCAAAATACTTTGTTAAGGCCACTGTATTTTAAATAATGAATCACATACACAAATATTTCACAGTTTTTACTGTATTTTTTATTAATTAATTAAAAAAAATTAATTAAAGGGGTGGTTGATTGTCCCTTTTTACAAGATGTAAAATAAGTCTCTGATGTCTCCAGAGTGTGTATGTTAAGTTTTAGCTCAAAATACCCCACAGATCATTTTTTATAGCATGTTAAAATTGTCACTTTTTGAGGGTGAGCTAAAACATGCCGTTTTTGTGTGTCCCTTTAAATGCAAATGAGCTGCTGCTCATGTGGCGGAGCTTCAAGAACTCCAGTTAGCAGCTCTGATTACCGTGCAGACAGGCAATGAAACTGTTCAGCCTTTTATGTTCAAACCGGAGTTGGACAATGATGGAGAGACTCAAGAAGAAGTGACAACATGTAGAATGCAACAAGATGTTCCTGAATGGTTAGTTGATGAATTTATGTAGGTGATGGAGTTAACTATCTTCAATTCATTGATTAGTCATGATAATCTCACTTTGTTGCGTGTTCCCGGGGGCAGGATTTATGTAATATTTCAGGGTTAGTGATGTCACTAACCCAGGAGGAAGCTTGTGTAGTCCCTACCAGCCGTTTGTTGTAGTCCTTAAAAAGCAATTTCTTTAAAAGAAAATATCTCCCTCTGCTTTGAGTGTCATAACTTTGCAGATATTGTTTATGCTCAAACTGCAACATTACACACTAACTAAAGTTTAAAAAGTGAAATCATAATCAACCACCCCTTCAAAGACTTCTTTCAAAAACATAAAGAAATCTTATCAACCCCAATCTTTTGAATAGTAGAGCATAATATTATGTGCAAAATATGTACAGTACAACAAGCCCTGCATATTATATGGCATACAACTATAATAATGCATAAATTAAATGTATCCATAATCTATATTCTCTTGACAATTTTCTTGTGATCTTCCTCATTTGTAAGTCGCTTTGGAAAAAAGCATCTGCTAAATGAATAAATGTAAATAATCCAAACCATTGTTCTGTTTGATCTAGCACAGATACAATATAAAGGGGAAATAAGAGATAAATCAGTGTGTGTTTTACCAGCAGGTTTGTTTGTTTCTGTGTGTGTTCTGGCTTATTTAATGCACTGCTGCGCTATGGGAGTCGCTCTGCCCCCTCTGTGCTGCTCTTGACCGCTGTGGCCTCCGGCACTGGCGCTTGTTTTCAGTGTTTTTGGCTGGCCTAGTGTTTTTCCTTCTCTCTTTTCATCCCCCTCTCCTCATCTGCATTCTTTATTGGGCTCTGATTGGTGACCGCTGACCTTTAGAGTGGAGAGGACTTCCTGTCCAAAAAACATGCCTGTATCACACACACACATATTTAAATTCTGTCACTCTGTGATTTCAAGTGGCTGTCACACTTGTTTACACGCCACCACATATAATAAGAGGATCAAAACAAAGACAAAAAATAATAATAAATGTGCGCACATACGAGGACTGTCTGAGGAACAAACAAGCAAACCCAAAAATCACAGGCAGGGTCAACAGGCATGAAAGCCCACTCACCGTCTGTCAGAAACGCTCTCTGTTATTTTGAGGCATAGTTGAAAATTCTGTCATCATTAACTCACCCTTCATGGTATTTTTCTGTTGCATTTTGTCATACTTGGTGCTTTAAAGTCACTGGTCACTGCCTAATTTCATTGCACTGTGTGAAAAAAGGGCAGCATGAATATTCCACCAAACATCCCCTTTTATGTTCTACAGAAGTCATGCAACACAATTGATCAAAATAAAAGTTTATATTGTTGTTGCTTCATTATACTGTTATATTTTTGTTCACTATTTAATTCTACAAATACAAATTTCTAAATGTTTTAGCTTTAAATGAGTATTCTGTGTCAAATGTAACCTAAACTCTATCAACAGCACTTGATTACATGATTACAGTAATGCATTTGCAATGGAAGCCTACTAAGAGAGATTTGAAATGTTCGTGTTTGACATTATAGTGAGTCACTTATGCTCACTATAGCCCCATTCGGACGGTAATTGTGGACGTCCGTAAAGATAAATTTGCATGCCACCTCAGTGATAAAACTCGTGCATTCGGATGGTGATTTATTCACGGTGGAGGAGCGAGTTTTGTGATTGTTTGTAATCATTTGTGATCATAAATAAAATGTAGGCTTGGAATAATAAGAATAAATTGATATTTAATTTAATAATAGGAAATTATTAATTATTTAAGAAGATAGGATATCATTTTAAAAATGTGGAATTGAGCGGAAATAAGTTAATACAACCTCTTATTTACAGTAGGTAATTCGGCCGGGGATTTTTATGCGGGTGGTGGGAGAAAAACACTGACATTCTGGATTCAGACGGCAATAAAATCACTGACTATCCCCTGTCAATGATGAAAACACCTTATGACCCCACGAGAAACAGTTACCGTCCGAATAAGGCCAAAGGCTGCATTTATGCCAACCCGCTAAATACGGGTAAAAATCAACTAGCCAATTTGGCAGGTCACTTACTATGTTTACTTGCTTTTTATATATGATATATATTATGTCTGTGAATGTTGCGCTGCCTGTCAATGTCCTGTCTGTGACGCACAGAAAGCGCACCAGAATCGAGTTCTCTTTCACGCTTGAACAAACAATAACACAGAATTATGCCAAAGTGCCTGTTTTGTCAAGTATCCTCATAAGAGCATGCTTAAATGAGTTAAACAACGTCTTAATTGAACTTAAAGAGTTGAGAGAAAATGGGATGCGCGTGATAGCGTGTCAGATCCGCGTCATGTTCGGCAGCGGCAGATCTTAAAGGAACAGCAGCCACTAATGATGTCTGTCATTAATGTTAATCACAGAACAAAGGGAACAGAGAAAACAGTAGCTAGGCCTAAATATAAAATTTATTCTAATGGGTTTATGTGATTTATGTTCACTTAAATTAAAATGTTATTTTTTAAAAGCCTAATAAATGTTGAAATTGATATAGCTTTCAGTTATACTGTAATGTTGAATGTCTCTCATTAATGTTTATAAAAATAGAGAGTTTCATAGAGACATAGCAATATTAGTATCAGTGATACTGGTCTTCATTCATAAAAAGATGCCATTACAACAAATATTTAAAATATACTGTCTTTAAGTCGTTTCTACATTAATTTGGACAGCACCTGTGAAATTATTACAATATAAAAATATTAAAAACTCTGATGTTTAATTACAGAAACAATGTGTGATTAATTATATATATTAGTGCAATCGATTAAAGAAATTAACTAATTAATAGTTAAATAAACCAGATTAACTATGTCACAGTTTATATATTTTTTATAATGTAATGTATTTATAATATATTTATAATTTATAAATATATTATAAATACATTACATTATAAAATATATTGTAAAATGTAATTAATTCCTATGTTGGCAAAGCTGAATTTTCAGCACCATTACTCCAGTCTTCAGTAAATTAACTTTTTCATTCACCGGCCAATTTGGCTACTAAATTTTTAAGTTACCGGCCATTCAGAACTTCTACTAGCCAAAAAGAGAAATAAACCAGATCACCTGATCCTTCAGAAATCATTCTAATATGATGATTTGGTGCTCAAGAAACATTTCTTATTATTATTAATGTTGAAAAAAATATTTTTGTGGAAACTGTAATATTTTTAAGGATTCTTTGATGAACAGAAAATGAAAAACATTATAAATGTCACTTTTGACCAATTTAATGCATCCTTGCTGAATAAAAGTATTAATTTCTTTAAAAAATAAAATCTTACTGACTACCACAAATTTTGAACAGTAGTGCATAATAAAATATCACACTATTTCTAAATTATACCCATACACTTAACATTACATGTTAAATAAGACAGCATGGTTTATTCACTAACCAAAATTGTCTGTGCAAAGTTATATCAAACATTTCATGTCGTGACCATGTAAACTCTGTAACTTTAACATGACACCACTAGGATACCAGGAAAGGGTATGATGTAACAATCCACTTTTTAATGAACCCACAGGAATTACATCAGTAACACATAACCAGAAATTTATCGCAAAGAATGATTTAGACAATTTTGATAGAATAATTATTTTTACTGAATAAAGAGCTTTAACACAAAAACATGCATCATACATCTGGTACTTGCCCTTATGACTTCACTTAAAAGTGTATTACTGTAATGTGCACGAGTTTTCTTCTAAAGTCATAATTTATTTTTGAGTAATCACGGTGATGCCGACAGAGCTCAAGTATTTTTTACCTAGCAAATTCCTTAACCAACCAGACTTATTTTTAAATTATCTTTACAATTTGTTATATTTTTGTAAATGTGCTGATTATTAAAGTGCCCCTATTATGGTTTTTCAAATATTCCCTTTCATGCAGTGTGTAATAGCTGTTTGTGAATGTAAACATTCTGCAAAGCTGTAAAGTTGAAAGTGCACATTAAATAAAGTTATTGTCTCCCAAAAGAAAGAATCGACTCCAGCTAACTCACGTCTTACTGAAATACTTCTGCAAATCAGCTGTGGGCCACTTTTACCTAAAACTGTGTCTATTAATGCAGATTGTCTGTCGTTCTTACTACTTTGAGTAAAGATAAAGGATGGAGCAAGATTTGTTTTACAAACATTTATGTTACATCAGTCTAGGGGTTGCACAGACTAGTCAACTAATCGACTAGTCGACTTTAATGCCCTGCCATGACGCTTTAAGCTTGACGTCGACTAGTCGCTGGCCTATGTACACATGCTCCGTTTCCAACAATTAAAATGACAAACAAATGCATACTCAAGAGAGCTCTCCACAAGACATGTTTGATTATTCCATCTGGATGCTCAAAATTGATCAGAAGAATGCACGTTTTAAACAGCTTATTGTACACGTAAGTTAATCGTCATTCTAAACTAATGCGCTGCTGCATTGTAACGCAGACACTTAGCTCGCAGCCTCGCACATCACGTGGAGATTGCGCACGCCGCACACAGAATCATTCAGTAGCGCAGAAATGTATTGTCAACACTGTTCTGTGATTTATCAATAAAATAGCTTAGAAGCTGAAAAGTTCTAGCATATATTTCTTGATAACTAAAACCCACAGCTTCACTATTAGTAGAGAGATGCAAATTAATTCACACGCAGTCACTCTCTCACTAATGCATGAATATAAATGTAATCTTTACTAGGCTACTTTATCTGTATTTGATTCAAAACGAGCAGAAATCTGTGAGAAATATAAGGACCCAAAGACAAAAGAATTGATAAACAAAAGCTGTTATGTAGGAGCAATAACCTTTTAAGCAGCGCTTTGTCATATGCCATAGTTGTGCACAAACAAAAAAACCCTGCGTTCACATCTCGGTCTAAGCTCAAGGTCCAGGCTTATTTGTCCATTATTTGTCGACTCGACTTTCATCACATAAATGTCAACTTTAAAAAATCTGAAGTCGTTCAACCCCTACATCAGTCATTCACATTAGTGCTGGGCTAACGTATTTACCGTTATTGATACAGTTCCCGCATGTGCAACTCAATAAATTAGAAATATACACATGGGTTTGTTGATGGACATACGCTTGTTAATGCTGATGGTGAGGAATTACAGTTGCAACATCTCATAATGAACCTCGAATTGAGTAGTGTATCACTGAGAAACGTCCTGCTTAAGTCATCCTTGCGATGGCGGTTCGGGTTGAATAATTAGTTCTTCCAGTGTTTCATCATCAGACTCGTCCTCGGATTAATATGGTAAAATCGACGTCATCGTTACGGTCTTTACAGTGTGTACAATCGCTGAGCTTTAGGAAGTCTTCGGACGGAGCTGAAGTTCAGTTATGGTAATGGACGTTTAGCTTCCGAAACACGCACTGTATGTGGTAGACCAATCACAACAGCCTGGGTCATTTGGCCAATCAAAGCAGAGTAGCTTGTGGAAAGGAGGGTTTAGAGAGACTGATTCATCCGTCGAGTCGTTTGAGAATCATTGAAAAATGTGGTGATGTGCAATGTATATTATGAGAAAATGAAACTGTTTTTTGACCTTTGATGCATGTAAATCTGTTGTTGGAGACCTCAAAAACTAAATTAGGATACTTTAAAATAGCATAATAGGGACAATATGGAATATTTCACCTCAAAAAATAAATTACATTTTTGTTTATTTTTATATTTAATTTTTTTTTTCTCTGCATTGCATTTCATTTAAATGTATCTATCTCAAGTCAAGTCACCTTTTATTTATATAGCGCTTCATACAATACAGATTGATTCAAAGCAGCTTAAACAGGAAATTCAAATTCTGCTGTAAAGCAGCTCTAAAAAGACAATATTCAGCTCAAATCAGTTCAGTGTTGGTCCAGGGCAGTTTTATCACCATGGCGAAAACTCACTAATCTTTGCATAAATAAAAAATCTGTAAGTATAGGTGAAAAATTACAGATGTTCAACCTTGAAAATTTGGTCAGTATTTGCCATTATGTAAAATCAGTGATGAAATTAATATAATCAAGCCCTCATTTCTGCTGCTTTATCTATATTTTTATTTTATTATTAATATTTAATATTTTTAACTGTTTGTTTATTACACTGCACTATTTCTGTTTAAATACTGTAAAATACTTTAAATATGGTTTGCTCTAATTTGGCAAAACTAAGCAAACAAAATTGACAATTTAATTTAAAAATTAGATCCTTGTTAGTTAGTTTCCTCTTCCTCTGCAGCTTGTAATTGTAAAAGCTGCAAAGTGATAACAGAAAACATTTCTGTCCTGTAAAACAAACCCAATAAAATATAATTTGTTTACTGAAACTGGGACTCTCCTGTACAAAACAGCTTAATTACCAAATATCACTTATTCAATTTCAGTCTCTCCAAGCATCTGACACTAATATAACACAAAGTCACCTGCTTGTTAGAGAATGACAGATTCAGTAAAATGCATTATCTTTAGCCTAGGCTTTTAATTTAAAAAAACATGCAAACTGCAATTGATCGGCTAATAGGCTGCAAGTGTGACATTTTAGTTGATGTCCTCCGCTAACCCTCACCAAATCCATATTTCTGCTGAAAGAAAGAGTAATAGATATAGGCTTTCCGCAGAAAGGAAAATGCCTTTTTGGCACAAGACGGAGTCGTGAAGGCAGACATAAAAGAGGAATGGCAAACTCATCTCCTGTGTGAATGTACTGTCCAATCTGCAATCCTCTCCACACTTCAGCAGCCCTCGCTTTAACAGAACCCCAGAAAATACATCTTTGGCCATACACTTTCGCTCCCTCCTTCTATCTTTTTTTATAATAATATATTGATTTTTTAGGAGGTGGAGCTATAGCCCTCCCTTCACATAGTTTATGAGAGCAGTTACAGAAGAATGGCTCTTGGTACAAGGTGAACTTGACTAGCCGTGAGTGAAAGTTTACTGTATCTTTCATTCAGATTTTTTTCTATGTCGACTATGTGTTGGGGAAAGTTACTTTGAAAAGTAATGCATTACAATATTGCGTTACTCCCTTAAAAAGTAACTAATTCCGTTACTTTTTTTTTTTTTAATAACAAAAAAGTTCTGTTGTGGCCTAATGGTTAGAGAGTCTGACTTGTAACCCGAAGGTTGCGGGTTTGAGTCTCACGTCCAGCAGGAATTGTAGGTGGGGGGAGTGAATAACCAGCACTGTCTTCCACCCTCAATACCACGATTAAGGTGAGACCCTTGAGCAAGTCACCGAACCCCCAATACCCAGGCAATGCAGCAATATGGCTGCCCACTGCTCTGGGTATGTGTTCACGGTGTGTGTGTGTTCACGGTGTGTGTGTGTGCACTTGGATGGGTTAAATGCTATACTTCATGTCACCATACTTGGCCACATGTCACTTCACTTTCTTGAACAGCAAATCAGAATGATGTCTGAAGGATCATGTGACACTGAAGACTGGGGTAATGGCTAAAATGTCCCTTCTTTATATCAAATTCACACACATAGCATGAAACAGCATTTAAAATCTCAAACGCATTATCCACTGACACACAAGAACACACATAGTATAATTGTAGCTTTTAGAAAAGATACAATGAAAACAATGAAAATATTTTTCTATATTAAATATCACCAGAGGATTCCATAAAGGTTCATCCTGTTTTAAATAATCTGAGGTCTCCAAAATTCAATTCAAAAAGCATATATATGATCTCTCCTCTCAGATGTCGGAGGCTTGTGTCAAAAAGGATGTCATGGGTTGCTATGAGAGACAGAAAGCCAGTCCAAGCCTGATTTGGACCTTCCAGAACCACTGGGACTTCAATCTGTTTTCCTCAGTGTGGATGGTAAAAATACCAGCTATCTTTGACTCTCTGGGGACAGTGATGCTATATAACAAGCAAAAAATCTTTGAAGCATCTACTTCTTGAAGCAAAATATAAAATACTATTATTTGCATTTTATCATTTAACATAGATATGGTTTTGATTATATGTAAAGACAATAAGAATAAGAAACCTAAAAAATAAACAGGAATGCAGGAATTCCTTACAGTATAAGAGGGGTTTTCCCTCCCACGCAGAGAATATTAAGCTATGACTGCATTCAGCCATCTGGATGTAAACACCATTTGACTGAATAAAATATAAAACATAAGGATTCCAATATGAATATAGTTATTAGATACTGTGATGGACTGTAATTCCTGTTTAGATTTCTGTAAATATGATAAATAATTCCAATATGACACACGTGATATCTAAAGATAAAGACATTTTTTGGATTAAGCCGCCTATGGAAAATCAACTATACATTCAGGAATGGGATGCTGAAGCAAATACATAATTCTTTCATGTAGAGAAAACAATGTGTTACATTTCTGTGTTTTGTAGCTATGAATTGAATACAATGTAAGGTTCATATATACTTTAAAACTTTACTTTATAGCCATCTCATGGGCATTAATAACTAAAAAAAGTTTTGAAGTATCAACATTCAGGTACCTCCACAAAGACAATAACCCAGCACTTCCTGACGTAAGTGTCTTTCCAAAAAGGAATCCAGGTACATGATGCCTCCTAAAACACCTTCTAAAGTACTCTAAAGTATGCAGAGATGACAATCCCAAAATGAAATTCAGTGACAAAATTAATCTAACATGGTGAAAGGAGAGAAATTTTGATCACTAATTACCAAAAAGTGCTGATTATAAATATATACTTCATTCAATACCAAAAAGTACCAATACAATTATTAAAATACAATTTAAAATATATAATTTTACCCAAAATTAGTGTCTGTGGTGTATGCTATGCTTATCAAGAGTATCAAGCCATTATCTTAGCAGCATGCTACAATTAATCTCTATAGAATGCTGCATAGATTATGTATTTTGTAGGCCAACCCAGAAATTAGCATCACCCTAGTTCCCTAGACAAAAAGCCAACAGGAATTTAACATTGGCTTTTAAATTATTGCAGAAAATAAGCTCTGTGACCAATAAAAGTTTAGTAATCTTACAAGTTTTGTTTAACATGATAATCTTCACAATCAAAAAAAATAAAATAAATAATAAATAAAAATCAACATTTTTTATGAATTTTGAAACCTGGCTAAATATAATTGGCAGAAGTTAAAAGCTCAAATTTGGCTATAAGTGAAACAACACCATGGCTACATGACTTCAACAACAACTTTTTAAATCTTTATTTAAAAAAAAAAAAAAGTATCATGTTTACTCATAAGGTTCCACTATTCTCTTTTTGTGGTACTGTGGATGAATCTGACTGCATTATTATGTTGCATTACTTTTAAACATCATGGCATCTTTGTCTCGAGTCCCAGAGGGCCACAGGGGTTCAGACGGTTGATCTTCCCAGCAGACGCCCAGCAGGGGTTGAAAATAAGTCGAGCAGAGGGTCAGAAAGCATGCGGATCTGGAAAAATCAGGCTGGATATTTAGGGAGTAATGCATGCGAGTGCTCTGATCAAAGTGACTGAATTAGGCCAGGTATCTGGCCGCCTGTCACTGGACTACTCACACACACCCCTACTGGATATACACACTCAACAACCCCCTAATGACTGCCCATCTCTTTCCTGTCCTGCTCCATCACACACAGACTTCCTGACCATTCTGTATCCACGGCACACACACCTGCCAAATCTGACAATTCGCATATTCTAGTCTGTTTCTCTGGACAGTGCTGAGTTTAATGTCCATGTGTGTGGGGGACAGAAAGAAAAATGAAAAAAGAGAGACGAACAGGAAAGCACGAATTGGCAGTCCTAAAGAAGTGTGAGAGCATCGTACCCTGGTCTGTTTCAGGACATACGGTCCAGCAGAATTGGATTATAGCTGCTTCCATGCTTTTAGTGTAAGTGCTGTGTTTGGGCGGGCATGTAGCAAATAAAACCCCTTTTTAATCTCTTTTGAGGATTTAAAATTCCTATCCAGCCACGTATAAGGCACTTACTGAATTCACCTGTACACAAACCACACCCAACTGTCCGGAAAAGAGAATAGCCAGGCGAAGTGAGATTGAGGAAGGCCGACAGCTGTACATCTCCGATTCGGCTCTTAAAATCAAATGAATCGACTCATTTAAGCACAAACTGAGACACACTTAAATTGGGGTCAGTGAGGATGGAAAAGTTTGGCATAGGTTAAAAGCACACGTTCCTGCAGAGGCTTCTGGGAATCAATGTAGTGTCTGATCTTTTAAGTGTTCGGGGACTGGGTGCTCAAGGTTTGATGTTATTGGTGTGTCTGTGTGTGTGTGTGTGTGTGTGTGTGTGTGTGTGTGTGTGTGTGTGTGTGTGTGTGCGCGTGTGTGTGTGCGTGCAAGGGAGGTATGGGATTGTGGGAATGGATGAGCAAGTATACAGGGAAAATGAGGAAATGACATCAGAAAAAAAGGACTGCTAAATGTATCTCATGTGGGCCAACCAAATCAACTGTCACTTCAAGTGTTTAGGAAGAAGAACCCATGACCCATGAATGTTTTTAAAAAGGAAAGAAAAAAAAGGTATATAGTTTCCTTAATGGTGCTGTATGTAAGTTTTGACTGTAATAAAGCATAAAAATACCATCATATGTTTGCAGATATTTAGGAAACATGCTGAGTTCACATACTCGTTTCTCTGAAAAACAATGCTACAGCCAGTTATTCTGTTTTGAAATGTGCGTTCCGTGTCGGAATGTCTGTTATTGTCTGTGCGATAGCGTATTGCAGCCATGGAAGCCAGCAAACAAACTGGGTCAGCCATTGCAGATTCAACCCGACCTAAAAATCCTCAGAATTCATCTAAAATCTCTATGAACGGAAGTACATTAAAATGCGGATAAATCAACTCAACTTACAGTGTGTAAGTCTCCTTCCCTTCCATTGTCAATTGTGCTCGTTCCTGTGCGTGTCCTTAAACTGGCAACCCGCGTGAGCGTCGCGTCTGAGGAGGGGTGGTGGGGCAAACTTTATTTTTAATTTGGACTGTAGTACCCATTTCAACCACTAGCTGTCATCCCTACATACAGCACCTTTAAAGTTTACATAATTCAAATTGACCCTATTCACTAGATGTTACAGGCAATTTAGCCTTTCTAAAGTCTTGCCAAAAGATAAAATCATTTAACAGTTAAAAAACATTACGGCAATAACAAATAACGATAGATTTGGAAAATAAACATTACCGTTGGGCAATGTCAAGATGCTCTCGAGGATATTACTAGCTAAAAACAAAAAAAAAATCTAACTACACTTAAGTAACTTAAAGGGGCGATTTTTATAATAATAAAAAAAAAAAAGATATCTCTAATAATTTAACTTATAATATAATCCGAGTCATCTTTTTCAAAAACAACAAGAATCAAGTAATCAGGAAGACTAAAAACAAGAAAAACATCAGAATCATTTTTGTGAATCAACAAAACGAACCAAATTCACTAGAAATAATCTTAGAAATAGACTTTCTGATGTAAAATATGAGCAAGAGAGATCTGCCTCTGTGTCTGTTAATGTATGCATTTAATATTATTGCAATAGTAAGCTTATTATTATTTTTCAATAGCCTTAATAGCATAATTTACTTTTTGCTAAATTTGCTCAACAAAAATTGTAATTGTTTTAATTTATTGAATAAATGCCCATTATTATTTAATTTATAATTTTATGACTATGTTCCAAAGTTTACATAAATCATTGATGTTTAAGTGACTGCGTTTGAGATGCTTGTGCAATTGTGTATTATGTAGCATATCTTACTATACAGAGGTGCGTGGGGGTGTGGGTATGTGTGTGTGTGTACGTGTATGTGTGTGTGTGTGTGTGTGTGTGTGTGTGTGTGTGTGTGTGTGTGTGTGCGTGTGTGTGTCCTGATAAACCCTACGTTATGGAGACAAAATGTCCCCACAAAGAAGGCAATATTAAAAATGCCTTTTGAAACACTTACAAGTTGGATTTAAATCTGATCACTCAAACCACTTCAGGATGCATTCCAGACGAAACTGGACAAGTGTAAATGCATCCGATTGTTAAAACCACACATGTACATTTTACTCCTCCCAAAATGTAAAAAAAATTAACTTGTGCTCTATGGCTATATGACATGTTGACAGAGTATCTCCACAGCGCGGCAACACGCAAACTGCCGCAAATTAAACTGAAAGTAGGTCGCAGATGCTCAATACACGATCATCTTCATTAAAAGTAAAAGTGAAAATAAATGATCTTACCAGTGCTGATGCCATCTCTCTCCTATTATTGATAACTAAAATGCAGCTCATATCTGTTGCTTTCGTTGACTTGAACTCCGTTAAATTTGCATATAGCATAGGAGCTGAAGATCTGAATTATTTTCATTTTAGGGAGACACATTTATGTGGACACATATAAATGGAACCGTTTGAACAAATCAGATAGCTATCTGATCAGTAAAAATTCAAGAAATTAATAGGTGTAAACAGGGCCTAAAAATGCAGAACGTTTTCTGTGATGGGTAGGTTTAGGGGATAGAATATAAAGTTTGTACATTATAAAAATCATTATGTCTATATGGAATGTCCCCGTAAAACATGAAAACCCTGTGTGCATGTGAGTGTGTGTGTGTGTGTGTGTGTGTGTGTGTGTGTGTGTGTGTGTGTGTGTGTGTGTGTGTGTGTGTGTGTGTGTGTGTGATTTATGCTGATGTATATAGAGCAAGAGAGGAACACAGAATGTTCATTTTCCCATAATGCCCCTAAAGGGACAACATTTGCCCATATTCCTCCCTGGGAACACAAAGCCCTCACAATGGGTAAATGGGTATCGATTAAACTTGGAGTTACTTTGAGGCCAGCACGTTTAATGAAAAGAGAATGAAAAAAAAAGATCTTGATCCCTGGTCTGTCATCGGCAGCACAAGCTAAACCGCAAGCGTAGTGAGCACATTACTCCAAACCACAGCACTGTTCATCTGCTTCCAAACAGACCACACAGCACTAATAACCATTTGCTGAACAGTTTGAATTTTTAGCTGAATGAATTCACCACAATTGAGTATTTTGCAACAATATCAATAGCCCTGCACCTATCTGCACCTCATACAAAGCAAAACATATTATGAGCAGGGTTACACAAGAGGAGATTAAATTAGAAACAACCTAGTTTAGAGCAACCTTATGATGATAAAGGAAAAGTAATAAATTATTTGAAAATGAGGAAACATGCCTACAAGCACATGAAACAGATGTTCAGACACAAGTAGACTGAATAAGAATGTCTTGCTAAATTATCTATAAAGCACACACATTGTGTGTGCAAATAGTTTTTTTTTTTTTTTTTTTTTTACTTAATCTGTTTAAACATATGCCTTTCAAAGCAATTCAACTCCCTGTGGTAAACAATAATGGATGGATGGATGGATGGAATTATATCTATATTATAATTCCATCCATTTATATAATTATTTATATTATTATTATAATTATATTAAAAATGATGAATTATATTAATTAATTAATTAATTAATAATTAGTTTTACAAATAATTTCACAAAATAACACCTTGTAAATAACACCAATTTTAACAATATCAATAATATATTAACATTATAATTAACATTAATTTTAAGATACATTCCTTCTGTAAAAGTAGTGTTCATTGTTCATGGCACTTAATGTACTATATAACTAATGTGTACAATTTTAAAGTTAGTCTGAAGGGAGCAGAAGGACTGAGAGGGGAAAGAGGGAAAGGTGAAAGAGGAGGGTGTCAGACTCAAAACACATTAGGTATGCAGCCTCTTCTAGCACAGCTGAGACATTTTTAACTACACAAACACGTCAGGCTGAACACACACCCCTGGGGCCAAACAAATTACGATTCATCAAGCCGCAGATCAACGTTGAGAGATATTTCAACAGTCCACCAGAACACCAGCAGCAGCCGCCAACTTCCATTCTCTGCTTCTGTACATGTAGAGTTATACCATTTACAGGGTTTCTCAAACTTTTTGGCACACAGGACCATTTTCTCTCCCGAAACTGTTCTGGAAACTGAATTAGGCAATAACATATACATTTTTCAGGACAAACCTACCATGATGCTCCTGTAAAAGCTATACAGTAAGGCCCTCATGAACTCGTGAACACTGCTGCTTCAAGCTCAGTTTCATAGTCTTCTTTTACAGTCAGTTTCTCTTTGAGATAGACAGATACTAAGCCTATCTGAATGATTTCAAAAAACTTTTTTTTTTTGCTTCAAATAGAATAATGTAATATTATAATTCATCTCGAAACTGGTTGGTTTATTCAAAGATATTTATATAAAACATGTTATTGAATAATTTTTCTACCAAGAAAACAAATGGGAAATGTACGTAGAGAGCCCAGGCCACTACACAAGCTGTTAGATCCTGCCAAAAAATATTAGATCCTGCCGTAGGCCAAAATGTGTGTCACAACTTTACAGTGGGGGAAGATGTAATTATCTGATTGGTCAGTTTAAATGTCTCACGTTTGGGTTTAGTCACATGGTCAAGAAAAGGATAAAAGAAGATTGTAACGGTTGCTCTGGCTCTTGATTCTCTGGCTCTCTCTCTTCTTGGGGCCTGCTCTCTCGCTCTTCTTTTCGCTGGGCTTCTTTGCTCTGGTTCTTTCTCTCTTCTCTTTTCTAAAGCCTCTCGCTCCCTCTCTCTTTTTCTATCCCTCAGGTAACATTCTATACATCCTGGGTATGATTAATGGTATAAGTTTTTATCATCTCATACATCTATTTTGTAACTATTTTAAGTGTAACCATAACCTGTTTTTTGTCATTAAATCCTTTCTATTACAAATGATGTGCTAACTAGTTTTGATTCGGTATTGATTTTGAAGTGCTACCTATTGCAAAACAATATAGTCACACTATAGCAACGCTCTCCCACATATTTTGCTATTGTAACTGCGCTTATTTCCGTTGTTGGTATAAGTTGCAGTGGGTAGTAATAGACAAGAAATGTACAGTTTTCGCCCTTACATCAGTAAGTGGTACTGATCTTTCAACATACCTTCAGATGTTTATTCATGTTCATTCTGTAGTATTAAAGAGGAAGAGATGATCGCGTTCAATCGCACTTCACGCTGCCGCTTGAACTGAGGTGCCTATACAGCGATCTGTCACGCCACATTAAAGAGCATCAAAATGCCATTTTTTGTTTGAACTTCGTGACAAAATGGACAGAATTTATAAACAATTATAATATTTGAGACGGACGCCTGGGTGGTTGGCAGATGCCCGTTTGTTAAACTCCAGTACTGAGATGAAAGAAAATTATGGGAACAAAAATTGGCCGCCTTACAACTACAGCTATAAACTGACATTGCAGGTCTCTTTTTTTCTACATACTGTAGTGTGTTCATTAGGGGTGTGATGAGACAGTTAGCTCATGAGACGAGACGAGACACGAGATTGGGTTCACAAGAACGAGACGAGACAACATTTTTGCACAGTATTTTTAAGAAATCCTAAATGACAAAATTCATGACTGGAAAAATAGTCTGCAGGTGCATTTTGAAATGTTTTAACTAATCATCTTGTAATGAATGTCACTTCAGTTCTACATTCTGAGTATGAATTGTCAAATGCATTGAAAAACAACAATATAAAAGCACTGTAAAAGGTTTTGCCACAAACTCAACTGACTGGCTTCTCTCCTGTATGATTTCATATGAGTCTCTTCAGACCTTACTGTACATGAATTATCAGCTTCCAGAACTTCTGATTGAGGCTTTGTGTGACCTTCTTTCCACAAATTGAACATAGAAATAAAAACAGTATAAATAACAAAAATAAATATAAAATAAAACAAAGGTAAAGTTTTTTCTTAGTCTTATTAAGTGCAAACAATAAGTGCAACCATAATCAAAGTACTCTCTCAATATTCAAAGTGCAAACAGAGACCAGAGCTAAGAGGAGGTTACAACTACTCAACCCAGCCTAAGATAGCATTGATATTGAGAGAGCTATTGTATAATTGTAGGCTATTGTATCCTAATTTGCGCGCATCATGGAGCTCGTGCTTTACTTTCGCTTTTGATTTTGCGATTGCACGTACTCTGTCTATAGGGAGCGGCGGTGCTGAGTGTGCATTCTACAACATAAGACATTTATGCTCTGTTGCTCTGTTGAGCAACAAATCCTCCGCAATGGTCTTGTCAGTCATCTCGCCTTACTCTCGTCACGTGATCAGTGAACTGTGATTCCTGCTGCACTGTGTGCGACTGCAGCTCACGCTGGCTGAGCAAAGCAGACGTTTACAATAAATTACAGCTGAAGCGACCATTATCCAACTGAATTAAATGTTTTTTATTTCTATAAAAAAAGTAGAACGACAGTGGAGGATGTAATGTAAACATAGCGGTGGCATATTCTATGCTAATTTTTACCCTCACACTCTGTCATGGCGATATCGCGAGGCAGCTTTTCACTCGGTGAGAAATCTCGTCACATTTTAATATCGCAAGATCTCACCCCTTTACTGTAATGGGATAGGCACTGCACAATAAATAATGAGTAATGCTTATCTGTACTATAATATAACCACTGCAAATAGACCGTTAAGTACATAAACACAAACATCATTGAAGTGCCGCAGTATTAGATGTGAGAGCACTACACACCAGAGAGTTGCATCCATGCATTCATGTGTGTGGGTGTATAACCTTGTGTTTACTGTTTACACTAAGTTCATGGCCAGATGATGATGCAGCAGACAAGCATTTTACACGGAAGTATTACACAACACAATTGTTTCGTAGAATGCAGCATTATACAACTGACAGCCACATAAATACCAAACCCGAGGCCAGTCTGAAAAAACTGCTCGGATTAACACCCCTAAACAAAAGGGAACTGAAATAAATTAGGTACGATAGGATGTTTACACCAAAATTCAGACAATTACAACTCTTTTAAATGTCAATGCTGAATGGATTTTTAGAATGTGCATGCACTTCACCCCACTCTCCATTTTGGCCTGGATTCGGCCACTCATATGCAAATTGTCAGTTTCTCTCCCTGTGTCACACACACTGGGTCTATGGCTTAGACTCACTACTGAAGGGGTCAATTGACCTTGTTAACTGCCTAAAAACACATTAGCATTATTTCCAGCACAGCTCTCCAGCTATCAGTACTCCCCATGTTCAGCGCAGCTTCCACCTGCTGCTTTTCAAACCATTACAGACAGAAATGTACTGACCCTGAGATGAATAAATTTAGGGCATAGCTAATGTATGCCACCGGCAATGCAAGTGTGTGAGCGGTGGAGGACGTGCACGGGCTAATCAATAATCAATAGTGTGGTTTTGGCTGTTTTGCCATTGGTTACCCTGTGCATTAAATAAGACTTATTGGCATGGTGATCTGCATTTTGCCATTAGTGATTAGCAAACAGCCGCTAGGCCCATGCAGATAAGTGGGTCTAATGTTATTTGCATTAACTACTAATGACAGCAGGGTACAGCCATATTACCAAAGAGTCACCAAACAACTACACTGTCATTTGAGTTCTCCTGATAATGTTGTGTTTCAACCTGTTAAATGTTTATAGCTGTTGACAGAAAGAAACTATATAACAGATAAATTAATAATTTAATAATTAATTAAAGTGCCTCTGGATTAGCCTTAAGACATCATGTTTGTGCATATAAAAATTTCCATGGACTTTAGTCAGGGCAGACAACATTTAATTTGAGACAAATGAAATGAGTTTGATGACTGAACGGCTAGTATCAGTAATGATGCTGAAAATGTAGTTTTGCTATCAAAGGAATTAAATATAAATATTAAATTTATTAAAAAAGAAAACAGCTATTTGAAATGGTAATAACATTTCACAATATTACTGGTTTACTGTATTTTGATCGAAATTCAGTTTTGTTGAGCATCAGAGACTTCTTTCAAATACATTTCTAAAAATCATACAAACTTTAAACTTTTGAACAGTAATGCAATTTGAAGAGATGTAATGTAATTATAGTATTATAATCATATTTAATACAATAACATTTAATCTAAGTTATTTAATAAGTGTTCTGTAAACATGATCAATAGCATTTCAATAAAATTCAGTTTTGTTTTATCAATTTCTATGTCCAAATTGTCTGGACTGGACTATCCAGCTCCTCTGGTGCTACTTATCAGTAGAGAGTGAACTTAAAAATAGCTGTGACATGGGAGGCTAGGGACTATTGTTTAACCATGAGCTGCTAGAGCAGTGGCTACTCATCTCATATTTTCTAATGAGTTTGGCAGTTAGCGGTAAGGCTAATGTCTTATGTTTCCTGATGAGGAGGGCTGCCACTACTGAGGCTAATGTTTAATGCCTCCTGATGACAGGGGCTGCTAACACTGGCTAATTTCATGCATGAAGACCCATCCGCATCTCATCCGCTCTACTGGCACACTGATGCTAATTACAGCCCAAAACTGCTTGATTCCTGCCATCATCCACAGTTACTCTGTTATATTTTAACCAACGAAACCATCAAAATCCCACTGCATGGACTGAACAAGGAATTATATTTGTGTGTATACATATACACATGATGCTACAACCATGACTGTGTGATGCTAAACTTCTGATATATAAGCCAAGCCTACAATCTTTATACGCGTATATTATTGCCCTAAACTACTTTTAGAGTAATACATTGACAGCAGTGTCAGATGGTACCTCTTCTCAGGGCTGGCCAGATGAACAAATTAAAGTCGTTTGTAATTACTGGATACATTTTTTTTTTTTTTATAATCATTTAGTAGAAATTGCACAGGCAGAAATGGACATATTACATTTAAACCATCATACATTTTTAGTATCCAATAAGACAAAAAACAATGCATTTGACTGCAGACCAAAGGATTTGTCTTTGTGAGCTCATAAGCATCCCCTTGAAGACCCCTTTTGTGCCTTTAAGAATAGATCTCTGAGCCAAAGAATTAAATGGAATTTTCTTTCTTTGATCAACAGGCCCAACAGCTTTACTGATGACATAATGTGTCATCAGCAATATACATGATAGCAATAGTTCACTCAGAAATTAAAATTCTGCCATTACTTATCTTGATGTTACATATTAGAAGTGTAAGGGTGCACAAAACTGACGGTTCGGTACGTACCTCGGTTTTGAAGTCATGGTTCGGTACGGGTTCAGTGCAGAAGAGGGTGAGCAAACAGTGGTTTACTGAACAAATTGTGTCTCTGTCTTTAAATGAATTAAATTATAATTAAAAGGATAAATAAAAATTATCTCTGCAGTTTTGGCTGTTTTGCCATTGGTTACCCTGTGCATTAAATAAGACTTATTGGCATGGTGATCTGCATTTTGCCATTAGTGATTAGCAAACAGCCGCTAGGCCCATGCAGATAAGTGGGTCTAATGTTATTTGCATTAACTACTAATGACAGCAGGGTACAGCCATTTGAGTTCTCCTGATAATGTTGTGTTTCAACCTGTTAAATGTTTATAGCTGTTGACAGAAAGAAACCGATAAATTAATAATTTAATAATTAATTAAAGTGCCTCTGGATTAGCCTTAAGACATCATGTTTGTGCATATTAAAATTTCCATGGACTTTAGTCGTAGGACAATTTAGTGCATTAAGCAAAATAGTTAATTTCTCAAGCGAACTTACAAGCTGTTTAAGTGATTACACAAGATATGATATGTTTCAGTAAGCTGTACTGAATCTTTCAACACTAATGCGTGTACTGTTACACTCCTATGTAGGATTTGAGGGCGCACCAGACACAAATTAATCTTCCAAATGATTTGTTCAAACATAATTCCACACAAAACTCAACTCAACAAATCAACAATCTATGGCCGTAAAAGAAGTGGGCTCCGATCAATCTGCACCAAGCTAACAAAACCCCCAGCTAAGTACTTTATGGCCTTGCAAACTGTGACCTTTAAATGAACTCTGAGTGACACAGAAAAACCCACAGAGACTGTTGTTTCATATAAACTGCATTCAATCGTTCAAAAAGGATGATAGCATTCAAACATCCTTCTACTGAATAATTCTATATCATGTCTATAACCAATACACGTGACCATTATGCTTAAACTCACTCACAATTCATGTAATTGTCATAACTATTGAATGGTTGATTGAAAGTGTGCCTTGCTTGGTATCAGTATGCTCATAATTCAGAAGATGGCTTGATTAAAATCTGTGTAGAACGTATTGTGTTCTTATAATAAGAAATCATGTCAAACGGTACTCTCTGCTTAGAGTGGGAAGTAGGAGACAACAGATAACAGGTCATTTATGGTGAGGGGCGGGGAAGCAGTCACCTCTGAACCAAAGATGATACCTAATTGGTCAGAACCCATCCAGGAGGATAGGCAGACATTTGAGTTTAAAATCTCAGAACACGAACAAAGAATGAGACAAAAGACGACAGATTAGTCAGAGACAGAGTTAGAAGACGACGAGTAGCCCGGACAGAGGCAGACAAATATCAGAGATATGGGTTAACAATTTCATTCAAGCCATCTGAGTACTCTCGTCTCACTTTCCTTTCTTTTACTTAGTTTCTTCTCTTTCCGTTGAGTCTTGTGTTCTAAGTTAAGTTTTGCCGCAAAGTTTTCGATCAATGATTCTACAGCAAAGCCTGCTTCAACTTCAAACCTCATCAACCACGAAACTCATTCAACACTGCACGTGATTTGCTTCCCAAGACGTCAATCAAAGAACCTGGGAAAATACCTTCAGGGGTCTAGTGGAGTCCATGCCTCGACAGGTCAGGGCTGATTTGGCAGCAAAAGGGGGACCAACACAATATTAGGTCTCATAATGTTATGCCTAAACGGTGTATAACACCTGAAACTAACACCTGAAATGTGTACACAGAATGCTGCTTCAGACAGCAGAAATTACTATTTCAGTCTATCTACTTCAAAATGTCTTGCTGTTTCTTTGAAATTGTGAAATTTACAAGTGGAAATTGTTTCTACATAATTTTGAGTGAACAATGACAGAATTTACCATTTAGCTGTGATCTATATTTAAAATATTTACACCAAAAGCACCTGCACTTGCTCTACAGGAGTGAGAACAAAACATAACGGATATTAAAATACTCCTGAAACTGGGTTTAACGCTTGCACCCACAGAAAAGTTAAGAATAATAAATTAACACAAAAATACATTGTCTCTCCTGTCTATTGTCTCTATCGCTCTCCGTCAGTCTCTAAGTGTACATATGACTTTTTCTGCTTGTTAATGACTTTTCTGGCCAGGTAAATTTCATCAGCACTCCAAATCCCAAGAGTGTATAACAGTGTGTGATTCAGGACACATGTTAAGCGAATAAGTGGCATGTCGTGCATTTGCTGGGTGTCTGACTCCGTTTGGTGCCTGTGTAACAGTGTGTGATTGAGAGACAGGCATGAAAAAATTGGCCTTTGCATGTAAGCGATAATAGGACACAGGCTCAGCTAATCAGACGAGTGAATCATACGAGCAAGCAAAGGACTGGTGCTGATGGACAGAAAGGGGGCAGAAAGGGAAAGGCAAAAAAGAAATCTGAATCATTAAATCCAAAGGTAGGCATCTTAGAAAGAGTGCATTGGTTTGAGAAGAACCAGAAAAGAGCGCTGGAAGTGTTATGGAAGGCCTAAATAAAACCCAGATTAAGCCAGAACAAGGACCAATCCTATATGTGCTATCATTGCTGATGAGGCTAAAATGTTAGCAACCGTTTAATCATTGAGACAGAGAATATTAGGCATGAAAAGTCCAAAACAATCATTTGGAAAGAAGCAACCAACGGAAATGAGAGCGCACCTGTTCAATCAGTCTGATTTTCCTCCACATTTCTGTCTGAAAAGCAAAAAGGGACTGCCATGACAATGAGGCTTCAAAAAGACTAATTAAAAGCCTGCCACTTTTCAGATACTCTGATTAATGCATGATAACAGGCAAAAAAAAGGAATTTAGTCTTGATGGCACCAGATTGATTTATATGATAAGTCAGTAAGCTGTACTTTTTACTTGACTGATCAAAATCTAAAAGACATGCAAATCTTTCCTAATTAGCTTCTATTTGTATGTGAAAATAAGTCGCTAAATGCTTCTAAATGACAATGTTAATTACTATTTTTTTCTGTAAAAAACAAGCTTTACATCAATTCATTATAAATCATGACAATAAAACTAATACACACTTAAAAACCCAAGGTTTCTTGCCATTGAGACAAATGTTAACAGATAGTTTAAATGGCAGCATCAAACTATGAATGGCTTACTTATAATTTATGCGCATTAAACTGACATAAAAGAAAGTATTATCACAAATTGCATACCTCACCCAGCACATCACCAAATGCTTCTATGCTCTATGAAACACTTTGCTCCTTTCATGTTCACCTTTTCGTATTCAATGTCAACTAATATCTCTTCACTCAGTCAAGAGATGAGTCAAGAGATGCATAAAAAAAGACACATTTTGACTGTGCAAGCACAGTCCTGAGAGATGTGTAATAGCGCAATCAGGTACAAGATTATGTTTGATAATATGAAAGATAATATACAATAAAAACAAGAGCCTCTCCTCAACTTACAGTAAAGAGTAGATCGTATGAGAGATTTTAAAAAGGAAGGATGTAAGACACAATGGTTAAACATGTCTGCCATCCTAAAGGAAAGGAAATCAGAAAGAAGGCTCTTTAGTACAGTAAATTCTTAAGGGTTAGTTCAATCTGTTCATTATTTAAAGTGATCCAGTCTCTTTAGAAAATTTGGACTGAACCGCTTGATTCATAAGGATTAGTTTTACCATCTCTTAATTCTCTTTTTGAAGCATCAAAGTGGTAGTTGCATATACTGTCAATTGAGAGACAAAAAAATAAGATTTCATTAAAAATATATTTATTTGTGTTCCGAAATTATTACAGGTTTGGAACGACATGAGGGTGAGTAAATGTGCAAAACACACACACACACACACACAACCGTTACTTTTATTCAACAAGGAATGCATTAAATTTATCAAAAGTGACAGTAAAGACTTTTTTATTGTTACAAAAAAAATTATTTTACTAATAAATGTTTTTTTTTTTTTTCAAACTTTCTATTCATCAAAGAATCTTGAAAAAGTAGTATCACAGGTTCTACAAAAATATTAAGCAGCACAACTGTTTTCAACATTGTCAACATAAAAATGTCCAAAAAGGAAATAAAGGGTCCACAGGAGAAAAAAAGTCTAAATAAATATGGGATCTGATATGTCAAGGAGGGGCAGTGTTCAGTCAAGATAAGTCCAGGTAAGGGGGAGGGGTCTGGCAGCCCTCTCTGGTCTGGAGCTTGAAGGGATGCGGCTTCTCCTCAGCAGCTCATCTTCCCTGAGGCTCCAGCGGCCTGGCATCCTAGCCCGTCGGCGCAAACACGTGTTTCCCATTCGGACAGTAGGTCCGGCGGCTCAGTCCACATGGCGGTGCGGGAATCCCTTCATACTCCCCTTCCTGGACTCATGTGGACACTAGCGTGCCTGCACAAGGGAAGAGACTGGTCTCTTGAGGAGAGTGCTCGGAATTTTACAGTGGCGGTGACGAGGCTCCATTCAATTCAGGTGTCCCTTATCATGCCACCATTCCTGGTTGATCCTCTCTCACACACCCACTCCCTGTCAGGAACCTAGCGAAGGGTGGTGATTTAAGGGATGGGGTGGCGCTGATAATAAGGGGGAGGCAGAAATTCCGTCACAATATATATGTGTGTGTGTATATGTGTATATATCATCTGTCGACTGTTGAATTTCTTTGAACTCCAATTCAGTAAATTCATGTAATTCTAGTTAAAATTCTTATTCAACTTCCTGTGATGAGTGGCTAATTCAGTTTCAGTTCCAACACGCTGTGGTGAAAATCAAGATTATAAATGTTGTTTATATGTCTATGTGGTGTTTTTTAATATGCTTTAAGACAAACCATGTGCAAATTCATGTCAACACCATTGCTGAGTATTTTCTCCTTAAAACTGCAGTGAAAAAAAGTCTCAAAAACTCCGTTTAAAATCGCCTGTGTTTCTTACATCACAAACTACCTTGTAGCCAATCATGTCAACAAACAAATCATTAACTATGCTGCGAAGCAGGGGAGTCTCCAGAGAAGCCAGATTATCCTGGGATATTTTTCTGTTGATATGAAAAATCGAGTAGATTTATAAATATAGCTGTCATCATTATGTTCTGTTAGTTTCATTATCATGGACTTTTAGTTTGTTTTCATGTTCATCATGTGTTTCATTGCTCAGTTTTCCCGCTCCTCCTATATGTTGGTCTCTCACATTCATTCTGTCCGATCACCGTTACGTTAAGTTGTGCTGTGTGTTTACCTGTCTGCCTGTTTTGAATTACCTGAGAATAAACTACGTTTTGAATCTTTTTCATCTGTCTTCGTCTGTCTGCCTGCAAGCAAACTGTGACAATAGCGGGTGCATTATGTATATGACGTTCTATGATGTTCAAAGCATTTCTAAGGATACTGATTTTTAGAAGATATCTGTCTGACTCTGAGATGGCGACCGGGAACAGGTTTGTGTAACGTTAGCAACTCATTATTAGCTGTTTGATAATGTAGTCAAGCAAAAGGCTAATCATATTAATTACCATTATGTGTCCGACGTTGTAGAGAGTGATGCATAAAACGGATTACCATTCTGATACATCGACTTGTATAAAAGCCTTTATAATTCACTCTTCCACTTCTTCTAAATCTGTTTCTGGTTCAAACATATATGGCTGAATTAAACCAATATTTCCACATGCCATTGTGTAGCGTCTAACTACAGTGAAGTTGAGTGAGTGGATCTGGTGCTGGTGAGCTGGTGTGAGCGGAGGCGGGGATAATTTGCATAGTCAGGTTCCGGGTATACTAAATGAAGCAAGGGTGTACAGTTACATTCAAGCTTTTTCAAGGCATGAATATTTTTTCTTCATAAGAAAAAATAAATATTTAAATATGTCATTTTGGTGTTCAAAGATGAGTTTTAAGGGTTAAAGTTATTGACTACAGGGGGACTTTAAATTCAAAATTTTGACCAACACAGATACACAGACATATCCTTGTCTAACAAGAAGAGAAAAAAACTCTCAAGCAGGCAGGGACTACCTCTCTCTCTTTCCCTTTGAGACTAAAGGAGCCATTTATAATACTAATTGGTTCTAATATTATGAATGCGGGAATAACATCCTTTACCTGCTCTGATTTCTCCTCCATTAAACCCATTCAACAACACTGAACTTACTACGAAACAAAAAGAGGAAGGCTGTATTTAAACACACACACCTAATCACACACAGCTTTTTTCTTATGTTAACATCTGTCTCTGGTGATCCAATTACAATTGGTCAGCCGAAACAAATTGCTGTTTACACCTGATCTCAGTCTCTAGGGGCTACCTGTGATTGGATTTCATCAAGTTGGTGGGTCTCTGATTCCCTGAGTACACATTGTATTGTCCGGGACACATCAGAAAAACACACTGTGGTCACATCACCACCTCTAAATATAGTTTGAGTAATGGGATCACATTATGATCGTAAGATATCTGCACTGAAGGCTAGACGTAGAAGTCTGATTGACATGCATTACAGAACTGATGCAAAGTATGTCATCAGTAGTCATCACCTAGGTTACATAAACATATATACACATCTACACGTACACTACCACTCAAAAGTTTGATAATAATAAGAAATGTTTCTTGAGCACCAAATCAGCATATTAGAATGATTGCTGAAGCATCATGTGACACTGAAGACTGGAATAATGATACTGAAAATTCAAAAGATGAATAAATTACATTTCAAAATATATTAAAATAGAACACGTTTATTTAAATATGTAATATTTCACAATTTACGGTTTTTACTGTATTCATCAAATAAATAAAGCCTTGGTGAGCACAAAACACTTAATTTGAACAGATGTGATTATATGTTTGTAACTATTTTAATAAAGATGAAATTAAACTTAAAATATGTAAACTTAAAATATGTCATTTATTTTAATTAAATATAATTTAAATGAATCGTTTGGTGGTTTAAGGCTGGCCACACACTTGAAGATTTTAAGCATGATTTTGAGTCCGATCTGGGGGGTGTGCCCTGATTCGAGGCTTGTTGCAAAATGCTTTTTGTCCAAAAACTTCTCAATTGTGTGGTGTCATTACTATTATTTTACTGCTCCCGATCACGTCGGAGCCTGCACAATGCCAAATCGTGGATATCACGTCAGAGGCAGCCAGATCAAGAGTGATACATTTCAAACATGTTTGATATTTATGACTCTTGATCTGGCTGTCTCTGACGTGATACCCACGATAGCCAATGAAAGTGAGCAAGCTTCACCAACCGGATGTTGCGTGCTTATATAGCTGAAACTTGGCAGCCACGAAAGTGGTATTGAGAATGAAGATCACCCATATTCTTTTTTTTCTTTTTTGTTTAAAATGCCTCTTCATGCCAAGAGAACCAGCTGACTACGTCGATCATCCTCCATTTGTTTTTCTTCTTAAGTCCCGTTTGATATTTCGAGTCTTTGTGAGATATCGTCTCACTGTGGAAATGTTACTACAATCGACAGTTGTCTGGTCTCGTGGTCCGGACGAAGGATTATAATGCTACAAATCGGTTGAAAATGCCCTTATATCTGTGGTCTCCCAGTTTTAAGTTTGGTTAAGATTGGAAAATTGTCTAGTGTGTCCCAGACCTAAGCCCCCTGTAATATATGAATTATTTGAACAGTGGGCTACTTCTGAAGGCAGCAAGTCCATGGCCCCTGTTTTGACAAATCCTGCTCAGTTTTGCCAGCTCTAAAGCCTGAGACAAATCTGCTAGAGAGTTTGAAAATGTGTGCCCAAGCCTAAATCATGAACAAACTCTCAAGCATAATTCCTAAAATTACTGTTTCTATATTATGTATCCTACTTATCCTGATTTAAGCCGAGAGGTCTTACTCACAGACCTGTTCAAGACCTTCCGCCCAGGAACAGTAAAACATAAACCTAACTTTCTCATTTCTCATGGGAGTACATACAGTATACTGAATGTGCACTGGTTTGTCAGATTTTAATACAATTAAAAGAATAGCAATGGATAAAAGAATAGTAAATAGATTTACATTGTCATCCTTTACTCACCCTCATGCAACTCTAAACTGATTTTCCTTCTTCAAAGAAACACAAAAGCAGATGTTTAACAGAATGATGTTGCTGCTTTTTTCTCCTCCCATACAATGAATGTGAAAGGGAACGGACTGGTGATATCCAAAACTGATGTTATGTGACTTGCAAAAATATTTAGGCCTAAATATAAAAATGTATGTATTTGAATTGCATATAAAATGTCCATTCATTTGGATTTGACAGTTTTAACAAACTAACTTCATGTGATGCATATTTGTCAGTCATACGTCAATGAAATGGGTCAGATTTCTGTAATAGTACTATTAAACTGACTGTGTTTTAAATATACAACCATATTTATCATCAATAAATTCAATTTGTTTCAGTCTCATATATTTATTTATATATAAAATCTCAGTTATACTTTATAACTGAATATAGCTTGTTCAACATATTTTAACCATGTTCATACTTTTTAACAGAATTAATTCAAATAGTTAAAGGGATAGTTGACGCAAAAATTTCTTTAATTACTCACCCTCATGTTGTTCCAAACCCGTAAGAAAATAATGAAACATAATAATCTATGATTTTTTGGAGTGCAGTAATCTTACCTGTTTCTTACTCGTTTAATTCAAGTATGACTGACAAATATGCATTACGTTTATTAGTATATGTTAAAACTGTAATCCAAATGAATGGAAATTTTATTTTATTTTATGCAATTCAACAACCTAAATCTTAAATTTAAGCCTTTTTTTTATCTGTGAGCTATATTGCAAGACTTCTGTAGACAATAGACATGTATGTGATGAACAGAGGGAAATGTCATTGGGGGACAAAAATCATTATTCAGCTCTAAAAATTTAATTTGCATTTGTGTATAAGGAAATGTAGCATCATATATCAAGCATAACTGTTTCTTGCATGCCTCAAACCTGGCTCTTTCGACTTCAAGCACATGGGGATACTTTTATGGTACAGAATTTTTAGTTCAGATGTTTTAAGATCATAAAATGTTCTATAAAACTTCTATAAACTCAATTAGTTCAACCTTCTACAATCAGTTTAAAAAGGCAGTTTACTTTGTGTAATCTATTAACAGTTTTCCTCAGGGTATTCACATCTGAAATCAGTCACGTATGAAACCAAAGTCTCAGGGGCAGGGAAGAAATTAGCCGCTGTTTACTTACATTCATCCAAGAAGAGGCACTTTAGGGGAAAATTAGCAGAGTGAGGTAATGCGTTTCATAAGTTTGCAGCCAAAATGTTCTGCGTATATGTGTCTATGTGCATTAGGAAGTGATATGGTGCTAGAGGGAGGCCCAAAGGTATTTCTTTCTCTGTCCTTACTATTAAAAAGGACACACCTGTGTTCACATGTAGCCCCTAAGCAAACACACACATACACACAAATAAGACACATAGGCCCCTCAGCAGCTTCAATTCTGAAGACGCATCTGCGGCCACACACCTACAGGGATTTTCACACTCTTGCACATCCATGGCCTAAAAATACAACAGCATGTAACCCCCCTGGACACAAATACTAATTATATTCCCACAATATCCCACAAATTCCATGCATTAACAACGAAACAGGCTGCATATATATAATACGCATTTTTATTCTCTGATGGTGAGAAATTGCATGCTTTTGTGTAAATCACTACACCACTATTGGGACATATACATCATCAGTCTTGATAACAGACTCCTTTATCGTGCAATGTTTGCATTTGCATGTAGGTTTAAAATTTAGCTAAATAATAAACTATTATACCTCTTTTTACAAGAATATAAGTCTCAGGTATCCCCAGAATGTGTCTGAAGTTTCAGCTCAAAATACCCCACAGATCATGTATTATACCATGTTGTAAATGCCCATTTTTGAGTTGAAGCAAAAACATGCTGCTTTCGTGCATGTATCTTTAAATGCAAATGAGTGTTGAGATGCTGTTTACTGCCCCCCTATCCAGAAGATGGCGGAACCTTTATAGCTCATGCCTCGGATTATCTGCCAAAAACGAACAAAACATCTGTTTGGTTTTGATTATCGTATCGTGGTCAGACTCAAGTGACATTGCATTTCCTCGTCATCATGAAAGTTATTCATTTGCATGCATTTTAAAGCCATATCAGTTTAAACTTCTGATGTGATATGGTTTTCTGAGCGCACACATCCAAAGCATGCGCACAGAAAGCTGGATGTCAGACGGTGCGTCACACTAGTTATAAGTTCTCTTTCACGTCTTGTTGCACTTAAACTGTAAAAAACACACAAGGTTATGTCAAAAAAAAAGTTCACATAAACATAGTCAGTTATGTCTGTGAATGTAAACAGCAGAAAAAAGAAAGTGCATGTGTATATTAGATCTGTGTATTAAAGTAAAAGCAGCGTAAAATACAGTACCTACTGCCGTTAATATAAATTGAAACACAAAAGAAAAACAAAAAATAACTCACTGCTCGATTGAATTAACTTTAGAAGCTTTTGATTTTTTTTTTTTAACTTGAATGCTGCTGTTAAATAATCTAGTGAGGAGATAAACATGGCGGACTGTGTACAGCTAACTCAGGGGAGGGGCTAAGCTAATAGATGTGCCAGTAGTGGGCAGGGCCTGTTCCAATGTGACATCACACAGCACATTCCTGAACGGCTCATTTTGAGACACTGTTTCAGATTTATGGGGAAAATAACAAACAAATTGGATGGATTTTTACCATAATAGGATGGTTGTGCACACAATTTTTAAAAAAAAAAAACAATATAAAAGTGAATTTTGCATAATAGGTCCCCTTTAATACATTTTAACATGTAATTCAAAACAATTGTGATGGCAAAGCTGAATTTTAAGCAGCATTCAGTCTTTGGTGTCACATGATCCTTAGGAAGTCACACTAAAATGCTGATTTGGTTCTCAAGTAGCATTTCTAATTATTATAAAGTTATAAAAGTTTTGTAACTTAATATTTTTTGTGTAAACTTTTTTCAGTATTCTTTGATGAAAAGAAAGTTCAAAATAACAAAATTTATTTAAAATAGAAATATTTTGACTCTACTATCACTTTTGATCTGTATGTCTTTGCAAAATAAAAAAGTACTGACCTCAAACATTTCAATGGTAATGCATATACCCAGCAACTGCTTTTGAGATAAATATGAATATATTACAGACCTCCTTGCAGTTACCTTTGATGTAACTTACTATATTCAATGGGCTAAGAAAATGGAACAGACTACTCCTAATTTTGCATACTTCATAGTACATACTGTGTTGTAAATTAAACAATATACAGTATGAAAACTGGGATGCAACCTTATTCTTTAAGCACACTATTATACAGTATGTTTGTGTGTGTCTGAATGAGCTCTGGGCCCTTGAATGCGTATACAACCGTGTGTAAGAATATTTATTCTTTCTTTGTGGCTGTAAGCCTCACTGTGCACTGTTCTCTGTGGAGCTATTTTGTAGTAAAATATTAAATGCTACACAGCTCATACACAAACACACACACAAACACATACACAAACACATACACAAACACACACAGGGGGCTAGTTGTAAGTTGTAAGTCAGTGTTAGGTCTCCCAGGGCCTTTACTGATGTTTCCTCTCTCCTACACGTGCACACAAACACAAATCTACCAGGACAATTGGTGATTTAACCCTGGAGAGCTGTAAAGCGTTTCAAAGAGCAATTTATGACCACAGTATCCAACACTATGTATAGACTTTATAAACCCACAGCAGATTTGCCCTTGATTTAGAATAATTCACAGTGGTAGTCAACAAAGATAATCAAATGACCTGAATGAAAAAAAAAAAATATATTATATATATATATATTTTTAGTACAGCGAGTAATCATTTTCATACTTCCACAGTAAGGTTCCATATACTAAAGCCTGTGTACACATATGTATACAAACACACATGCACATTCACCTCTGAAAAGTGTTTATTGCTATCTACAATTAACTCTCATGTCTCATATTCATTGTGATATTGTGCTAAAGATTTAATGCTATGTCAATGCATCTCAGCATAGAAAGAAAAAATATGCTTTATACTGTAGGGCTGGCCAATATGTCACATTCACAAAGTATTCATAATGATTTTTTTGGTGATATAAAATTAAGTGATTTTAATGAAATATTTATTTGGCCATATGTTTCCTAAAGAATGTGTCAGTAGATTAATTTTAATCTCTCCTTGTCTCTCAATACACAAGCATGAGTTGCTGCTTCAGTAATCGATTCAAAACTCTGCTTTAACATTTGGTTGTATTCACTTCATAAATTTGTCACATGACATTTTAAAAAGTTTTATAAATATATGAAGATCCATTTAAACAAAAGATATTAGTAAAAATAAAGTAAGACTTAAAAAAGGAAGTATAGATTAGGGGTTGCACAGACTAGTCAACTAATCGACTAGTCGACTTTAATGCCCTGCCATGACACTTTAAGCTTGATGTCGACTAGTCGCTGGCCTATAGAGGGCGCAACAGGATAAGCCATTTCCTGACACGCACGCTCCGTTTCCAACAGTTAAAATGACAAATAAATGCATACTCCGAGAGCTCTCCACAAGACATGTTTGATTATGCCATCTGGATGCTCAAAATTGATCGGGAGAATGCACATTTTAAACAGGTAAGTTCTAAACTAATGCGGTGCTGCATTGTAACGCGCACACACAAAGCTCGCGGAGATCACGCGCATCGCACACAGAATCATTCAGTAGCGCAGAAATGTATTGTCAACACTGTTTCTGTGATTTATCAATAAAATAGAAACTAAAAAGCTCTAGCATATATTTCTTGATAACTAAAACTCACAGCTTCACTATTAGTAGAGACTGGCAGGTATAATTAATTCACACGCAATCGCTCTCACTCTCTCGCTAATGCATTCATATAGATGTAATCTTTATCATGCTACTTTATCTGTATCTGATTCAGAACGAGCAAAAAATCTGTGAGAAATATAACGACCCAAAGAAAAAATTATTGATAAAAAGCTGTTCTAAGCAATAACCTTATGGGCAGCGCTGTGTCATATGCCATAGCTGTCCTGTGCACAAGAAAACCCGTGTTCGTGTCTCAGCTCAAGGTTCAGGCTTATTTGTTAATTAATGACGTCATCAGTGACTAGTCGATGTCGACTCGACTTTCATCACATTAATGTCGACTTTTAAAAATCTGAAGTCGTTCAACCCCTAGTATAGATAAGATATAAAGTTTTTGTTATATGGCCAAACCCTATTTATACCTGTTACAAGGCTGAAAATTGAAAGTTAAAGAGTAGAATTTTTGTCTGTTGTTTTCCACAGAAATTACACACATCATGTTGTTCAGCAAACTCTAATTCAACAACTGGTTTGTTTTACGCCATAAAATTTTCACATGACATGTTTTATGTTAAAAGGTTTGACTAAAAATAAATGCAGATACATTTAAATAAAATATATTAGTAAAAGATAAATTTAAGATTTAAAAAGTATAATATATAGATAAGATATACTTTTTTAGTTATATTGCCCAGCCCTGTTTATACTTGTTACAGGACTGAAAAGTTAAAGGTGAAGTGTGTAATTTTTGACACACATCATGTTCAGCAAACGTTTAAACCAAGCAACTCCAAAAGAGTGTAACTAATTCCTCTTGCAATACGAGTGGCTTTAGACTTGTGTCTAAAAGCATTCAGTTAGCATGCATTGAGATGTAGCTGTAAACTTTTGCAGGGTCAGGGGTTACCCATTCTACAGCAGTATGCTTCAGTGGAGCACTCTGGTACACAACCCATTATCTCTCTCTCTTTCTCTCTTTCTCTCTCTCTCTCTGACACTCACACACACACACACACACAGATGGAGGCAGAAATTACTAGCCACTCGTGTGTCCTGTTGCCCCTGTCCTATTAACCTTGTTCCTCTCATTCCCTCTTAGACTGTAGCCTTCAGCATATAAATACTGTGAGTTTTTATAAACATGATGCATTAGTCATGTGGTATGTAGCCTAGACTGACCACCTCACTGCCCTACAGTTTACCATAGTTACTTGTATTATTAAGCAAGCAAGCAAGAAAGAAAGAAAGCAAGAAAGAAAGAAAGCAAGAAAGAAAGAAAGAAAGAAAGAAAGAAAGAAAGAAAGAAAGAAAGACCAATAAAGTATCAAGAGCACAAAAAGGTACCGTTAAACTATGGTTCTCAAACGGGGCAGGGGCCTATTAAAGGCACAATATGTACAAATTTTGGATTAAAATATCCAAAAACCACTAGAACAATGTTATATATTTGTTGACTTATACATTTTGTTACGTCTTATATCTTTTTAGAAATGTGTGTTTGTTGTTTCTGAGTGTGTGTGTTGCAGGAAAAGGTGTGGCCTGCACTCAAGCCAGCAGAGATCCTGATTGGCCTATTCCTGGATCTGGTGAAAAGGACCACCCCAAACACTCTATGGAAGCCGATTCCGTGCCATTTGTTTTGCTCTGTCTGGGTTTCCGCTTTGATTTTGTATTCTGTGTAAAACATGCTTTTTTTAGTTTGGTTTTCAATTCTGAGCATTACTTTTGTTTTCAGTTATATTGTGTACATATTATTTGTAAATACTCTGTTTAAGGGAAGTAGGGAGTGCGACGCCATTTCTTTTGTATGTATCGTTTGTTTTATGTTTTGGGTTAAGGGAGTTAGGGAAGTTGCATTGTATTTTTCTTTTATTGTGTTTTTTTTTTTCATTTAGGGAATCTAGCGGGTACTAAAATTTGTTATTTCTGTTTGTTATTTTGGCCTTGTCCACTTCTGAATTTAATCCCTTTGTTTTTGGTTTTCACTATATACTTTTGTTGTTAATAAATCTATTTTTGTTGAATTTGTACCTCTGAGTGAGCGCACATTCATTTATGTTGCGGCTGGCCCTAGACGGTCGTAAACAATTTTGTGTACTTACATTATCCCAAATGTTTCCAAGAATGTTTAAATCCAGAAAAATAAGCAATTTTAACCAGGACACGGACCGTGTCCATGCGTCGCCTATCAATGACATCATACCCACGTTAACCATCGATTTCCGGTGGATTTTTGGTGGAAAAACCAAAGACGCTTTAATATGCGTTTCATTGGACAGGTGAGCAACTGTTTGGATATATTCATCGACAGAAAACGAATCATTGTTATATAGCTCAACACAGTTAGTCTTATTGTTTAAATCTTGTTTTCTTGATTTACCGCAATTACCATGTTTTACCATGCCTAATATTGATCTATCTTACTGCAGTGTGCAACAAGTGTCTCATAGTAGCCGCCAAGCGAACACATATAGAAGCATTATAACATAACTTTCAACACACTCAAATAATGTATCCAATATGATAAAACAGCGCTGCATACGCATGACTGGTGTCATCAAGCTACGCCTTTGTTTTCAATAAGCGACTTGTAGCAGCGAAAAATTACATATTGTGGCTTTAAGGGGCCTCAGCAAACTTCAAAAGGGACCTCAAGATGACTTAAAATTATGCAAAATAAGACAAAACAAGCATTGATATTTCTTATTTTAATTCACCCCTTGAATACGTCTGATTATATAAGTGTGGTTTCTAGACCTGGAAAAATCATGTAAATTATTACAATCGTAAAAATTCACTGCCATATTTATGTGTATACGTATTTCAATTTATGCCAAGCTCTAAAATATTTTTAGAAATTTAGAGTAAAAAATATTTAATCCTTATCCAGTGAATCACAAACAACTGGATTAGTCATGCGGTTATCAAATATTGTTGTGGACAATTGGGTGCCTGGAGTCAAAAAAAAAGTTGAGAACCACTGACGTAGGCTTGTGTGCTATACTACTAGTAGGGCGTGTCAGTTTAATATGTTTAATCTTTTGACAGCCCTAATTCCAAGTCTTCTGAAGCTATGCAATATTATTTTGGTGCTTTTTTTGTTGTATATGGAGCTCAATAGTGTCCGGCATTCACTTTCTTTGAAAAGAGTACCTCAGAGATTCTGCTAAACTTCTTTTGTGTTCAACGGAAGACAGAAAATCACTTTGGAAAGACATGAGCGTGAGTGAACTACTCCTTTAAGTAAGTGAGAAAGTATTTGTGTTTTCATTATCACATTTACTCACATTATTATATTTAGACCAAAACCTAGCGTGTGTGAGACTTCTGTGCTCTACTCACTCTCTATCTCCGCTCTAAATGACCCATAGACTTCTCTAATTTTATTTCCACATATTTTCATTAGTTGTGGCTGTGCAACCGGGGGAAATACATTCTGCCTGCTTGTGTGTGGCAGTAAATCAATACAGTGAGCGTTAGTCTTCTCTCCTCCTTTCTGTAGACTGTCATCCCTCAACTCCCTCTCTCTCTCTCTCCCTGTTTAGATTTCTCCAGGTTGTAACAGTTAGACTGATAACGCCTGACCTGAAGGTCACCTGCCTCAAACATCCAAAGGTATTACAGCATTCTGAGAAATGCAGTCAACGATACAAGCTGAGAAGAGTGTGTCATGATGGGTGACACAGAGGAATTAATAGCTTAACTATCTTCACTATTGTAGATCTGTGATGGCATATCGCCACTGTGTTAAAAACGGCATTCTGAAAAGAAGAGGGATAGATGAGGGTTTTAAATACAGTGAACCACTTTCACAAAGTGTACAAATGTATTTCTGTGATGGCATAGCTGAATTTTCAGCAGCCTTCAATGTCCCATGATCCTTTAGAAATGTTTCTAATATGCTGATTTGGTAGGCTGATTATCAATTATTATTGGTGCTTAATTATTAATAATGGTTCCTATAATTATCAATGTAGAAAACAGTTTTGCTGCTATATCCCTTTATAGGGTACTCATTGAAATACTTGGAAATTCAAAATTTCAACCCTGGAGTGTTATTGTAGGTTATTACAAGACTTTTGAACTTTTGTGACTTAAAAAAAAAAAATATTTTTTATGTTGAAAATTAAGGTCAATGAAGTTACCATATATGGTTCCTCGCCGGTCTATGGTCATTCCCCCCACCAAACCGTGTATATATATAAAATATAAAAAAAAACTAATAAAACATATGTAAACTTCATAAAATATTTATTTAGGAACATTTTTTATTTTATTTAGGAACATTTCTTCTTTTTCATGTCAAAGGCAACTACTACTTCAACGAACTAGGGTAATTTGTTTTCCAAAAAGTGGATATATACAAAATATAAGACAAAAATATATTTAATAATATATTAAAAAATTTAATAAAACATATGTAAACTTAATAGAATATTTATTATAGGATATTATTTTCTTTAATTTAGGGACAAAATTAAAATTAACAATTTTTGTCAAAATTCCAGTCCAGTAACTTAGGCAACTGCTTCATGGTACTTGATAAAGCAGTTGCGATCAGCATTGAGGCACAGGTGGACCTTACAGAGGATCTACTGAAAACAAAGAATACTGACATATAAATTGTAAATATATAATAATGAGTGAAAAATAGCACTAAGTACTGGTGGTACCACTTATTTTAGCAGTAATAAGATATTTGCAGCAATTTCTGGTAAATATTAACACAATATGTGCATAGACTTTGACTAGGCTTTACAGTAGCATTTGATTCTGGGGAGAGATAAAGAAGAGACAACGTTAATGTTTTTCTTGAGTGATCTGGTTATTTTATTTGGGTCATGTGAGTGCATGATTTTACAGCGTTGAGTATTGTAGCCAATCACAGGCATTTCTGTTGAAAATAATGACCAATCTTATGTTAAATTTACCGGGAAATCCTCTCAGTATCAATCAAAACAAGTTTTATAGTGTCTCAAAACGCTGAATGAATTTTAGTGCAAGTTTACGTTTTACACAAATCTTCTCATTATCTACAAATCCTCTCATCATAACAAACAAAGCACAGACACGATTTAAATAAAGATTTATTGTGATAAAGGGATATAGTATTGTGAAAACTGTAATACGACTAGAAAGTTCAAAAGCATTTATTTAAATCGGAAATCTTTTGTAACATTATAAATGTTGATCAATTTAATGCATCCTTGCTGAATAAAATTATTGATTTCTTTTTTATATATCTTTCTTTCTTCAATTTTGAATGATAGGTATCCATACAAATATTAAGCAGCAAAAACTGTTTTCAACACTGATAATAAGAAATGTTTCTTAAGCACTAATACAGCATATCAGACTGATTTCTGAAGGATCATGTGACACTGAAGACTGGAGAAATGATGCTGCCATCAGAGGAATACATTACATTTTAAAATATATTAAAATAGAAAACAGTTTCTAGTTCACAATATTACTGCTCTTACCGCTTTTTTCGTCATATAAATGTTTCTAGAGTATGGAGGCTTGTTTCTGCCACAGAATAAAAAAATAAAATGGTAATTGTAATTTTTTTTTCTTGCAATTGCAAAATTACATCTTGCAATTCTGACTTCTTTTCTCAGAATTACGTGACAAAGTCACAACTGCGAGTTATAAATTCTGACTTTTTTCTTGCAATTGCAAGTTTATATTTTGCAATTCTGACTTTATAACTCGCAGTTGTGACTTTATAACTCGCAATTGCGAGAAAAAAAAGTCAAATTGTGAGATTATAAAAAGTCACAATTATCTTTTAAACTGTTTTTTTCCGTGGCAGAAACAAGCTTCCATACCAGAGTGAGCTTAAGATTCTTTCAAAAACATAAAAAAAAAAATAAATAAAAAATTCCATACTTATATATAATAAACAAAACAAAACAATAAAAATGCTGCAAACAAAGGTTACAAATTTAAATTAGTGAATTATTAAAAATAGTCTTTTAATGCAGTGAACTAAATATCAATTCAATAGATTTTGTGAAAATGATGGCATTATATGATGTAGGATACAGTCAAGACCTCTGAGATGCGACAGATTCAAATCCCCTTCTTGAGGGAATTAAGACATTTGACATGTTTAAAATTAGCTATTTTTATATAACATAAAAAACAGCATTATATACAGGGCTCAATATTAAGCTTTTTTTTGTGCTTGTCCTTCCGACAAGTAAATCGGTCATTCACTTATCCAAGTAAAAAATTTGTTTGTCCAGAAAAAAATAGGACTTTTTTTTGTGTGTAGTAAATATAATTTATTCTGAAGCAATTTTCTCATTAGTGTTCAGTCAGCTTTGACATATTTATGATATTTTAATCTTTATAAAGTGCATTTTTCCCCTAATCGTTTTAAATATAATCAAATTGTCGAATTTAAAATGAAAGATGAAGCATATATTAAATTAGAATAAGAAGACACTATAGGGCTGTTCCCAATCAAATTAAATAATTTACACTGAAAAATTACAACTGCATTAAATAATGTTATGAGATTGTTTTAAATATTTTTTGAATTTACAAATAAGAAATGTTGGAAAGAAAACGTTTAAATGCAAAACTAAACCGCCAGTAGGTGGCGGCAGATGACCATCTTAATGAGTGAGTCATTGAGTCATTCATTCAAACGATTTGTTCAAACGACTGATTCGTTCAGGAATGAGGCAGTTGTTTATGAATGGGTCATTGACTCAACCGATTCGTTCAAAATGCAGAATCATTCAGTAATGAAACATGGCTGAGTGTTGCTGTGAGATGTGCTATGGTTCTTCTGTGATCTTGGAACTATTTTCGCTGCTGAAACAGAACAAAAACAGTCAATATTCCATCTAAAATGTAAGTGACTTAATATTAATTACTTGTTTATTGAGCGGTCATATGAAATCTGTGTCACATTTTCAGTCGTGATGGTATTCAGCCCTCTTGGTCGCGTGATGTTGCTTAACTGTATCGTAAGTTATAAATATAAAAACACATTTTGAATTTTTACCACAGGAGTTTCTTTGAGTTGTGCTCATTTGTTTCCATTTCTCCTCATGAGGCTGCGCGAGCGTCAACAGCTCAACCTTGTTACCGTCAGTATATTATATATTATATTATTATTCACTATCAATCGCCACTTACACAAAAAAAATGCAGAATCATTCTCGCGTTTTGGTGATTCCCTAGTTATTTTTTGTCATTGACGTTTTAATCAGGCTACTTGTCCAGTCGAGCAAGTAAAATTCTCTTTCACTTGCCCCTTCAAAAAATCCACTTGTCCCGGACAAGCAGACAAGCGTTAATGTTGAGCCCTGATATATGATTTATGATTCTCACAACAACAACAACACATGGGAAAAAAGTAACACCTACAGTAAGTGTACAGTTCATGGAATGTGCCATTGAACAGTGAGATATAAAAAGGAAGGCGCGTCACCCCTTATTCAATGGCTAAACTTTTCCCTTCTTCTCTCACTGGTTGCTGTGTTTGTGCGACAGCAGAACGTGTGATCAGAATAAACTAATAAAACCAACTCTTTTTTCACTTATTATTCATCTTCTCTCCCTCTATCTCTCCTGTCAGTGTGTGACTCACAGCAACAACTGAATCAGAGAAGCATTTAAGTGCAGGAACCAATTTTCCCCACCGTATAAAAACCACATGAGTACGAGAGCCGAGCAATTACCAGTGAAGATGACAGCTTTAGGGTGACGCTTGGGTCGTAAATTTCTCACTCCGCATGCCGTTGGGAGATTTCTACATGCTTTAGATATCAGGACAGACTCCCATAAATCGCGGAAACGTCTATTAGAATTCCCATCCTGGGGTTCCTCTCTCCTAACCCATCTCCTCGCGCTGCCTAGGGAGCTAACCTAGAGCGGTGCTAACAGCGGCGGCGCCGTCATCAGGGTGACTGCTATGGGATGACGAGGGAGACTGCGAGGAGCTAATTTGCACAGGAGGAGGACAGTGGGGCTGAGAAGGCTGCCGAGGAATCGCTGAATGGTCGAGAAAGCCGAGAAGATGTCGGAGACGCGACGAATGCTCACAAGGCCTAATCAATCAAAGAGTGTGTGCGGTGATTAAAAAGCACTCAGGTGGAATTTGTTACACTGAAGAGTTTTCTCTCCTCAAAGGAAGAAAAAGAGCCAGTGAGTGGCAGAAACTGAAATAGGAGCCCAGATTAAGAAACCTTGGAGCTAATAATTTTTTATACAACAGTCTCCAACACTCCAACCTCATGTATAAACGGAAAAAAAAAGTTAAAAGAACGAAAAAGCAATAAGACCACTAAATGGTGTGAAATTTCAAGCGATGCACCATATATTCTGTGACGGAGCATAAAATATTATTGATTAAAATTAAGCATGTTTGCCCACGATGAGGATTCTCATGACTGTATTGCAGTATTTACTGTAATATAATTATACAATTATTACTATTTCCATTTATCAAATAGCTAAATTTATTTATGTTTGACAGAAAAAAATTTAATGAGAACAGTAATGAGAATGAAATCATCACAATATGGTAATGATAACTGAGGTGAAATATGCTTAATTATGAAAATTATGCCACAGACTTTTTTTAAACAAAATATAATTTCTTGATTTTATCTTTTTAACTTTTGGGTGAAATGTAATGTGGTGTTCTTAACAGGTTTTGTAAGATTCGTCCAAAAGTATAATATGCCTGAAATACTAAACATAAAATAATACAGTAATAAAATAATAAATTAGCATTTTTTTCTATATGAACTTGATCTGGTAGAATAAGCAGGCAGTGACATCATAACAGTACTTACTTGGTGGAGCTGGCCTTCCTCTGGCAGAACATGGACAGGGAGGAGGAGCCAGGCACTACTTCTTGCTTGATTTCCCACGCTGCCAGATTACTGGGCTTCACCACCATGAAATTAATGCCTTCCCCATACTGGACTCTAAGGAAATCAGGAACACAGGATTTGAGCACCCTGAACAACACACCCATATACTTAGTCTCTTATAGCATAACTTCATACAAATTATGCTCAAACACACATTTTTGTTTATAAATTAGAAAATGCAGTCCATTAATGATAACATATTGCTTTTTTATTACCTGTTTAATAAATAATCAACTACCACCAAGTATAAAATCCCTAGCAGATGACTTGCATTCAAATTTAGTGTTAATTCTGCATTCAAATTTAGTGTTAATTCTGCATTCAAATCAACTTTTTTCTTAGTGTTGTCTCATAAGACACCCTTTTATAACTTTTTGCCCAGTGTTAGTACAGCTCTGTGGAATAACATGGAATAATAACACATTAGTTAGCTATTATATAATAAACACCTCTGTTTCGGTGTGCACTTATGTACTTTGGAAAGGATACAGTAAAGTATATACAAGTGCTGGTCATATAATTAGAATATCATCAAAAAGTTGATTTATTTCACTAATTCCGTTCAAAAAGTGAAACTTGTATATTATATTCATTTATTACACACAGACTGATATATTTCAAATGTTTATTTCTTTTAATTTTGATGATTATAACTGACAACTAAGGAAAATCCCAAATTCAGTATCTCAGAAAATTAGAATATTGTGAAAAGGTTCAATATTGAAGACACCTGGTGCCACACTCTAATCAGCTAATTAACTCAAAACACCTGCAAAGGCCTTTAAATGGTCTCTCAGTCTAGTTCTGTAGGCTACACAATCATGGGGAAGACTGCTGACTTGACAGTTGTCCAAAAGACGACCATCGACACCTTGCACAAGGAGGGCAAGACACAAAAGGTCATTGCAAAAGAGGCTGGCTGTTCACAGAGCTCTGTGTCCAAGCACATTAATAGAGAGGCGAAGGGAAGGAAAAGATGTGGTAGAAAAAAAGTGTACAAGCAATAGGGATAACTGCACCCTGGAGAGGATTGAGAAACAAAACCCATTCAAAAATGTGGGCGAGATTCACAAAGAGTGGACTGCAGCTGGAGTCAGTGCTTCAAGAACCACTACGCACAGACGTATGCAAGACATGGGTTTCAGCTGTCGCATTCCTTGTGTCAAGCCACTCTTGAACAACAGACAGCATCAGAAGCGTCTCGCCTGGGCTAAAGACAAAAAGGACTGGACTGCTGCTGAGTGGTCCAAAGTTATGTTCTCTGATGCAAGTAAATTTTGCATTTCATTTGGAAATCAGGGTCCCAGAGTCTGGAGGAAGAGAGGAGAGGCACACAATCCACGTTGCTTGAGGTCCAGTGTAAAGTTTCCACAGTCAGTGATGGTTTGGGGTGCCATGTCATCTGCTGGTGTTGGTCCACTGTGTTTTCTGAGGTCCAAGGTCAACGCAGCCGTATACCAGGAAGTTTTAGGGCACTTCATGCTTCCTGCTGCTGACCAACTTTATGGAGATGCAGATTTCATTTTCCAACAGGACTTGGCACCTGCACACAGTGCCAAAGCAACCAGTACCTGGTTTAAGGACCATGGTATCCCTGACCTTAATTGGCCAGCAAACTCGCCTGACCTTAACCCCATAGAAAATCTATGGGGTATTGTGAAGAGGAAGATGCGATATGCCAGATCCAACAATGCAGAAGAGCTGAAGGCCACTATCAGAGCAACCTGGGCTCCCATAACACCTGAGCAGTGCCACAGACTGATCGACTCCATGCCACGCCGCATTGCTGCAGTAATTCAGGCAAAAGGAGCCCCAACTAAGTATTGAGTGCTGTACATGCTCATACTTTTCATGTTCATACTTTTCAGTTGGCCAAGATTTCTAAAAATCCTTTCTTTGTATTGGTCTTAAGTAATATTCTAATTTTCTGAGATACTGAATTTGGGATTTTCCTTAGTTGTCAGTTATAATCATCAAAATTAAAAGAAATAAACATTTGAAATATATCAGTCTGTGTGTAATGAATGAATATAATATACAAGTTTCACTTTTTGAATGGAATTAGTGAAATAAATCAACTTTTTGATGATATTCTAATTATATGACCAGCACCTGTAATAATATGTGCATGAGTATATGTGCATTTTTTATTGATAAACCTCTGTCCTCTGTACATGTCTGCTGACTCATCTATTCCTCACCTTGGCAAGATGCTGCAGACTTTATTAACACACACACACACACATCAGTGCAACTGCCTTTCAATGGCCTTGGAAACGGCAGAGGTGAGATTCCCTAACTTAAACAACACTGCCAGTTTTCCTCGGTGGCTCTCACACTTTATTCTCAAGGTTTGGCGTTACTATTTTTTCAGAGTCTGTTATGGCTGAGGACTGTATGCATGATAAAATCAAAATGCAAACAACAAAGAAAAAAACATCATTACTCTTGGTTCATGATTTATGATGATTGCTAAAAAAAAGATCAGTTCTCCTCTTTTCTGAGTTTGGTCTCACAGACTATATAAAAACCTATACAGACCTATATAGAGTTGCAAATAAATAAATAAATTATTGTATGGTAGAGACTTATTTTGGCACTATTGTAATTGATGGAGCAAAAGTAAACCAAATAATTTAAAATATGTTACATCATATTATACCTGAAAAACAAGAACATTAAAAGTATACCTGTCTTTTTTGAAGCAGACAACTGAAGCAGATTTATGTTGCCAAGCCACCCTTATATTTGTGAGCAGGAAGCAGGCGATGTAAATAGGTTACTGTGGTAAAAGAACATGACCTTTAATGCCCAGAGACAGAGATTCATTAGAAATGAACATACGGCTCTGCTCTGTTCTCTGCATAATTTATTTCACCACTTTCAGTTTCCATGAATTAAAGGAATAGAACAATAAAGTGTCTTTCTTTTTTTGTTAAAAACACCCCCTTGAAAAGAAAAAATGTCATGAATAACATAATCCAGACCAAAAAACAACTAGTGCTACTTTTGTTGTTATTCCTCAGACATAGAAGACAGAGGACTGTTTGTCACTTTAACTGGCACACCCACAATACACAAAAATCACACTAAAATATATTACCATGTACAAACCTGTAGAAAAAGTCAAGTGGCCTGATTCACAAAAACTTTAAGTTAAGACATTTCTTAAGATAAACTCTAAAATCATAGGAATGTTCCTAAGTGCAATTCTTGGGGTAAACATTTTCTCAAATATTTTCTTTTTTTCCCCCAGGAAAAGTTCATTCAGAAACCATTGCCAATTTCTCAGAAAATATGATTGGGAAAAAGTTATATGTCAGTTAGGATGGTTCAGTGGATCAATATCACATGCTTATTGTAAAGTAACATTGAGCCTGAGAAAGGTGGTATATGAAAACAACTACTTCTTCACAATGATGTGGATTAGCCATTGAGCTACATGAGTTCTTCACTCACAAAAAGAATTGATTTTGTTCTTCCTGAGACACTTGGGATTGAGAGTCAACTCCAAAGGTTCAGTGTGAAGACTATAAGACATTATCTCGATTACCAAACCGCTACACAACCCAGAAGTGCTTTAATAACTAGCAGTGAGGATTTTGATTCACTCTGGTGACTTTGTTTCTGCTCACCAAAAAGACTCATTTACTGATTTATTTGGTGACTCTTTCTGTAGGTTACATCAGCAGGTGGTGCCACCTAAGTGTGGAACATTATGGGCCCTATTTTAACGATCTGAGCAGTAATAAGCAGTGTACGCGCATTGTGCACCCGCCTATAGGTGCATATTACTAACACGCTCTTTAAATAACAAAACAAATTATTAATTATACTTTAGACCAGGTTTCAGTTGGTCAATGGCGCAGTCTATTTCAGTTGCCTCAAAATAGCAACGCACTAATGCGCCTGAACACCAGCACGCCCATGGCCGCACGAATGGCCGCATATGCATTTGATATTTAAACAACGTGGCACAGGACGTGAAAATGATGACTGTGTCGGGTTGAAAATAGCAAAAAACACTCGTGTCGCCCCTGGCGTCACATTGTGCTAAGTGTATGATAGGGCCCTAAAAGTCAATGAATCATTCACTCAACAGATCATCAATTTTGATTTGTGGGACTGCTTCATAATACCAACCATAATACTGTTAATTAGACTTTTGCACTGTAAAAACATATCCATTCCGAATGTAAATCATTCTGAATGCAATGAAATGATGCCCTACCTGCCATGTCATCAGCACGTTCCGTAAGACTATGCAGAGTTGTAGACACACAGTCACAGAGTGCCGCAAACAAACAGCAGCAACAAGTGTAATCTGTGTTTACACCATGTCATAACCGCAATTACAAGATGGCAACTTGTGATGTTCTACCCAGAGCTGTTCATGTCCTCAGACTCTGATTTTTTTTTGCGTTTCTATGGCAACACTATCAATGCCGAAATGAATCTGTAGCAGTCAGATGGTACAAGTCAGAGCTCTGTAAGTTGTTTACGTTCATTATTATTGTAATGTTATGTACTTTGAGACATGAGGTAATTTAACGCCATCTCTCGTGAGGCTTTACAGATTCTGTGTCGTTCATGTGTTTTGGAAGAGGCATGGCTTTGGAGAGTGCTCTGAAGGGAAGGTGGGACCTCATGCTTTCAAAGCTAGCTTGCTATCGCTAGCCTCTCTGAAATAGTCCAAATTTCTAGCCTACCTTTAAGAAAATTTATTTGGAACCAACTTTACAAATTCTGAAAACCTGAAATCAGAGTCAATTCCAAACATTCCATAAACAAACAACTCGACTCAAAAGAAGCATATTGTTTCTGTTTTTAAATCTCCTGTTTTGCAGTTTTAGGATATTTTGAGAACAGTAACATCTGGGTAAAATAGCCTGCTTCTATAGTCACAACACAGCTGCTGCTCATCTCTTATGTAATTCTCAGCTATTGTGTAACAACAAAAATGTTTTTTAATCTTTTCGAGTATGTTTGAACATGCATTAGCATATGTATACATTTATGTTATTAATAAAATCAGATTCTAAATGTTCATATCACTGTGTTAGGGAAGATCAGATTTGCTAACTGAAAGGTTGTAGGTTCAAACTCTACAAACGGGTGAATCATCCACCATCGCGCCCTTGAACAAGGCATCAGGATGCTCCAGGGGGTGTTTTCCAAGTGAATAAATGTTAATGTAATATATCTCAGGCCAGTGATCACATGGTCTCTAATATAAAAGTCACATGGCATGTTCAGCCAGAGTCCTATTATCATTATAATTAAAGGTGTAGTAAAGCTGAATTATTAAAGAACAGATATCAACCGTCAACTGCATCATTTACCAGAAAACACACATATGCGCATAAATATGGTGATGCTGCCAACTGATATTTTGGTTCTCAGGACCACAATGGAAAAGCACTGTGGTAGTGAGCATAACAACGGGAAAGGTCATGTATTTGTGTGTGTGTGTGTGTGTGTAAGAGTGGACAACGCACAGGAAGCATTCAGGTCTGCAGGCCAATCCAATTGGCATTTAATTAACTGGGGACTCAGAACAGGGAGTTTACCCTTCTAAATCCATCCCCTATCCCGAGACTAAACGCTCACACACGTACAAACACACATGGTGGATTACACAGGTGGATTAGCAGGGTTTGTCTGGCAACATGTCGGTTGGAGATGAGTTTGCAGATCGTGGCGTAAAGGGCGACACAACCTTTGCACCACAACAAACAGCCGTGTCATTGTATGTGTGCATGTGTGTGATAGAGAATAGTGTGTATCAACTTGGCGTCATGCTGCATTTAGACTGAGGATGTACCACACAAACACAGCAAACAGTGGAATGCAATCAGAATCACACATACTAAGCATCTGTGTTTGCTTACATGAGTTGGTGGCTGCATAATATCTGTTGGTGTTGATAAATTTAGCAGTTAGCACTTGATGTGACTGCATTTGCACTTTCAGTTGCTCTGTTCCAAAACTAGTCAGCTGCTTACAGAGGTGGCATTTAAGTATCACAAGTTCTCGCCAGACTAGCCAGACAACCTGCTTATTATGATGCTTTCGAAGGCAAAAAATCTAAGGAAGCATTATATCCTTCACAGAAAAGCCAATCCCACAATTTCAATATCCTTGGTGAAAACATCTATTACAAAGCTAGACAAATCTGACTTTAATTTCATTCAACACCGAAAGGTATTGATAAAATGTGTAATTTAAAATGGATTATTTTACCCAATATTTCTTTGAGATGTATTTTGATGGTTATTAGAGCACCTTTAGCTTAGCAAAATGCTAACGTCAAACTGAAATCAACTGGGAGTATCCAATGTGGAGTGCTATTTGTGTGCTAAGTAGGGCTGCACGATAGAGTTGTCAAAACTACCGACTTCGGTACTGAAATTTTGAAAATGTGACGATATCAGCATTTCCCTCTAGCATTTTGAGCGCAATTAAACGGATTCTTAAACACCTCACATGCTCAATATATATGTCTGTGATTGGCTACAATGATCAATGTTCTTCACCGAGCACTTGCACAGATACACACGGAAGCATTTGAAAGCAACCGTCTATCAGCAAATCCGTCTATCAGCGGATCTGTCTATCAGCGGATCCGCTGATAGACCTCCCTTTCAAACGCTCCCATGTATATCTGTGCAAGTGCTCGGTGAAGAGCGAGCATCATTAAAGCACTCGGTAAAGAGCGTTGATCATTGTAGCCAATCACAAACATATACACTCACCTAAAGGATTATTAGGAACACCTGTTCAATTTCTCATTAATGCAATTATCTAATCAACCAATCACATGGCAGTTGCTTCAATGCATTTAGGGGTGTGGTCCTGGTCAAGACAATCTCCTGAACTCCAAACTGAATGTCAGAATGGGAAAGAAAGGTGATTTAAGCAATTTTGAGCGTGGCATGGTTGTTGGTGCCAGACGGGCCGGTCTGAGTATTTCACAATCTGCTCAGTTACTGGGATTTTCACGCACAACCATTTCTAGAGTTTACAAAGAATGGTGTGAAAAGGGAAAAACATCCAGTATGCGGCAGTCCTGTGGGCGAAAATGCCTTGTTGATGCTAGAGGTCAGAGGAGAATGGGCCAACTGATTCAAGCTGATAGAAGAGCAACTTTGACTGAAATAACCACTCGTTACAACCGAGGTATGCAGCAAAGCATTTGTGAAGCCACAACACGCACAACCTTGAGGCGGATGGGCTACAACAGCAGAAGACCCCACCGGGTACCACTCATCTCCACTACAAATAGGAAAAAGAGGCTACAATTTGCACGAGCTCACCAAAATTGGACAGTTGAAGACTGGAAAAATGTTGCCTGGTCTGATGAGTCTCGATTTCTGTTGAGACATTCAGATGGTAGATTCAGAATTTGGCGTAAACAGAATGAGAACATGGATCCATCATGCCTTGTTACCACTGTGCAGGCTGGTGGTGGTGGTGTAATGGTGTGGGGGATGTTTTCTTGGCACACTTTAGGCCCCTTAGTGCCAATTGGGCATCGTTTAAATGCCACAGCCTACCTGAGCATTGTTTCTGACCATGTCCATCCCTTTATGACCACCATGTACCCATCCTCTGATGGCTACTTCCAGCAGGATAATGCACCATGTCACAAAGCTCGAATCATTTCAAATTGGTTTCTTGAACATGACAATGAGTTCACTGTACTAAAATGGCCCCCACAGTCACCAGATCTCAACCCAATAGAGCATCTTTGGGATGTGGTGGAACGGGAGCTTCGTGCCCTGGATGTGCATCCCACAAATCTCCATCAACTGCAAGATGCTATCCTATCAATATGGGCCAACATTTCTAAAGAATGCTTTCAGCACCTTGTTGAATCAATGCCACGTAGAATTAAGGCAGTTCTGAAGGCGAAAGGGGGTCAAACACAGTATTAGTATGGTGTTCCTAATAATCCTTTAGGTGAGTGTATGTTGAGCGTGTGAACACAGTGGCCAATCAGAGACATATATGTTGAGTGAGTGAACAGAATAGCCAATCAGAGGTGTTTAATAATCCGTTCAACAGCACTCAAAATGCTGTGAATGTGACCTATAAAAATTCAAGTGAAGAGAGTTTTTTTTTTTTTAACTCTATTTACTTTATGGTTATTGAAAAAGGTATAAGTTGGTTCTTATAAAAAGAATACCCAAAAAAATCTCTGTATTTTTTCCAGTCACAAAATGTATCGCAATATCAGTTTTTTCCAATATGGATGATGACACCGTAGTCTCATTCACAAACAAATTACTTAGTTCTTTTTAGTGATTCAAATATAGATAGAATGACCAGTGTAGCCAAATTCCTTACATTTATTACTTGTGAGCTAGTTCATTTAATGAAAAAATGAGTTAACAGTTAATGCATAATTTGCAGCATTGCCAGAGAGAGAATTTCTTTCATATTTAATCAAAATGGGCATTATAACAGAAAGAGCCAAATTATTCAGAATCAAATCGAAAGCTTGTGAATCGGAATGAAATTGAATCTTTATTGATACCCAGCCCTATTATAGAGCACTCCAAATCAGTCACTTGATGGTTAGGATGTGTAGGGATTGGGCAGCAAGTTGGTCATTTGGTTTTGGCACAGAGTTATTGTGTTGATTTTCACTAATTGGCACTCTCACTCTGATACATATGGATTTAAAGCGCCGAGCTACATGTCAGGGGCCGTCTGCCACCCAGTGCCAGCATGGAGGCGGGCTCTGTTAGAGCATGACAGGAGCAGCCCAGCGTAAAAATGTCCCTGAGACTCAAACCCCTTGTGTGGACCAGTGTTTGAGTGACAGGAGCAGGACAGGCGCTCTGAGATGCGCCTTGGCAATCCTCATGGTCCCTGTGGCAACCTATTCCAAAGGATTTTTATTGGCTGGCTGTGACAGTTCCAAATGCCACAGGGTCCAGTCTGAGTTGCCAGGTCTTTATCACTCGTCCTTCAGGGTGAGAGAGAAAGAGGATGTGAAAGATATATATATATATATATATAGTTTCCTCGTAAATACAGTCTTAAATTAGTTAAATAAAGTGTTAAATGAACTTCTTGTGAGAAAATGGGATGCACGTCATGTGCGTCTGGTCTTAAAGTGACAGCAGCAGTCTGTCATTAATGTTAATCAAAGAACAAAAGAAAAAGAGAAAATCACTCACTGCTCTTGACTGAATAACTTTTGTAGCTTTAATAAGGATTAATCTATATTTAAATTATAATTCATGCAGTGAAGACTATGAAGTGTTTGATAACTTTATTCAATTTCTGTATATTTCCTACCTGTAGACCTACCTGATATTCTTAAAGGACCATTTACAAGGTTACACAGGTCAAAAACAACAAAAACAATAACTTTGTTGTGCATTTTGGCAGGGCAAGTAAAAATCGGTAGGTCCCTGACTGGGCCAATAGAAAAAATCCTTAGCGTTGAGCCCTGATGTATTAAAGGGTAAATTTGACTTTCATTTTAATAGGTTTATGTGAAGAATGTTTCACATAAAAGTTTTTGTTTTTTTAAAAAGCCTAATAAATGTTAAAATAGAAAGCTTTCAATTATACTGTAATGTTGAATGGCTACAATTACAACCTATTTAATAGAGACATCAGTATCAGTTTCAGTGATACTGGCCTTCATTCATAAAAAAAAAAAGATGCCATTAAACAAATATTTAAAATATACTGCCTTTTTGTTGTTTCCACATTAAAGGAACACGCTGACTTTTTGGGACTTCAGCTTATTCACCGTATCCCTCAGAGTTAGATAAGTCCATACATACCATTTTTATCTCTGTGCGTGCCATAAATCTATCTGACGCACCCACCGCTAGCCTAGCTTAGCACAAAGACTGGAGGTAAACGGCTCCATCTACTGCTCAATAAATGACAAAATAACGCCAACATTTTCCTATTTACATGTTGTGATGTGTATAGTTACATCGTGTACTAAGACCGACGGAAAATGAAAAGTTGCAATTTTCTAGACCGATAGGGCTAGGGACTATACTCTCATTCCTGCGTAATAATCCAGGAACTTTGCTGCCGTACCATGGGTGCAGTGGCGCAATGATATTACGCTGAAAATAGTCCCCAGCACGCTCTCTGTGCAAGCAGGTTGTCACGTTGGTTATGTTGACGGAAGTTAGCCTATTTTCAGGCGCTGCATAATATCATTGCGCCACTGCACCCATGGAACCTTATTACGCAGGAATGAAAGTATAGTCCCTAGCCATATCGGTCTAGAAAATTGCAACTTTTAATTTTCCGTCGGTCTTAGTACACGATGTAACTATACACATCACAACATATATATAGGAAAATGTTGCCGTTATTTTGTCACTTATTGAGCAGTAGGCTAGATGGAGCCGTTTACCTCCAGTCTTTGTGCTAAGCTAGGCTAGCGGTGGGTGAGTCAGACAGAGTTATGGCACGCACGGAGATAAAAATGGTATGTATGGACTTATCTAACTCTGGGGGATACGGTGAATAAGCTAAAGTCCCAAAAAAGTCGCCGTGTTCCTTTAATTTGGTGAAATTGAATTTAAAATGGATTATTTTCCCAGTATTTGTTTGCTATGTATTTTGATGCTTATAATTAGAACACAAAATGCTAACATCAAACTATTGTAATCAATTGGAAGTCTCCATTGTGGAGTGCTATGTGCTGAATAGAGCTGCATGAAATAAAATCACTATGATGATATGGCTTAGTCAAATTATCAGGTAGCAAAATCTGTAATTAATTAAATTGATGTGCTGGGAGTTTGAGTATATAGCCTATATATATATACAGTGGTGGTCAGAAATATTGGCACCCCTGGTAAATATAATCAAATATGGCTGTAAAAAATAAATCTGCATTGTTTATCCTTTTGATCTTTTATTTAAAAAAAAAATCACAAAAATCTAACCTTTCATTGAAGTAAAAGAATCGAAAGTGGTAGGTAAATCACATTATGAAATAAATGCTTTTCTCCAAAACACGTTGGCCACAATTATTGTATAGAGTAAAATATCTCTGAAGTATATTCCCATTAATATTTACATTTTTTAGCACACCAGGGTGACTAGGAACATGAAATTGTCTAGCTATAATGTCTTGTTCCACAGGAGTATAAATATAAGGAAACACAAAGGCCAAATTCCCTTAATCATTCATCACAATGAGTAAAGCCAAAGAATATAGTTCTGATGTGCAGCAAAAGATTGTTGAGCTTCACAAAATAGAAAGTGGCTGTAGGAAAATAGCTAAAGCATTGAAAATTCACATTTCCACCATCAGGGCAATAATTAAGAAGTTCCAATCAACTAAAGATGTTATGAATCTGCCTGTAAGAGGACGTGTGTCTATATTGTCTTAATGCACGGCGATGAGGAGAGTTTGAGTGGACAAAGACTCTCCAAGGATCACAGATGGAGAATCACAGAGATTAGTTGAGTCTTGGGATCAGAAAGACAAAAAAACCCTACATCACCACATGTTGTTTGGGAGGGATTCAAGAAAAATCCTTCTTGCTCATCCAGAAACAAACTCCAGCATATTCAGTTGTTAGACACGACTTGAAATTCAAAAGGGACCTGGTTCTGTGGTCAGATGAAACTATAAAAAAATATTTTTGGCAGCAAATCCACCAGATGGGTGTGATGCAAACAGGGATAAACAGTACCCCATGCCCACGGTTAAATATACCGCTGGATCTTTAATGTTGTGGGCCTATTTTTTTGCTGGAGGTCCTGGACATCTTGTTCAGATACATGGTTTAATGGATTCTAGCAAATACTAGAAATTCTAGCCTCTGCTAGAAATCTTATAATGGGCCATGGTTGGATCTTCCATCAGGACAACGATCCAAAACAAGCATCAAAATCAACACACAAATGTGTCACTGAACACAAAATGAAGCTTCTGCCATGGTTGTCCCAGTCCCCTGACCTGAACCCTATAGTGGGGTGAACTGAAGAGAAGCACCACCAACATGGATCTGGAAATCTGAAGGATCTGGAGAGATTCTGTATGGAGGAATGGTCTCTGATCTCTTGTCAGGTGTTCTCCAAACTCATCTGGCATTTTAGGAGAAGACTCAGAGCTGTTATCTTGGTAAAAGGAGGTTACAAAAATTATTTAATAAAAGGGTGCCAATAATTGTGGCCAACGTGTTTTGGAGAAAAGCATTTATTTCATAATGTGATTTACCCCCCACTTTCAATTCTTTTACTTCAATGAAAGGTTAGATTTTTTTTTTTTTTTAATAAAAGATCAAAAGGATAAACAATGCATATTTATTTTTTACAGCCATATTTGATCATATTTACCAGGGGTGCCAATAATTCTGACCACCTTTGTGTATATATATATATATATATATATATATATATATATATATATATATATATATATATATATATATATATACATACATATATATATATACATATATATATACATATATACACACACAAATTTATTCTCCTTTCATGATTTTATAAACTTTAGTTTAAACCAATTCTTTCTTCTCTTCTCTCTCTTTACACTCACAGAGACTGTCGTCACTGGCCCATCTCTGTCCCTCTCAATGGGGTGTATTTTGAAATCTCTATGTCTCTGCGCATCGTCTTAAGAGCACGGTCGTTTTGACAAGCACACACAGACATTCTGAATTCATTACACTACTAAATTATGCATGGCCGTTTTTCTCAATGCTCTGACAAACTCACAGTGTCACGCTCATTCACAACTCTCTCTTGAATAAAAGGATAATCCAACCAATCAGAGCCAAGCTTCCAAAACAGGACACATCAATTACAGGGATGTAGCCCTTCAGATATTGCTTAAAAGATATACAAAAAAGAAGTCTTCATGAAGACAGATAACATTTTATTAAAAGACCAAGTAGAGAGAAGACCAGAAATTATTGGAGTTATGTGGAGTGGGATCAGGGCATGATACTAGCCATATTCAAACCTGCATATCCCACATGAGCACAAAAGCTCAACTTCTCTGAAGTAATTGCACAAACAATTACCCCAATTTATTCTAGCGTCAAAGCAACCTAAAAAATACTTTAAAACAACAAAGTTTTCATATAACTCAGTGAGTGGCATAAAATCAAAAGCACAAAATGAATTTTTGAAGTACATAGTAATACTCAATTATCAGGCCTGCATTAAGAACACGTAGGGCCCTGGGGCAATAGCAAACCCAAGGGCCCCCTTCATACAGTAGTAGCCTATCTTGGTGCCACAACGTTTTATACCACAGGAATAATTAGTATTTAAAAAAGCACATCTTTAACAGACAGAGATACAATGTGTTGTATCTCTATATAAAAATATTCCATACTACAACACAACAACATTAAAAGCATAAATGCATTAACACCAGATATGCCAACAGGTTTCCAGAAACAGCAACATACAACTGCTTTAAAGAGATCATTTACTCACCTTTATTCCAAACCTGTATACGTTTCTTTGAAAAAAGTTTGTAACCAGGCCTCCTTGGGGCACCATTGACCTCCAAAGTAGGGAAGAAAATACTACGTAAGTCAATGGTGCCCCAGAACAGTTCAGTTTCCCAAATATCTTCCTTTGTGTTCAACAGAAATTTATTTAAACCTGAGGGTGAGTAAATGATGACAGAATTTTCATTTTTGGGTGAACTATGCCTTTAAAGAGTTAACTGTAAATAGTTTTATCATTAGAGGGTCTTCTTTTTGGCCCTAGAAGAGAAAAATTATCAGTGCTGGACTGGGGCTAAAACTTACTGAAAAAAAGTATTACTTTTATTTACCTCAAACTTTTAAACAGTAGTTTACATGCTGTGAAAATGTGAGAACTCATCGGCAATGGAAAATCAGGGTCCGCTCCCAGTGGCCAAACATACATGGACTGAAGCTTGGCTTTAATTCTGCTTCAGAAATCTAATGTATCCCCCCAAGAGCGCATTTTTCTTGTACGTCTGTTTCATTTATGAACTACCTCAATGCTAAATTAATGTTTGCTGAAAAAGGAAAATGAACCATACTAACCTTTTCTGCCAGTCATGTGAAAAAAAGTATAAAACGCTGTGAGCATGAAATAGGAAAAGTACACATGAAACACATTTCCTTCAGCAAATGAAAATAAATTTCCATCAAATTAACTTCACACCCACACTCCCATTTCTCATCTCCAAACCACCAGGTGATCCCTATTCAGATAGACCCAAAGGCCCTTTCACTGTGTGTTTGGCTATGCGTGTGATTCTTCTACTTTTTAATTGTGTGTATGGATGCAAGAGTGTGTATGTATGTGTGTGTGTGTGCCCCAATCAAAGATCTCTGTAGGGAACTCCCATTAGCAGCAATATAACAGTATGCCAGCTTAGTTGTGTATATAAATCTTTAATTTTTACGGCATGGTACAGACGCCATGCTGTGGATGATCTTAAACACTCTCTATGTCCTAACTAATGGCAGCTCACTGAGCAAGGACAAAACCTCAGCCCTTCTTTTCTGTTCAGAGAAACAGTAAAATATATAAAAAGTAAAAAAAAAAAAAAAGTAAAAAAAAAAATATATATATATATATATGATAGCATCTTGCAGTTGATGGAGATTTGTGGGATGCACATCCAGGGCACGAAGCTCCCGTTCCACCACATCCCAAAGATGCTCTATTGGGTTGAGATCTGGTGACTGTGGGGGCCATTTTAGTACAGTGAACTCATCGTCATGTTCAAGAAACCAATTTGAAATGATTCGAGCTTTGTGACATGGTGCATTATCCTGCTGGAAGTAGCCATCAGAGGATAGGTACATGGTGGTCATAAAGGGATGGACATGGTCAGAAACAATGCTCAGGTAGGCCGTGGCATTTAAACGATGCCCAATTGGCACTAAGCGGCCTAAAGTGTGCCAAGAAAACATCCCCCACACCATTACACCACCACCACCAGCCTGCACAGTGGTAACAAGGCATGATGGATCCATGTTCTCATTCTGTTGACTCTACCATCTGAATGTCTCAACAGAAATCGAGACTCATCAGACCAGGCAACATTTTTCCAGTCTTCAACTGTCCAATTTTGGTGAGCTCGTGCAAATTGTAGCCTCTTTTTCCTATTTGTAGTGGAGATGAGTGGTACCCGGTGGGGTCTTCTGCTGTTGTAGCCCATCCGCCTCAAGGTTGTGCGTGTTGTGGCTTCACAAATGCTTTGCTGCATACCTTGGTTGTAACGAGTGGTTATTTCAGTCAAAGTTGCTCTTCTATCAGCTTGAATCAGTCGGCCCATTCTCCTCTGACCTCTAGCATCAACAAGGCATTTTCGCCCACAGGACTGCCGCATACTGGATGTTTTTCCCTTTTCACACCATTCTTTGTAAACTCTAGAAATGGTTGTGCGTGAAAATCCCAGTAACTGAGCAGATTGTGAAATACTCAGACCGGCCCGTCTGGCACCAACAACCATGCCACGCTCAAAATTGCTTAAATCACCTTTCTTTCCCATTCTGACATTTAGTTTGGAGTTCAGGAGATTGTCTTGACCAGGACCACACCCCTAAATGCATTGAAGCAACTGCCATGTGATTGGTTGATTAGATAATTGCATTAATGAGAAATTGAACAGGTGATCCTAATAATCCTTTAGGTGAGATATATATATATATATATATATATATATATATATAGATATATATATATATATATATATATATATATATATATATATATATATAATTGTGACGAGCCGGGCGAGAGCCGGGCGAGGTCGGTGAGTGATTTTGATGATGAGCGCCAGCTGCGCGTCACACCGGTCTCGGATCTCTCAAGGAGGAGCTCGGACGCATAAAAGGAGGAGCGACGACAGTGAAGGACGAGAGAGTACCAGGTCTGGATGTTATGTTGCGTTTTGTGATGTGTGTCTGTGTGTGTGTCTGTGTGTGTGTCTGTGTGTGTGTCTGTGTGTGTGTCTGTGTGTGTGTCTGTGTGTGTGTCTGTGTGTGTGTCTGTGTGTGTGTGTCTGTGTGTCTGTGTGTCTGTCTGTGTGTCTGTGTGTCTGTGTGTCTGTGTGCGGCAGTCGTCCGTGAGGGGCTGCCGCTTTTACTTTCATTTCGTGTTTATTTTTTTGATTAAAGTCTTTTAAAAGTTCGCCGGTTCACACCTCCTCCTTCCCATAACAACGAACCCCGTTACAATAATTTTACAAAATATAACATTTCATATAAAATATACAAATATTTTATTTATATATAATTTCATATATATATATTTTTTTAAATAAATACATTTCTTTATATATTATGTTATGATTGTTCTATAACTTTGTGACAAAGATTAGTCAATGTGAAAACGCAACAGCATTTTAAAGAGAGCAGCAATAATAATGGCACTAACAAGAAGAGGTGGAGAGCTCTGCTCAGAGCAGGACGATTAGCCCTCAGAGGAAGTGCACAGGCATAATTATGCATTATATTATGCAAAAAGTAGTTACAGGGGACTTTAACACCAATTAGGGAATCATTGTTGCTGAGTGGATGACTCCCATCTGAGGATAAACTGGAGTGTTAAGGGGAGAAATAATCAGAGGAAGGATAGATGAAACTAGAGGTGAGAAGGAGAAAGTTAGCGGAGAGTTATTATTTGCCTCCAGTTTAGTACTGCACCAAACACACAGTCCTGCGGTCAAGGAGAACTGCAAATGAGGTACAGGAATGATCCCAAGGGAACTTTATCTGCTGATGCCGCTGTTAGACAGTGGCACCGAAGAAAAATTAGTGATTCACATATTATTTGATCTCATATATTGAATGTTTCGCTTTCATAAAATCATCTCCTCTGAGAAAATTCCCCTTTGTATTGTATTTTGTGTGTGCAAATGTGTTTCTCCAAACTTTAAGTCAGGCCGTATTGATGGAATCTAAAAAAAAAAAAAGTGCCGGACAGAAAGAGTGAAAAAAGCAGGAGGAGGGCTGATGTGAAGGGATGGGGCCACACGCAGAGGGAGAATGAATGTCATCCAAGGCTTTGACCTTTTTGAATATCATAACACACAAACAAACTAACTCATTTGCATGAGAGCGGAGGAGGACTTCTCTCAGCTGCAACTCAGGGCTCGTTAGGAAGACAGGTGGTTTGCTTACTCTGACACACACAGACACACACATCTGTCCAATATGCTGTTGACAGATAACAGAATGCTCACCTCCTCTGTAAATACCTCACAACACCTCCTCAGCGGCGTACCGGAGTACTGAGGAACCTGCACTCTGTCCTTTGAGTTTTTGGTCCATACTTTAAACGATGTGTTAAGGCAAATGAATCTGTTCAAATCTGTTTGGGGTCAGTAAGACTTTTCTTTTTTTAATGACTTTTATTTGATGACAAAATAATGTTACAAAACAATTCTATTTCAAATAAATACTGTTCTTTTGAACTTTCTATTCGTCAAAGAATTCAGAAAAAAATATATATCACGATTTCCACAAAAACTGTTTCTTGAGTATCAAATCAGCATATTAGAATGATTTACTGAAGGATCATGTGACACTGAAGACTGGAGTAATGGCTGACAAAAATTCAGCTTTGCCATTACAGGAATAAAGATATAAGATACAGTTTAAGATATATTAAATTAGAAATCAGTTAGTTTAAATTGTAAAAAAATATTTCACAATATTATTGTTTGTACTGTATAATAATAAATGCAGCCTTGATGAGCATACGACCATCATCATGACTGCTGAAAATTATTTTGTTAAAACCATTTAAAACATATTTAAATAGAAAAGTTGTAAAACTAGAATATAACAAAATATAGAAAATATTAAATTATAATAGTAATAATATTTAATAATACAAGAAAATAAAAACTGCCAATGGGGTAAAAACAGCCAATTTTATTCAAGATAATTTCTATGAAAACAAATATAATACAATGTTTTCATATGTCTGAAAACATGACACAATCAGAACATCTTACCTTCACCCATCTGTCTGTCTGTCTGTCTGTCTCTCTCTCTCTCTCTCTCTCTCTCTCGCATATATAGACAACATATGATGCAGCATTCCTTTTCACAAAAAACTATATGCATGTTTGGTTACTGTTAAAACACACAAATGCCTTTAAAAAAAATTGTGGTCACTCAAAATTTCCACAGACTCCCTAGCACCCCCGGTGGTCTTACTAGAAAATCTTGCTACAAAAAGTACATTCTTTTAGTACGCAGAAGTATGTGCCAAGTGTCATGGAAGAAGTATGAGAAGCCAAGTATCATGTAACAATGACATGATAATTGCTGATAACTGCTCATTAAATGGAAACTGTGCAGATGCTTATACAATGATTGTCAGTTAACTCACAAATTGATTATGCATTTTCAGCCTCAACAAGTGGTTTATTCCCCAAATGAAACTGTAAGTGGAGAAAATTTGATATTTAAAAAATTGTAATATGAGACTGGTTGTAAGAAAATGGTTACTCTGATTTTACCAAAATCACACTAAACACAAAACATTCTTTCCTCTCACTCTCGCTCTCTGAGTTAGCAGCACTGCCCAGCATGTGTTTGACGAGAGGGTGACAGCGGGATCCCGTCTCCTTTTGTGCTAATTCCTCTCTCGCAGTCTGCGCCCTGGCATCGATGTTCCATCAATCCACGCCACTGACATGCACACACACCACAGCTGTCCATCAACTGCCAGTCACAGATGTGCTCCCGCCCACACACCCTCCAGGACACACCTCCCTGCCAAGCAGTGTGAGTGTTGATGCTAGACGAGTCTATATGTGTGTGTCCTTTTAAGTGTGTAAGTGTGTGTGTTTATGCACTGCGACAGCCCTGCTGGATCTGAGCTGAATCTTGTAGAGTTTTGAAACACACTCACTCTCTCATTCTAACGCCACGCTTGGGAGTTTCGAGTTTAGAGAATCTTTTTCAACAAGACTTTCCCCCTTCCAAACTTATACCTGTATTTTTCTGGCTTTGACAGAATTTATAGTGCCAGGCCTCATGAGCCCATTGTCAGCTTCTGGAGAAACAGCTAAGTGTGTGTGTGCGTGCGTGCGTGCGTGTCTAAGTTTAGAATAGCTCCCTAGGAAGCTGTAGTATTTACCATCTTTTTGCTGTACTTTTACCTGTCCCCCATGAACAGAATATGGGCCATGCTGCATCCTAAATACACATTCGTTGGGGAACAAATTTAGCATTTGGAAAGGTCAAATGCTAGCCCTGAACAGTGGTATTTAGTATGATATATTTTTCAGTTAAAGTAATAAAATCTGTTATGTTTTCTGTCATTTTATTAGTCTTTTACTTTAAATGTCTAATATATATATATATACACACACACACATTTCATTTTTAGTTATTTTAGTACCTAAACTAAATGAAAAAGGTTGCTTTGGCAACTAGTTGAATTAAAATGAGTTGAAGTTATTTCAGTAAACATTTATTTCAAGTAACAACTATCTTTTTTATGGTTTTAGTTTTAGTTAACTATAATGTAAATTCCCAAACTTTAAACGGTTGTTCATCACATAAAGTCATCGTGTCTCTTCAGAAGACTTGGATTTAGATTAGACCACTTGATTATTTTTATGACGCCTTTATGACATTTTATGGATTTTTTAAGTTTTAGAGGAATGAACTTTAAATTGAGGGACAGAAATCGCACAGGTTTCATAAAAATATTTTCATTTGTGTTTGAAAGTTGAACAAAAATCTTATAGGTTTGAAATAACATGAGGGTGAGTACATGATGCCAATTTACACTTTTGGGTGAATTATACCTTATAAATACAATAAGCTGAGTCTCTGTATCGCGAGTCATATAGTTTACATCAACGGTACATATTGGCGCATTTTTATATTGCAATCTCTCAATATAATGAATGCGATGTATCATTACACAACTATAAATAACACTATAAGCCCATCTGAGACACTGTTTGGACTATAGTTTTTTGTTTGGTGTATGTATTTTTTAGAATACATACTATACTGTATGTAGTATGGCCTATCCCCCAAAACTGGAACTATTGGAAATCATCATGGAGTCACTGCAGAGGATGACAATGACAGGAACAGCAGTTACGTCACTTCTCAGAACCCTGACTCACAATTTTGATTGTGAGCCCACATGAACTGAACTGATGTGACAGAGCATATGCTGGATAAACCATCATCTCATGACTGTGTTAACAGATTTTAGTGTTCTGACCTTGTCTGCTTTTATCTCGCTTTTCTCAATACATTCTTACTACTGTGATGGAGGATTTGCCTCAATCTCCTACAGTGGTTGAGAATGTAGGCAAGATGATAGACACAAAAACAGAGGATCTTATTGTATCTCCTAACTGCTAATAGCACCTCTTGAAGTTAAAAAAGGTGGCCATAGCATTACATTACAGTCAAGCCATTGCTGTACAGACCCCTGCCAAGCTGATAATTGTCTGGTCCTGTGCTTTTGGAAGTTGGAAATTCTCCTTTTCTACTGAATCCTTCTTCACCTTCCACAATGGTACAAAAACAGTTTGTAATAATAAAAAAAAGTTAAGAGCAAGCATTGGTGAATGAAGTACAGAAATCCTATTCTTGAATTAAATTGAATTCCTGAATCGAATAAAAGTTTAAAGAAATTACCGTTAAAAAGTTTGGGTCGGTAAGATATTTAAATGTTTTTAGAAGTCTCTTAAAGGGTTAGTTCACCCAAAAATGAAAATTCTGTCATTAATTACTCGCCCTCATGTCGTTCTAAACCCGTTAGACCTTTGTTCATCTTCGGAACACAAATCAAGATATTTTTGATGAAATCCGAGAGCTCTCTGACCCCGCCATAGACAACAATTTAATCAACACTTTCAAGGTCCAGAAAGGTAGTAAAGACATTGTTAAAATAGTCCATGTGACTCCAGTGGTTCAACCTCTGAAGCGACGAGAATACTTTTTGTGCACAAAAACAAAATAACGACTTTATTTAACAATTTCTTTCTAGCCTGTGCCAGTCTCCTACACAGTTTACGTTGTAAAAACAGTGCAACTCCTGAATCATCATCACACGCATGCATCGTGGTGCTCATAGAACAGTATCGGCTGCCGTAGAACTCGAAAGCACTGCACTATTTACAACGTAAACTGTGTAGGAGTCTGACACAAGCTAGAAAGAAACTGTTGAATAAAAGTTTTTTTTTTGTTGTTTTTTCGCACAAAAAGTATTCTCATTGCTTCATAAAATTAAGGTTGAACCACTGGAGTCACATGGACTATTTTAACGATGTCTTTACTACCTTTCTGGGCCTTGAAAGTGGTCGTTGTGTTGCTGTCTATGGAGGGGGTCAGAGAACGCTCCGATTTCATCAAAAATATCTTCATTTGTGTTCCGAAGATGAACGAAGGTCTTACGGGTTTGGAACCACATGAAGGTGAGTAATTAATGACAGAATTTGTATTTTTGAATCCCTTTAAGCTCATCAAGGCTGCATTTATAAGATCAAAAATATAACATTAAAATTGTGAAATATTATTACAATTTAAAATAAATAAAATAAAAGATGAATTTTCAACATCATTACTCCTTCAGAAATCATACTAATATCCTGATTTGGTGCTGAGGAAACATTTCTCAACTGCTGAAAAAGTAATTTTATTGAAACATTTTTTCCAAGATGCTTCCTTGATAAATAGGAAGTTCAAAAGAACAGCCATCTTTATTTGAAATAGAAATCGTTCCCCAAACATTTCAACGGTATAGAAACGATAGTATAAACCGTAATTATGGCAAAATATGAAAGTGAAATGTCTTAACTCTTTCCCCGCCAAACACAGAATTTTCCATTATTTGTGAAAAAAACGCTTCCCTGCCAATCACGGATTTTTCCGGGTTTCCAGGTTTTCACTGTTAGACGCTAGGGGGCACTATTACACATCTCCTGAATAAGTACAGAATCTCCAGATCAAAACAGAGATGAAGAGGAGGTAAAAAAAAAAAAAAAAGCGATCACATGTAAGCAGATGCTTATGTAAAATAACATGATCCTCAACATTAAACATCATATAAATCAAAACAGCCTAATGTTACTGAATGAAATGTCGACCCAGGGCGAGCTATAGGACTGTGCAAGCATTAGGGGTGTTGATAGACTCAATCTACTTCATCTGTGTTTGATCATCGTTCTGAATCTGATCTGGATGTAGTCGAAAAACGTGATTTTCTCAGCTTTTTGTTCAAAATGTTGCTTTTTTTTATGAAACTTACCCATATTTAAGTGTTGATAAAAAAGGAATGCATTAAGCTAGACTTTTTTTTGTTTAAAAGCAGAGGGTCTGCTCTTTCTTTTGATATAAAAATTTTGATAATTGATATGCTCAGATATTCAAACAACAAAATATTCTATAGGTCATTACATTTTTGTGAAAATGATCAAAAACCCTGGCGGTGGCTGACAACTTTTTTTAAAAACGCTGGCGGCGAAAGAGTTAAGAATGTTAACTCAAACTTGAGGACGGGTAACAGGTATTTTTTTTCTGAAATGTATTAGGAGTATATAGTAAAATATATAATGCATTGAAATGCAGAAGTAAAAGTTTAAAAACTTTTCTAACAATGTACTAAAAATGTGCTTAAATACAGTAACAGAGTAAAAATACTGTTACAGTCCACCATTGAGAACAAAACATGAACTATCACCATTCTGCCCTTGGACTTATTTTGGGGGGAAAAGCCAGCCAAATGACTATTTACTTCCACTCTGTCTGTCTACACCTTGCAACAATGTTTTTAACATCCCCTCTATGAATGACATTGATACACTGAAGTATCAAAGACAATTAATGCCCAAGCAACAGTATCCTACTGCGTCCGCTTCCCGCTGGCACATCCGAAACGGATCAGTGCCGACAGCACCGACCGCAGACACGCTCTGGGAAACAGATCTTACCATATGGGACAGCAGGTCTACAGGAGACCCTTTGGATCTCACGTCACCACAACCGAATTTAAGTAATTGATCCATAAATTATATAAAAAGTAGGCCGAAAAGAAGCGAGCTCAATCAAAACACTAAAACGAGACTTCACAAAAGTGAAAGAGATACCACTTGGCTTTTAAAATGTTTGCCTTTTAGTTCACATCGACTTAATTCAACCTCTGATTAATTTATAGTGTCCTCTGCATAATAGCTTGGCTCAGCTCTCCTGCTGGCTGAACGCACTACTAGGGTGATTCAGGAAGTTGTTCTGGGTCACCGATCTTGTCATTCCTCCATTTGCCTTTTCCTCATTTTCCTGTTGCATTGCAGTGTGTAGGTGTGTTTTTCAGGCGAACCTTCCATTGTAATCTCTCAGACCCACCTCTTTGTTGTCTGGGCTGAAAAGAGTTTGATAGTTGTCTGGCTGACAGCCTTTTTAGGAAAACGTGACGCATACTTTGCTTTATTTTTCTTTTTGGAGGCAATTTTCTCTTCCTGTGTGACTCTTTTCAAGTCTTATTTTCTATTTGTGTTTAAAACAAAGCTGGCACATCATGACATGCAGGTAAGAACATGAAGAGAGAGAAAGAGGCACGAAGGGAGGTAGAGTGCGAGGGGGGAAAGGGAGGGATAACGGGGGAAAACATAAAAGATAAGGCTTACATCCTGCTAGGGAGCTTGGACCTCTTTTAGACGGCAGAGATAAAAACAGTTCTTTAGTATATGTGTGGTGCTGCTTTTCCTGATCTTGACAAAAAAGACAAAGAGAGCTTTATATTCAGATTTAACCTCTGTAAATTGACTGGGATAAAGATGATACCATGTAAATAAACACACACAGTATGATTTAACCCAGTATGCTTATGTAAGGTATAGTATCTCACTTAAATTAGTAACCATTTTCTATTTTAATATATTTTCAAATGTAATGTATTCCTGTGATGCAAAGCTGAATTTTCAGCATCATTACTCCAGTCTTCAGTGTCACATGATCCTTCAGAAATCATTATAATATGATGACTTGAAAACAGTTGTGCTGTTTAATACTTTTGTGGACACCGTGCTAAATTGTTTCAGAATTCCTTAATAAATAGAACATTTAGAAGAACAGCATTTATTTGAAATAAACTTTTACTGTCCTTACTGTCACTTTTTATCAATTTAATGCATCCTTGCTGAATAAAAGTATTCATTTATTTTTGAAAAAAATTCTCTGATCCAAAACTTTCGAGTGGTAGTGTGTGTCATGTAACAATTTGTACAATATCTAACAATCTTAGTAGCTTGCTGTCAATCTGCCTATTATGTCTTGACCAAGAGAACAAATTAAGACTCAGAACTATGCTGTCAGGCAAAGAGTCACGTTTAATTTAAGTCTACTTGACAGCTGTCCATTCTGAACAAAACACACTGAACATCCACCCACACAGGCTATACCATTGATTTGATATAAAAGCACACTGTCATTCATGTGTGTGACAGACAAAGTGAGAGAGAGGGAGGGAGGGGGAGGGGGGGGGGGGGTTGATTTACCCAGTTAACTCGCAACAACGCTGATAAACACTTCACTAGTGTGTGAAAGAAAATGTGCGTGTTTCTGACTAAATGAACAACAGTTCAGCAAAATAAAGAATTTTATGCAGTGCAATAAAACTCCTTCACCAACGCACAAATACAATTCCTGCACATCTTAATTGTTGCCTGTTTGAGTGATGGCAGCATTTAACATTTAAGAAAAAAACAGTTAAATCTTCTGTCTGTGGGGAACACACGCTTTTATCTTAACTCTTTCACACAAACATAAACTTGTTGAACCTCCTTCATCAGCCTAAACTAAACAGCAATACAAAATCTCACAAAAACATTAACAAAACATCTCACTACCAGAGGCACAGGCAGATCTTTTTTCCTATCTTTCTAACTCATCTGTACCAGCCATCATTTTTTTAATCAATTAGCTATATGTGACCCTGATGACCACAAAACCAGTCATAAGGGTATTTGTTAGAACAGTCAAAAGAAAATATTTGGCCGATACAACTATTGAAAATCTGGAATCTGAGGGTGCAAAAAAATCAAAATATTGAGAAAATCGCCTTTAAAGTTGTCCAAATGAAGTCCTTAGCAATACATATTACTACTAATAATAAATTTTTGATATATTTACGGTAGGAAATTTACAAAACATCTTCATGGAACATGATCTTTACTTAATATTCTAAAGATTTTTTGCATAATATTGATAATTTTGACCCATACAATGTATTGTTGGCTACTGCCACAAATATACCTGTGCGACTTATGACTGGTTTTGTGGTCCAGGGTCACATATGCCGATTAAGTAAACAAATAATTAAATAAATAAATAAAAATATTTTACACATTTATTGTTAACAGTATTTTTTCTTCTCATATTACCGTAATAATGATATAATAAAATCTGTCTATACTGCACAATGAATCTCTTATTTACACCGTCTTTATACTTTGTTGTAGTGCTGGGCGGTATGACCAAAAATTTATATCACTGTACTTTTCTAAATTATACCGGTTTCGCGGTATATGGCAATATTTTTTTTCCGCCTATGTATGACCGGGTGTTAACCACATTTTCTACTGATTGAGAGAGGAAATACTGCAGTAGATTGACTAGAATGCCCTATTTTACTGTCATGATGAGTAAATATTGTAGAAAAATTCCACACTAGAATTAAAACAGGTTTGCAAAGCCCCACAAAATGATGCTGTGAGGAGACAACCACCAATAAAACACAGACCTGCAACACACTCATTACAGACACATGAATATTAAAATATGACCACGAAGAGAAGTTGAGTTGAGGGCACCTTAAGCATTTTAAAAATCTAACCCTATATGACAACAAACTGCCAAAACGAGGGAGAAACGCGGAAGAACATTTAAAAGGTCTAAGGATATTTTCAATACATTTAAGAGCAATACAGTCTACAAATACAAATGCTACAGTACAAATGACACACGCAAGTTTAACAGAAAGAATAAAGCAGTTACTTTTTGCCCATTTTTCTTTGAATTGTCAGTCTATTAACTTACATCATTGTCTTCAGTGTAGCAGAATAATCCATCGTGTCATTGCGGTCGTGATCAGACGTACGGCTGTAGCATCACATCAAATCAAATCACCTTTATTTATATAGCGCTTTTTACAATGCCAATTGTTTCAAAGCAGCTTCACAGTGTTAAAACAGGAAAATAGTATCAGTGTCCTTGTTTGCACATATATTTCATTTGAAGAAGATGTGATGAAATATGTGCGCATACACGCTGCTGGATTATGTTTAGAGCACTAGAGTATATGAAATATGTCCATAAAAAACTTAAATGCGCTCGCTCCGGTCTGTATCTGATCTATATGATCCATGTGGTGAGCGTTGTTCATGCGCAGAAACCGCTCTCTTGCGCGCACCGCGTGTTGTTTGGATTCTCTGCTGTAATCATAGGCTGTAATGCCATCTCAACTGTGTCCTCACTACAGTGCAACAGTGAAAAGGGACCCCTCTCAAACAGTGCTGCGCTGCGCCACGTTCCGAACGTTGTTTAAGCGACATATACCGGTATTGCGGTATAATCAAAATTCATATCATAACAAAAATAAACACCGGTATTCGGTATGAACCGGTATACCGCCCAGCACTACTTTGCTGGTTATAAGGGACTGGTTCGCGAGCATGCAGAGTTCACGCTGAACAAACTCTGCCGTATTGAGCGGATTCTGACTAACTTAAACACCTCTGATTGGCTATTGTGTTCATGCGCTCAACAAACATGTCTGTGATTGGTTACAATGTTTGCAACGTTGCAAAAACATATAAATGGAAACCTTCGACTCTCTTCACAGAGCACTCACAGACTCACACAAATACAGACAGGGGTGTTTGAAAGCAACACCCGGTACTTTTGACAACCCTAAATGAAAACATTAAAATAATATACATACAAATTTTAGTTACTTTCTCTTGAATTTTGGTTTAAGCACAAACCATGATTATCCTGATTTCAGCATACTTCTTTGCATTTAGCATTGTTTTTTCCTAAACATTCCTTGTCCAGTGACTTTTCGGTTTCAGTTTTAAACTACTAGTTTACTTCACTGTTTAAATGGAGATTTACATAAAGCTAAATGTAAATACTACAAACCCTCACACAAACCCTAAAAGACAACGCTATGCAATTTCGAAAAAAAAACAAAAAAAAAACTAATAATTATAATATACTTAATACTATACTATAATTTCTATAAATTTCTATTAATTATAGGCCTACTGTATATTATATTATATTATATTATATTATATTATATTATATTATATTATATTATATATTATATTATGAAGGATCCCCAGATGTCCCCATGACTCCACACATACGCACACACACATGCTGCTGTCTTTTCCTTTTGTGTGCTCTTTCTTTCCGGTTGCAAATAATGCAAATAATGCTTTTACATGCATATTCATGAGCGCAGAGAGGCATGCTGGGATGCTGGACAAAAGAAAAGAAGAAAACTAGAGAACAGAAGGAGCTGTCAAAGCAAAAGACAGAGAGAAAGAGAGACAGGCCTGGGTGACACTCATTCATTCATCCTGGAAATACAAGTAAATGTCTTTTAATAACACACAAACACACACTCACAACATTCAAACGAAACACCAAATGCCAGAAGTGGAACAGTGGATGTGAAGATCTTTCGCACTGGAGTGGACAAGGGCTGTAAAAGCATCAGACTCAAAATCTACTGCTGAACTGTATTTTCACTCCTTATGGTGCACAAAAGGTCACCTCAACTATGAAAGACGTTCATGACTGCGTCACACAACAGGAGCTACAGTAGCTGCAATTTTTTCTAAAAGCTCAATTAAAAAAAAAATGCATTATTAGATTTGCTGCATATGTTATTTTAAAGAGTTATTTCGTTTATTTGGTTAATTATTATTCAGTTAATTCTGACTTATTTTCAACACGTCAGCATTATGTGCAGAAATTATATACAATATATATGCATACACACACAGTCTTTCACACTGTAAATTATACATGTATACGCATACATATATATACACATATAGAACCATACCTTTCTCCACTCACTGATCGCCACCGTGGTTCATCTAAAATCTGATGACACATATGCATATATGATATGACAGAGGGAGTTAGGCTAATGTATGTTTCTGTAGACGGATACACTTTTTGGCTTCCGTGGATTATAAAATAATTTAAAAATCCACATCATGGGACTTTTAAAAATATATATATTTAGTATGTTTATTTAGTGACTTGAATTATGATGACATCAGCATGAACTCTGCCTGAAACCTGAATACACACTGCAGACTTTGGGGCCTCATAATAAAGGTCAAACCAGCACACACACACACACATACATACATACATATACATATAAAATTATTCAGACACCAGATATCATTTTTTACTAGTGGTTGCAGGACACTATAGTTCATTTATGTAAGTGAGGATAGCAAAATAAAGTAAACTGACATATTATACCCAAAAATTCTTCATACAGTAGACTACCAGTAAAATTGATAAGAATTTGATAAGAACATTATTCAGACACTTTGACCTGACCATGTTTTGCTTAAAGTCCCAGTGAACCGGAAGTTGCAGCTGATTTTATTTCAGTGCTGTGATGTATTTCCAAGTAAAACGGAAATATTGAATAGAGGGCAGGGTTTTACTTCAGCGCTCCTCCTCTCCATCTCTCGCTCATAGCAGACTAACGGTTGGAGGAGAGTGGTTAAGGATATTCAAACCCGAGGCGTCAAACTGACATCATCTGAGAAGGAACGCCATTCCAGACCGGAAGTTACTTTTTTTAGATTTTGATTGAAGATTACCACGGCAAACAATTTTTTTCTGTGTATTAACTTGCACGGATGAATTGTTCACCCTAAGACCTGTAATGTGTGCTAACAAAGTAAATAAGATCGATTTATTTTGATTTCATGAGGACTTTAAGTGTTTTTTTTTTTATTGCTAATACAACCTTTTACACCACAGACTGAACAAAATTAAGCATTGCTTGGTAATTGGTTGACCTAAATTGGTATTATCTAATTGTGTACTTAAATTAAACACCTGACAGCTGATTGGTTAATTGTAATCCATTACATACCTTTCTATCAAAGTTATCTGACATTATCAAGATGGAGTTCTTGTCATATTCTATTACCATTTTATAAACTATAGCGAACAAACTGTCATAATGTGAGAAAATGTTAAAGATGTCTGAATAAATTTTGGTTATGTTATATATATTTATATATATATAGTAGTAATTTGTAAGTACATTTAGTACATCTTGTTTTAAGAATGTTTAGATAAATTTACTGGAAAACAATTAAAAAAAAGTTTAAAAAAAAGAAAAAAAAGAAAGAAACTTTTTTTTGCATTGCAGAGTCGTCAAGGCAACACTGGCTTTGGCCTTGGCTGAACACTAAACACAGTGTATGCTGTTTGTTTTCTACTAGAACAAATTCAGCATCGTCTTTGCTCTTAAACTGCCTATCCAGAGAAATGGAAAGGGGATCTGTACATCCTGTACGCACAGTATTGGAAGTGCTGATACCGTGGATCCGAGGAGAAATGGATCTGAATTGCTTGACTCTGGGTTCACCCATCGGGGGGGAACAGCATAGTGAGATCTTTACGAAATCTTTTCAATGAATGTCTTTAAAGAGAAGGCACAGAGTGCAGCGTACAGTGGACAGTTAAGGTCTCATTCGGTTCAGAGTGAACACATCAGTCAAACAGCCGAAGTGCCAAAGCACCAATTCTCATGAAAAATAAACAAGCAGGAAATTAAAGAGTATCTGTATCTGATGGTGCCACAGGCACAAAATCGACATACGTTATTTGTATTACTGTTAACTGTGGGAAAGGGAGAAAGATATAAAGAAAGAAATACAGAGAACAATTCAGAATGATAGAGTGAGAGAGAAATAGACACTCTGAATAACAAAAATCTTTCTGCAGTGTAAATAGAGCACCTAGTTAAAATTAACTGCTTTGTATACAAACGCATTACAATTACACACAAAGAAAGGTTAATTATAATAATAATAATAATAATAGTTATTATTAACTTTATAATTATGCACAAAAATAGAAAATTATGTTTCTACTCCAATTAGTTTTTTGAAATATAAACATTTAAATGGTGGCTGTCATAAAAACTTTGATGAATTTATTCAAACATACATTAAATACTGAAGAACAGTAAAAACATAAAATAAATTTTATATATATATATATATATATATATATATATATATATATATATATATATATACACACACTCACCTAAAGGATTATTAGGAACACCTGTTCTATTTCTCATTAATGCAATTATCTAATCAACCAATCACATGGCAGTTGCTTCAATGCATTTAGGGGTGTGGTCCTGGTCAAGACAATCTCCTGATTTCCAAACTGAATGTCAGAATGGGAAAGAAAGGTGATTTAAGCAATTTTGAGCGTGGCATGGTTGTTGGTGCCAGACGGGCCGGTCTGAGTATTTCACAATCTGCTCAGTTACTGGGATTTTCACGCACAACCATTTCTAGAGTTTACAAAGAATGCTGTGAAAAGGGAAAAACACCCCCTTTCGCCTTCAGAACTGCCTTAATTCTACGTGGCATTGATTCAACAAGGTGCTGAAAGCATTCTTTAGAAATGTTGGCCCATATTGATAGGATAGCATCTTGCAGTTGATGGAGATTTGTGGGATGCACATCCAGGGCACGAAGCTCCTGTTCCACCACATCCCAAAGATGCTCTATTGGGTTGAGATCTGGTGACTGTGGGGGCCATTTTAGTACAGTGAACTCATTGTCATGTTCAAGAAACCAATTTGAAATGATTCGAGCTTTGTGACATGGTGCATTATCCTGCTGGAAGTAGCCATCAGAGGATGGGTACATGGTGGTCATAAAGGGATGGACATGGTCAGAAACAATGCTCAGGTAGGCCGTGGCATTTAAACGATGCCCAATTGGCACTAAGGGGCCTAAAGTGTGCCAAGAAAACATCCCCCACACCATTACACCACCACCACCAGCCTGCACAGTGGTAACAAGGCATGATGGATCCATGTTCTCATTCTGTTTATGCCAAATTCTGACTCTACCATCTGAATGTCTCAACAGAAATCGAGACTCATCAGACCAGGCAACATTTTTCCAGTCTTCAACTGGAAACAACAATCAAAAATGCCTGTGAGCCTAGTACTGACAATTAGGGTTGGGTACTGTTCACATTTTAACCGGTGCTGGTACCCAACGGTACCTTTTTTCGGTACTTTAGGGATGTTTACCTCAAAAACTGTAAAGAAACTAAGATAGAAGTGTTATTGACATTATGCCAGAGCTGCCTTGGTCGCCGTCTGCCATTGTCTGTGATGTTTGTTTACTGTAATATTTACCAGTAAATAGTAGGCTACTAGATACTTAATTAATTGAATTCATAAAAACAACCATTTTAATTATTATTATTTTTATTTTTATTTTTTTATATGAAAAGATTTCCCACAAACTCTGTGTTGTGTATTTTCTGGTAATCAAATGAAGACATAAAACAATTTATCTTTTAATTTAATTAAACAAACTGTAGCGACTCGGCTGCATATAACAATAAATTAAATTAGCTCAATAGGGAATTATGATTATTAATGTTTAATTATTTATAACTAATCGCAATGGGTTATGATTAAATTATAAATCTCCAAATCACCCAAAAAGGGAAATACCTAACCTAGGTATTTATGCAATATATATATAGTTAACGACAATGGGTTGCAATTAACTACGAATATATATTAAATAATTACAGAATAACCTTTGAATTAGAATTAATTCAAAATTCATTTAACGAACGAACAGTACTACAATCTTTTATCAATTCTCACAAAGTTTTATTCTTTCTTATCAAATCTTCGGGAAGGTTATCCTTCTGGTCACGAAGAATAAACTTTCCGAATTATTAGGATATTAATTAAAGTATTCAAAGATACTTATGAGAGCTCGTAGCTAGATCTGAACATTAAAGTGACCATGTCTTGCATTTTAAATGACTTTACATTGTTCGTACATCATGACTATGTTGGCAATGACATAGGGAGCATGCGTACACACAGGAATCATCATATACATTCTGGGGTAGTTTAATTAAAGTTACATAAAGAAAATGTTTGTGTCTGTGTATTGGAAGGAGCCTGTGTGTCTAGGCCCCCCCTATCTTTCTGAGTGTGGGGGGGGGCGGGGGGCGATAGGGGGAGAGGTTGTGTCCTGATTGAAGTTCTCACAGGATTCTAACGGTGCTGTCTGTTCTACCTCGGCCAAGCCACAAAACTGTCCACGATGCCATCTTCCTCAGACTCCTCGGTACCGGAACCTAATTTATATACGGCTAAAAGCTTTCTGACGTTTATAGTGGAATCGACTCATCTTTGATCCTGTCCAGAGAGACTCCAGACGCTACAAAACTTTGTCAAACAAAGTGATGCACAACCGAGCTTTATACTGTAAAAATTAAAAATTGTGATTTATTACTTAAAAAATAAAGTTTTGATAATTTATTATTATTACATTAGTGTTAGTATTATTATTACATTGAGACATATCTAAATTCTACTGTAAAACATATAATATGAATATATTTGTCAAGTTAAACCAAACTTTTATTTTGACGGGTTGCCGTGAAGACCTTTGAGTTTCTATGCGTTTATGATATGACGATAATTTTTGTAAATGATGTTCATGCATTCATGTGCTTGTATGAGATGGCAGAGATGGAAACACGTAACCGTAACGCGTGATTCTGTGTGTGTGTGCGCGAGTGTGTGTGTGGTAAATTAAACAGCGCGGCTGCGCCATTCATTCACAGAGAGACACACAGGACACGCAGGACATGCAGGATTTGTATTTAGTCTTTTTGTGGTTATATCACCAGATGATTTCTCAGGTACCGAAATTTGGCACCGATTGATTTAATGTGCATCAGTACTCAGAAGTACCGATGTAATTTGGTCGGTGCCCTTAAAAGTACTGGGTTCGGTCCCCAACCCTACTGACAATACATCCAAAATTAAGGCAAAAAAAAATAAAAAAAATGTTGTAATATTAAAGAGCCCCTATTTTGGATTTTTGAAAATTACCTTTCATGTAGTGTGTAACAGTTCTAAGTGAATGAAAACATCCTGCAAAGTTTTAAATCTAAAAGCCTATTGCAGATCTGCAAGTATCATCACATTAAATGATCAAATCTTTGGACAAAGACTTACCTTTAAAAGTTCTATTCATGTCTTTGTGAAAAACTTTTTAATGAAGGGGGGAAATTATAGTGCAAAATTAGTGTGCATGTACAGTATGCGTGTTAAAAATATATTCAAATAATTAATCTTTTCTCTGTAAAAATATTAGCATATTCATTAAAAGTATAATACAAAGGCCAAAATCCTTCTTTACTGACCAGTCCATACAGCCAAAAATTGGAAAGTCACACCTGACCAGAACTGTACAACAGGAACAGGAGTCACTGACTAAGGCTTTTCTCCATTGAGATGAAGGACATTTTCTTGTTCAGGGAGGTCAGAAGATTCAGCACAGGAGAGTTTGGAACAGGCCATATAAACACTGCAGCTAAATACACTGCAGTTGTTGGTTCTTCTTAATCCTATTCTGCACATTCAATTATTTATGTGACAACAACATTCAACAACCAAATACAGCCCCCAAAAAAGTAAGAGACAACCGAATTATCATCATATCAGACAGCATAGTTAATATCCAATATCCAATCTACACTGTTTGTTGTAGTGATGACTTAATTTTCTGCCTGGACATTATCCGTTAAGATTATGGACACTTTCTTTAACCCTAAAACACAACCCTGTGAAATACGGAAAACTCCTTCATATTAACACAATACATTGGGCTGTATTTATATGCACATTTCTTAGAGTGTAGACACTACTGTACTTTGGGAATGCTGTTATATTGCTAGACACTAAGTCCCAAATGGGGAAATAATTTTTTTTTTTTTTCAGATAGAAATGCTTATCCAAAAAACAAATTTGAGTGAGTTTCAAACCGTATATTATTAAAGGTTTATAAAAAATAAAAATAAAACAGATTTCATATAGTTTTTTTTGTCATTCAGGCTGATAACTATTACACTAAAAAGACAGAAATGAAGAAAAAATAAATAAATGTGGTTTTTGCTCTCAAAACTTTGCATTGTCTGTGACCATATATAGTCTATATATAGACAGTATTTGGAGGAAGTGGAGAAGTGACAATTATCAAGCAATCCTGCAATTATTGCAATTAAGCCACATTTGAAATAAAGGGCAAAGTGGTACGATTATATCTTTTCTTTTTACGGAAAATTCTACACAATACAACTGTTTAATAATACATACAAGCATAAGGCCACAATCAGCATTATACTTATGATCAGAGAACTCTGATTCACAAGCATTCACTGTTTTTGAAAAGAATGCCTGCTAAACACACACATTTAGAGCAGTACAGTCACGCATGACTGACTAATCACAGCCAAGAGAAATCCTTCAGAATAACTTTGTGTTTGTTAATATGTTCATTGGGATTCATTGCTGAGAAAAAAAGAAAGGAAGGGTTGTTCTAAATCTCACACAGGCTGTTATATTGTAATGTTGGGGACTTTGCATTGACCTACACTACCAGTCAAAAGTTTGGAAACTACTATTTTGATTGTTTTTAAAGAAGTCTCTTCTGCTCTCCAAGGCTGCATTTATTTGATCCAAAATACAGCAAAAACAGTAATATTGTGAAATATTTTTACAATTTAAAATAACTTTTTTTTATTTGAATATATTTTTAAAATGTAATTTATTTCTGTGATTCAAAGCTGAATTTTCCACATCATTACTCCAGTCTTTAGAGAGACACATGATCCTTCAGAAATCATTCTAATATGATGATTTGATGCTCAAGAAACATTTATTATTATTATCAATGTTGAAAACAGTTGTGTACAATTTTTTTTCAGGATTATTTAATGAATCGAAAGTTCAAAAGAACAGTATTTACCTGAAATAGAAAGCTTTTGCAACATTATAAATGTCTATACTGTCACTTGATCAATTTAATGCATCCTTACTGAATAAATGTATTAATTTCTTTAAGTTCTTTCCCAAAAAAAAATATATATTTTTTTTAATGACCCAAAACTTTTGAATGGTAGTACAATGTTACAAAAGCTTTCTATTTCAGATAAATGTTCTTTTGTACTTTCTATTCATCAAAGAATCCTTGTGTTTTACACAACTGTTTTCAACATTGATAATAATCATAAATGTTTCTTGAGCAGCAAATCATCATATTAAAATGATTTCTGAAGGATCATGTTACACTGAAGACTGGAGTAGTGATGCTCAAAATTCAGCTTTGCATCACAGGAATAAATGAGATTTCAAAATATATTCAAATAGAAAATAGAAAATAGAATAGAAATTACATTTTAATAATATTTCACAATATTACAGCTTGTTTTGTATTTTTCATAACATAAATGCAGCCTTGGTGAGCAGAAGAGACTTCTTTCAAAAACAATCAAAATAGTACAGTTTCCAAACTTTTGACTGGTAGTGTATATTGTTTTAAACTAAACTAATGATATTTGATATGCTCTAACCGTCTAACTCTAACCTCTACCCCTAAACAAACAGAAATCTTTCTGCATTTTTACATTTTAACTGAAGCATTATTTGTATGTTTATTGGGCCATTTTCCTCATGGTAGCCATTGTTGGTGAGTTTTAGCATTACTGTAGTAACATTTCATCCTACAATGTATACAAAAAAACCCTCAATGTCTATGTGAACTGGTATTTACCAGTGAAAAACTGTAGCACTGAAAAAGCATGTATATATCACTCGGTCTGTCTTCTTGCGTGAGGCAGTGATAAAAGTTGACATGTATATTGATGTTCAGTGATCTTCTAAAAGCTTTCTGACTTTCCTGACTGTAATTACACAGGCACTTTGATTTTGTTTGTTTCTCCTTATTGAAGTTTCCCTCTAGAGGTTCTTATTGTGATCTTATTCATTCATATCTGCCAAAAACTCCCCCAAACAACGCTGCCTTCTTCTGAAGCCTCCTACATCAATATGGGTTTTTATTGGATGTTATCTGTTGCTATATCTCATTTAGAGAGATGATTTATCCAAAGCAACTTAAAGTACACCAACCACACGGACGGTTCTGCTGGAGTAACTTGGAGCTACAGTAAGTGCCCTGCAAAGGCGCAATGCTGAAGCACAGCTTTTAACTTTTCTTTTTAATCTCTGTATGATCTACAATCCATGTACTCTTTGTTGGGTTTTTCTAAATTTCTGCTCAGTTAATTTGTAATAAAATGAAATTTCACAATAGCTACTGACACGTTGCCATTTGTGAATCCATTCAACTCCTGCAATGCGACGCTGTTTGTTGCCTACAAAAATAACTGGTTCATTCTCACCGCTGTCTCAAACCACCTGAGGGGAAGTTAATTTGGGATCTTGAGCCAGAAGATTTACCTCGACTCTGACAGCAAAACAGCACAGTTTAAATATCACCTCTTCCTCCTTTCACATTGTCCCCTGTCAAAACAAACGCAAATGCAGACTTCAGAGAAATATATATATCACACTCACACTCTTTCAAATCCTGAGTTTCAGCTGCTACGATTCTCTCAAGGGCAGAGTAGGACGTCACAAGCAAGTCGTCAGACAGAAACCTTGCCATTCATAAAGCTGTTACAAAGAGGAAGGGCATTCATACTTGTAGACAGGTACACTCTACCTCTGTACCAGCATCCAGAGTAGAGCATGTGACTGGCGCAATAGCCATTTCTTTAGAAAATGTAGCTTTGCCATCAAAGGAATAAATTACATCTAAAATATATTTAAATAGAAAACAGTTATTTTAAACTGTAATAATATTTCACAACATTACCGTTTTACTGTATTTGTTAGGGGTGTTGAAATGTATTGTTGCATCGCGATGTGGACGTGGACGATTCTGCATCGATGCAGTAATAGACCATAATCAATTATAGCCTACTGACGTTTCACAGACTTAAGTACACTACTTGTTGACAGTTTCATGCACTTTTAGTGTTTGTTAGTTATAAATGGTCCTGTCATCTGCTGTGTTCAGACTTAAGTTGTGTTTGATGTTTGCTACATTCAGGAAGTGTACTTTCTTGGAGCAGATAAAATAAAAAGGGAGTTCATATATCTGACTGTGTGGCAAGCAGTCAAGGCAGAGGGACTGTGAGAACGGGGCGAGGCCGATGGCATGAGAGATAATGAGCATCAGCTGCGCACCGCACTGGTCTCGTGTCACACAGAGGAGCTTGGATGCATAAGAGGAGCGACGACAGTGAAGGACGAGAAAGGACCAGGCCTGGATTTTACGTTGTGTTTTTGTTCATATTTTATTATGTGTGTGCGGCAGCCATCCACGAGGAGGCTGGCGTTTTTACGTTCAGTTTCTGTTTATTTATTTATTAAAGTATTTGACTGTTCGCCGGTTCCCGCCTCCTTCTTCCCATAACAACGAAGTTTGTTACATTCTGCTTATATTCATTGACAAAAATCTAGCCATGTGCAGTAATATTGAAAATTGAGGATGCACCGCATCGTGATATCGAATCGTGATGATATCGAATCGAATCGTTGAATTGAATTGTGAGACCAGTGACAATTCACTTTTCAGAAACATTTTTAAAAATCTTACAGACCCCTCCCTAACTTTTGAAAAGGAGTTTAATAATTCCATGTGTAAGGACCCACTTATACGGCTGGCGAAAAATATTAAGATAATTTAAAATTAAGTAATTTTGATTTGTCACTGTACCAAAGCCAAAAATATGTATTAAAATATTATCTGTAAAATATTACTATCATATTACTTTTGTAATAAAATTTAATATAATAATATTTAATATTAATATAATAAAATTGATATAAAATGTGTAAACTAGGATTTTTTTAATTTCAGTCCAGATTTATGCGTCAATGAGATTTCACAATACATTTCTTTCCAAAAAAAAAAAAACGCTAAACATACTTAGTAAATAATAAATACATAAAAATACATTTTGTAAATAATATTTCTTTTTTATTACGTTTTTACACGTTTTAAAAACCCTGTGTTCACATGTCTCATGGTTGTGATGGAGCAGTATCAGAATGATCCTAGGTGGAGAAAAAACACAGATGGTCAGAAAAGCAAAATGTGCTTCTCACTCCAGGCCAAATCATGTAACTCAAACGCTCTGGCCCAGAGCAGCCTACTTGGGACTTACAGCAAGCTGATGCACACACACATTTAGATCTGCTACCTGTGCCCTCACACTTAGAAGAGGGGTGAAATTTCATTGTACAGAGTGACGGAGCGTGGCTGGAGAAGAAAGGGATGACCGGAACGGATTCATTCACTTTCCACACACACACCTTCATAAAGCTCAGGAGCTCACAGGAGTGCACTGAGGTAGTACGACAGGTTACACAGCCCTTTTTCAAACTGTCAAAGGTTTAGAGCAGGAAGAACAAGTACGTTTTTACACTTAAGGTTAAAGCAGAGCTGGACTTATGCTAAGGTTAAAACAGAGCTGGATCAACAGCAGAAAAGTGCTGGCAGTCTCCTGGGATTTATTTTCAGTTCCGACTAGTTAAGGATCTCCTGACAGGATTAGTCAAACCACGGAATCTCTGCTGTCATCGCACTCTCGGATAAACAAGGGGACCGACAGGAGCTTGCATGCGCAGACTACTACTCTTCCAGGCTCTGATCGTCACACTGATGGATGTGATGGCTGTCTCTCTCTCGATGAATAGCCCTGCCACATGCAATAAATACTCAAATCTGCTAACCAGTATGACATGCAAAACAGTCAGATTGATAGACAGAGATGGACAGAAATCTAGGCAGACAGATTTAGTTTAGTAGACTGAGAAGCATTACTGAGAAGTAACTGAAATTAGATGTATGGTGTCTTTTTTTTTTGTCCTAACTTCATGTTAATGTGTGATTTCACATGGTTTATTACAGATAAACATCTAAATATTGTCGTTTGGCTGACAATCCCAATTTCATATATGTAACTGAAAGGCCTCTGGTGCCTCTGTTTCAGAACAATTAGTTTTAAAGCAGTAATAAGTAAATGTAATGTTTAACAAATTAAATAATCAGTAACAATTAGTCAAATGTCTTAAAATAAGTTTGACACCTTTGTGCTATACAGTGGATAATTTTCAGTGTTTTGTTTTCCATAAAAATGTAAATATCAGTATATTTATTTTTAGCATGAATATAATAAAATGTAGTGAGGTTTAAAAGTAGAAATAAATACATAATAATAATAATAATAATAATAATAATAATACAGAAATAAATAAAAATTTCCTTATATAGTATTTATTTTATTATAAGAATGTTTAAGGGGTTATACTATAAAACAAGATAAAATATATATTTCTTGCAATGCACAACCTAAAAAATACTCTTTTCTGACTCTGCATGTTAGCGTGTGAGAGGGAAAAGTGGAGAGAGGACGAAAAGATACGAACACTTCTTGTTGTAAGCAGAAATGTACAGAAATATGTTGGAGGTTTATTAATAATATAAACCTCAATTAACCTTATACATAAATAAACCTAATAAATAAATGAATAATACCAATGGTAAGAAAAATGATCAGAATTCAAGCTATATTCTGAAAAAGTACAAAAAAAAATTATATATTTTTTATACTATGAAACAAGAAAAAGAAAAAAGGACAAACACATATTTAGATAATTATGCCAATGCTAGAAAAAAATACTAGAATTCAAGTTATATTCTAAAATATATATATAACCATATTTTCTTATTCAATTTTATTAATATAATCTTGTAAGAATGTTTAGATTTTTGTCATTTTTCATACATACGTATATGGCAGTGTGAGTGTACATAAAAATACTCTGTGACTGTATGTTAGTGTGTGAGAGGGGGAAACAGAGAGAGGAGGACAGAGGGTGAGAGAAGAAACAGCAAGAGATACTAGAGAGAGAGAGAGAGAGAGAGAGAGAGAGAGAGAGAGAGAGAGAGAGAGAGAGAGAGAGAGAGAGAGAGAGAGAGAGAGAGAGAGATCTGGGGATCACAGGGCTTTAGTCAGGATCAGATAGTGGTTGCAGAGCTCTTAAAACATCTGTGTTATCTTGACCTTCTCCTCCAAGTACACAGACCTACACATACACACACTCAGACCCTTCTGCACTGTGTGTGTGGAGCAAAGAGTCCTGCTGCTAAGATCCTTCATTCCTCAGATCTAAAACAGATACACACACCAGCTCAAACTTACAGTTACACACACTTGAGCCTCTCAGAGCTACATGTTTAAGGCCTATTCACACGAACAGTATACCAATATAATCATTAGTCCATAATTTAATCTAAAACCCTATCACTCAGTTTTACATCAATTGTACCATTGCATGAGATTGACAACATATCAGTTTACATTTTTGCATGCATTTTGCATTACAACAAGAAAAGTCGGACTGTAAAATCGGTATTAAAGGAGTAATTTTTGCAAAAGGCAAGTAAAAGCTGTAGTGTCAGATGGGTTATACTGTGCATTAAAGTGAATTACATCTGTATTGTTACATGGGCTAAACATGGCATTAAAGCACATGAATAGTAAGAGCACAATTTCTATGCAAAATTTTTGCTCAGCTCAACAAAAATTTGCTTTGCAAACTGTTTTGGGGGAAATCGTTGGCCATTTCTTGCCACTCAGTGTGAATAGGCATTTTGAGGTTGTCCATGTTAACTTTGACTAGAACTAGTAAGCACTCCTGCACAACTTATCAGCAGGACAAACAACTACAGTACCTCAACTGCAGATCATCTATACCAGCTTTAACCATATAAAACCAACAAACCTTAAAACTTACAGGGCTGGGTATTAGATTTGATTCGATTTCGATTCACAAGCTTACGATTAATTCGATATCTTATATTCAATTATTAACAATTATTTGGATACATATCAGGCACAGTACATGTATTTTTTTCTCTAGGAAAAGTTCTACTGTATACTTCAGCATATCTTCTGATGTTCATTTATGTTTATTTCTGGCCTATAACCTAGTTAGTAAAGCTGAAGAGAAGATCAGTTCACATGCGCTTTGCGCTGCCACCTCACTTCAGCGATCTATCACGCCACATTAAAAAGTGCCAAAACTGCATTTATTGTTTGAAATTCGTTAATAAAATTTGACAATTTGTTTCATATCAAAAGTAACAAAGCACTAAGCTTATTGCGATTTACTGGATGAAAGGCACACTACAAATAATAGTGACATTTTAATGAAATTTTGTTCTTGCATCAACTGAAAACAGCATAGACTAAAAAAAAATATTCTTGGGGTTTAACAATATCAGTTCATCAATACAAGAAATGATTAAAATTGAGAAATCAATATTTTCAAGCCGGCCCTATTTTTATAGTGCAACGAGACTTAGTACTTTCTGAAGTTTCACGCGGTCTGGAGATTATTTGATTTCAGCTTAAACTCCTGATGGTTTGTCCAGTGTGGAAAGAAAATGCCTCTTTAATTTATGTGCCATTCAGATTTGGCAACAAGTTGTGTTTCTACCTTTTTTTGTGTGCGATACGAGCACAGGCTGTTTTCTTTTGGCAGCCAGGCCTGTCTGTGTTGCAGGCTTTATAGAACATCATTATTTATGTCCTTTTTTGAGGTTAACTGCCATGGCGCATGTTTAACAGAAATTGTTCAAGGGGTCAAGATGTTCCTTTAGGCCCTCTGAAGGGGGAGACCATATGCGGACGGAATGCTTCTGACTTGAGATTGTCCCAGAGTGCCTATGCGCCTTCATTAACTGTGCCTCTTGACTTGCTCTCAAAAGCAGGGACGAAATCTGTGTGTTTGCAGCAAGCTTTACCTGCACACTTGTTCTTAGCCTATTGATTTGATGATGTATGTTTTTCCTCTCACACCACTCAGTCAATTTGAGCAGGAGACCCTCACGGCAAATTGAGCCTGCTGTTCTGTCTGTTCAAAACAAATGCCACAAAAATCAAGTTCTATCTTTTTTGTAATTGGAGTGGAAGTAAGGTTGTCAATCTGCACAATCTGTGCCTATAACCCCTTTTTGCAACCCACAGGGTGCTGGTGCCAAAGCCCAATCTAAATTTTCAGCAGCCATGACTCCAGTTTTCAGAGTCACATAATTCTTCAGAAATCATTCTAATATACTAATTTGAAAAACATTTCTTATTATGTTGAAAATGGTTGTGCTGTATAATATTTTCATGGAAACTGCGATATGTTCAAAAGAACAGCATCTTTACTGTCACTTTTGATCATTGTAATGCAATCCTTGCTGAATAAAACCATTAATTTCTGAATGGAAACGGTTGGGGAAACGTGGGGAGGAAGGATTGTCTTCTGCAAAGAGTAAGTAAATAAATCATTTTGCAATGTGCTGCTGTTGCGGCTGGTCAAGCAAATGTTTGTGCTTTGTTTCTGTTTTATATAATTGTAAATATATCTATTAAAAGACTGATATTCTGGTAACTCCTGATAACTCCTCCCCGAATTTTCCTCTGCCTTGTATATTAGCATACCAAATATCTCACGGGCATCGGCGACTCGTCTGCGATTCTCTCAGATTGTGTCTTTGATAATTCACACTGCGTGACTGTCACTCACATGAACAAGCACAGATTTCCTCTAGGCACCTCACAAATCAATTCGATTACGATTCAGAGGGCTGTAATGCGATGATAAAACGATTATCGATGAATCTTTTGCTATACAGATTTTCTTTTTTCCTTTTTTCTCCAATATTTGTGACTCGTAATGAATTTACTTCCAATATCTTTTATTAATAAAACAAATGGAAGTGATTTTACAAGTCAACAGGAAGGTTACATTTGCCAGAATATGTCCCAACATTGCAAAGAACCAAAAGGAAAAAAGTCTGTAGCAGCATACTTGTAGTAAATTAATACATACTTCAGCATATTCTGAATCACTAACATTAAGTAATAACTAACACCCTCCTGTTATGTGCAATGAGCAATATAATCCTTCAGACAAAAAAATAATATAAACATTTTGCTGTACCAAAATCACAGCTTTTATACAAAAATATAGACTTATGTACCAGCAGCTCTCATACAAAAGTAATGCTTGTGGACTTTAGCATATTCTGAAAAACTAGTAACATACAGCTGCTCTTATACAAAAATAAATAATAGAGTCTAAGACTTATGACTTCAAACTAAATCCTGAGCACAGACACATTTTTGCTGTATATCACAATTAAAAAAAGCTTTTATGAAATGAACATCTGAACACTAAATTAACATCTGCAGAGAATACGGACGCAAATCCTTGACCATCAAATTTGTGATAGAGTTTGTGGTCCTCTGACTGGCAGCAACTACCGGTACAACTGAGCATTAGAAACATGTAATATGGTTTCTCATGTTTGTTGTGTTTCGAAAATATTTTAGTTTAGTTTGACACAACTTGCATATAGTGTGGCTCTTGTCCAGGTCATTTTCCCGTTCAACTTCAGAGAGGCCGAAGTGCTTCCATACGCTAGCTTTTAATGCAGAGGGTGCCGGTCGGATTTCTCGCTCAGCCATCATGCATCTCTGTTATGTGCATGCCAGAGATGGTCCGGGCACTGCACTTCCCACGCTTCAGATTTGCGCCTTTTGCATTCCGTCAACATTACGTTATCAACATTTAAAAAAAATTTTTTTTTACATTTGTGAATCGATTCAGAATCGTCCACGTCCGCATCGCGATGCATCTAAGAATCAAATTTTTCCCCCACCCCTACTGTGTATGCAAAATTTAGATACTGCAAGTATTCAGGGAATGAGATTAAAGGGGTTTTACCCCTGAATGACTGGTACATGGGCCCTCAGGGACCGCTTACCTTTCCATACGTTTAAACTGAACCCACTCAGTGCTGCTATCAAAAGTCAGCTAGATCAAAAAATAAGCTCCCAGCTTCTTCTGAGAGCTCGATATGTGTGTTTGTGTTTGTTAGAGAGAGACGGGTAAAGGGGGAAAACGAATAGAGTTGCAGGAGATTGTTGCAGACATTCTCTCTCTCTATAGGCCTTGCCCTCTGTGTTTGAAAGCGCCACGCTAAGTGCTTTTGAGATTAGAACGATACGAAATGAGACCAGACGGGTAATAAGACAAGCTCCAGCACAGGTGGGAAGCCACAAGTGCCCATGACCCTCCATCTACATCGCAGTTTAATGCAATCATGCGCATACACACGTTTAGCTTCCTATCACCTCTCCTGTTGAAGGTAATTACCCAGCAGTCCTGTACTTATCACGTCTACAGGCCAGCTTAACTACACAGGCACGCACATTTAGAGAGACAGAGAGGAAACAAAGTGCTTTCTAAAGTTCTAAATGGATGAACAGGTCATCCAAACCACACACACACACACATACACGCATGTATATATACACACTGTATATACATCAATGAAATTGCCTGTGTATGGCTGAGCAGAATAAAAGAAAAAAAATCCTGAGTAGGATTTCATTTTCATTAAGACCAATTCCCTTGAGATCCTGTAGGTCTGAGTCTTTTTCCTCCTCTTATACATCATGTCTTCTAACAGGGACTAATGATGCTCAGTGTCTGTTCAAATGAATATTTTAGAGTTGGCTAATGAGGATGAGAGAGAAGACACACTATTGGAGAGATAAAAAGTAAGAGAGAGAGATTTATGGAGGTAAAGTGGTGGGCGCTTGAACATTAGGCCACACTAGTAGGCAGCCGCATCACTGATGAACTTTGGGACACTGGACGACAGACATTAACAGAATGGCTGGGTGCAGACCTAGAGAGCAGAGCGTGTGTGTGTGTGTGTGTGTGTGTGTGTGGTTCTGGTAAACACTACATTGTGGGACAAAATGTTCCAGAAATCTTTGACCTTGTAGGGACATTTTTTGGTTCTCAGCGTATAAATCATACTAAATTATGTTTTTTGAAAATGTAAAAATGCTGGAAGTTTTTGGGGGGTTGTGTGTAGGGGTAGGGTTTAGGGAACAGATTATACAGTTTTGTACAATATAAAAACCATTATGTCTATAGAAAGCCCCCATAAAACATGGAACCCCAGTGTGTGTGTGTGTGTGTGTGTGTTTAGCAACAGTTTGGGGATGTAAATCTGACAAAAATCTTTGAGGACATCCTCAGTTGGAAAAATTATTCAAAAATAATGATAATACAGTTTTTCTTTATCATTATATCATTAATAGTTTTTGTTATTTTAAATTTGATTTTATTTGTATATTTTTATTTTAGTTAAAGTTTTAGTAGTTTTGTTGCTTTTGTCATTTTATTATTTGTTTTTTTTTAAATATGCATATAGTTTTTATTACATTTTATTAGTTTATTTAGTTTTAGGAATTTTAGTACTTCAACTTGAAAATATGAAAACAATAAACATTGCCTTGGCAACTAGTTTTTTTATATTTTATTTCAGTTAATGCTTATTCTATATCAAGGAATGAAAATTTGTTTTATGGTTTTAATCTTTAGCTTTATTTAACGATAATAACCCTGGTTTAAATATACTTGTGAGGGCCAAATTAGTGAAAATATCTTCACAAATACAACGAAACGTGTCAAAAACTGACTTTTGAGCATATTTTGGAGAGGTTCTAAGTATCCGACATGGTCATTATTCACCAAATCATGTTTTACATGTTTACAGGTTTGTGCAAGGTTCAGAGGCAGTATAAAGTGAATGTCCTTATTAGTACATGTTCTAATGTCTGTGTGTGTGCATGTGTTTTGGATAAAGCAGAGCTCTGTGACGATGCATAAGATTTGCAGCTTTGTGGAATAAGCATAGCAATACTAGCACTAGAAATGTCTTTGGCACCTAATGCTGATGTAAAAGTCTCTCTCATTGATCAACCTCTCTCATTAAAATTCGCATTGTTGATGTACTGACCTACAGAATCCCAGCAGATCAAGATAAAGTCTGTTTTCTGTTACTCCCAATAACACTGCACAATCAGGATACAAAAAAATGTGACTTTATTATGTGGAACACAAAAGAATATATTTTAAAAAATGTTTCGTGATTTTTTTTTTGTCCATACAATGTTGTTTGGACTCCACTGACTTTCATAATACCTTTCTTTTGTGTTCCACCGAAGAAGAAAGTCAAACTGTTTGGAAAGACATCAGAGTAAATGCATTACATTAAAATTACATTTTTGGGGGAACTATCCCTGACACACTTCAATCTTTGCACACTGGGCACATCAGTTGGTGACACTGTTTGCACAGATCTATGCAAAAACAATGTGATGCAAATTGTACTTCACCTGAGAAAAAGCACAGAAACAACATGTTTTTCAAAATGCACTTGTGTATTCCTGATGAGATTACAAAACTCTTGACAAATCCCTGAATATTTTTCTCAAATTTGGTTTTCGTATTACATTCTGATTTGGAAAAAGTGTATAAGCAGATGAAATCTAAACACATCCAATCCAAAGTCCTGTGATTGCGTTATGCAGTCAGGGAGAATGAAAATGCTGATTGTTTTTTAAGATGTGGAAGAAGAGAGAAAACAGGAGTGGGGCGGAGAGAGAAAAAAAGTGAAAAAAAAAAAAAAACGGCAGATAAAAGAGGAATAGAGGCATACATGTGCTTAGCATGATATGGAGTTGAGCTATATATAATATACTGGTAAAATTGTACAATAAGGACTCAGCATTTATTAAAGGTGCACCATGTAACTTTTCCGTCCACTAGAGGACGCCTATTCAAAACAAAGACGTAGTTTGATGACGCCCAGATTAAGCGCAGAATCTTGGGACATGTGGTCTTCACATCAGAGCCGGTGGAAAAGATTTAGGATAGGACTCAGGCAGCAATCATGTTCATGGATGCAATTATTAACGTTACTGCAGTATGAAGCAGAGCAGGACCGAGTGTTGTGGGAGCTGAGCAAGGCCGCTGGAGCGATTGTTAATAAGATGAACACAACACACGCCTCGCGAGCAGCGGGACTTTTATTATGCCACAGTCGCCGGTGCCATTTCCGCTTTTCCGGTCATGAGTATGAGGTAACTCAGCTCTGTTTATCATATTAGATACATTTGAGTGTGTTGAAAATTATGTTATGACATTACTCTGTGTGTTCGCTCGGCGGCTGCTAAGACACTTATTGCACACTGCAGTAAGAGTAAAGCGTTTCTGCAAAATAAAACCGGAAACCGAGGGTGATGCATATATGACGCAATTGACAGACGACTCCCTCACACGTCCCAGTCCCTTGGTTAAAATAGCAATTTTTCTCATGATTTACAAATAGTTGGAAACATTTGGGATATTGTAAGTACTCAACTGAACAAAATATATAACACTGGCCTAGTGGTTTTTGGATATTTTACTGAATTTTTTTTTACATAGTGCACCTTTAATCTTACAAAATGTTAATTTCAACATTTACTGATAAGTTTTTAAATTCAACAGTTGCATCTGGTAACATTACTGTATGGAAGTAAAATAATGCCAAATATTTTTGAAACAAAAAAGCATGTTGAATTGCACTACTTGAAAAAAATATATGCACTGCATTAACCATGCTTGCATTTTTATGGGCTGAAATTCAACATGGTTGTATATTTAAGATATTAATATTTCAATTCAAAACATTTCACACATATTTTCATTACTAAAAATTCAAAAATCAGATTTCACTTCCAAAATATTCATTCGGTTTAAAAATACAACCTATAATATTCGACAGGTAATTTTCGGTCCATTTCATTTCGTTTTAAAAATTCAGTGGTTCAAATTCAACAGAAAATTCAACAGTTCACATCGTGTAGAGAGGCTCATTCATTCATTAAATGGATTTACAGAAATGGAGCAAGCAATACGTATTTGTGATATTTAATATACGTATTTGTGAAATATAAATATACAACCATGTCGAATTTCAGCCCATAAATATGCAAGCCCTAAAAATACAATGCATTAAAATGTACGCATGGTTAATGCAATGCATATTTTTTCAAGTAGTGCAATTCAACATTCTTTTTTGTTTCAAAAATATTTGGCATTATTTTACTTCCATATTACTTGCACTTTTAACTATATCACTATATAACTATATCAATTAAATTGTTATACTATACCATATGATATATTATACTTTATAAGCACTACCTTTAGAAAGTTTTGAGTCGTTAAGATATTTTAATGGCTGCATGTCTTTGATCAAAAATACAGTAAAAATAGTGATGTAAAAAGTAGGTGAAATATTACCATATAAAATAACAGTTTTTTTTATATATATTTATTTTAAAATGTAATTTATTCATGTGATGGCAAAGCTGAATTTTCTGCATCATTACTCCAGTCTTCAGTGTCACATGATCCTTCAGAAATCATCCTAATAAACCGATTTGGTGTTTTAACATTTCTTCTTATCATCAATATTGAAAACAGGTGTGCTGCATTTGTGTTTTTTGTTTTTATTTTGCTAACATTTCTAACATTATGAATGTTTTTACTGCCACTGGTGATCAATGTAATGCTGAATAAAAGATAATTACTTTTTTTTTTTAAACATTTGAACAGTAGTACATGTTACTAGACAAAATGCTAATAGTATTCACCATTATTTACATAGGGTGCAAATAGCATCTGCCCCCCCAAAAAATGTAATTGTGTAACTATTACTACATTGTTTTATCCGATAATGACACTGTTGGTTAATGACTTGTTTGGTTTCTGTCTGTTTTCTAGTTCTTAAAATAAATTAATGAACCTAGCCTTGCAAATTAGGTGAAAGGAGAGCAAATCTGCTAAATAGTAAGCCATGCAAAACAGTTTAGACAGTTGTGCTTACTGATTTGAGAACAAGTACTAAAATTGGAAAAAAGGCAAATCATCTGAGAAAAACATACTGTTTTGTTCACCAAGCATCACATCGACATGTACATTGTTTGACAGCTGTGTGGCACATATGATGGAACAGGACAGACAGAAGAATTATTTCCAAAACTGGGATCAAATGAGATGTTCTAATTCATGAACACTCATAACTTCCTCCTAGACGCACAAAATGAAATTAGCCATCTGCCTATCTGACTGAGGTTCTGTGTGAATGTTTTGTCTAACAGCTTGTCGCAATATAAGGAGAGTGATGTACTGTAAACAAGCCAGTAGGTGTGCTTATATTAATCAAGAGAAGTCTTAATATTATGAGCTAGTCAGATCACTTTTGCCTCTATGCAATTCTGTATATCCACTAAAGTCTCAGTATAGAACAGACATTTTCAACTTTTTGACTTAAATATCTTCGAGCTTGTATAACTGTATAAAAAATAACCAAATACTAAGAAATATCTTGATTTTTAATGCTGGTTTTGCATTCTTTGAAATCATTTTAAGTCATCTTAAGGCCCCATTGAAAGTCTGTTGAGGCCCCCTGGTTGAGAACCACTGATCTAGACTCTATAAACTATGTTTAGACTGTGTGACAGAAGACAGAGAATATATTAAAGTTTCTTCTTTGTAAGGTCGATTCAAACATCTGTAGAGGTGTGCTTTCAAAGACCTCTGTTTTTCCCATGTGTATGACAGACAAACAAAGAAAAATACCAACTATACAAACTCGTTTTGATTTTAGATGGAACAAATGAAGCTATTTTTAGCCATTTCAATCTCCCCCTGCAACAATGAGGGCAGAAATTTGTGATTTTATAGACAAACAAACAAACAACGGCTGGCAGACTTTTCCCATCATCGGTAGAGGAAACATTTTCTCCATCTAAACAGATAGCAGGTGGCGAAATGAAAGACATCACACATCTTTTATAGACCCAAACGACACCAGCAGGAGTGGCTTTGATGTCGCAACATTGTTCAACTAGCAGAAACAATAGCATCTTCCTCTGCCAGCATGCATCTGTCTCTCTGCTGACGGAAGTTAATTGAGATAGGAGATAGTTTTCCATAGTGACTCTCCTGCAGATAACCGCAATCATAGACATAAATACACTGAGATGGCATCACATAGACTTTAAAACAACAAATTAGAAGAGGTCTCTTGGCTTAAGAAGTAAACCATTACGTTTAACAAGCACACGTTGCCCTCCTAAATCAGTAATAATGACTGTGTACGGATGTAAATATCCACCTAAAATCTTATCAGTGATCATATGAGAGACTCGGTTGTTATACCCCCTGAAACAACCTCAACGCAGTGCTCCTTCATCCATTTTAATGATCCTTGCGTCCTGATGGCGGAGACTAATTATTGCCTATTATAAAACTCAACAGCAGTGATAGAGAGGAGCGGAGCTGGTGGGACATGTACGGCGGTAGTCTGGAGCTCTGCTTTATCTGTGCGCTGATGAATAAGTCTAATCTATCATATGTCTGGGAAAGCCCTAAGGCCTCCAGAATGAAAAGCTGCCAGTAAGTGAGCAAGCAGCAGTGTGTTCATGTGTGAACTGTGACTTGAAAGATCACCAAACTCCATGCATGTGTATTGTAAGAATTTAATTATGGGAGTTCTATGGGCGTAAATATTTCCTCTGACTGCTTGATTGTGAATATATACCAAATTTTGAAATTAACGATGATATAATAAAATGATGTCAATAAACTCTTTATAATCACCTTAAAATGGACAAATACATACACAGAAACAAAGTGAAAATGGAACAGGTTGTGTTCACTTTAATCCGGATACATTCGAAAATGCATCTTTTTGTCTACATTTTGCCTTTTCGTCCACACCTTTTTGTCCAGGGTAAACTGAGTGTAAACTAAGCTAACCCAAGTGGATGAATGTGAAACGCGTTTTTTTTGCGTTGTATCGTGGACTTTGAAAACGGAGGTATTCGAAGTAATGCATGTTTAGTCATGTGATGCATATTATACCCATACGCTGTATGTCTGTAGTTGTACTGCCATTATTGTGCCTGCTATTTACTTTCATATTGTTTCCAAAGATAAATGTCACTTTGTACAATCTTTATATCACACTATCTTTATATCACTGCAATTGCTGTCCTGCGTCAAAACATGTTGACAGTTGTATTTTAGATCATACATTGAATGACAATATTGAGTGCATCCTGAATGCACCAGGGAGTGGTGGGATATTTTAGTAATGAAATAATCATGCCAAAAGAACCGTGTGAGAATATTATGTTTTGTCTTTCTGTATCATCTCAGTGAGCTTTTATAAAAAATGTTACTCAAGTACAGCAAGGTGATTTTTCAACCCTTTTCAGACGTTCAGACGAGCAATTTTGGAAAACGCTTAAAAACGCTAGTGTGGACAGAGTATTTTAAAGAGGTCATGATATGAGAAATCAAATTTGCCTTAATCTTTTGATATATAAGAGGTCTTTGTACCATTAAACATCCAGCAAATTTCATAATTTAAAACATTTAATCAAGCTCCAAAAATGGTTCGTTTGGATATTGTCCGATTTGTGATGTCACACAGGAAAATACATTTGCATGTGACTGCCTCCAGAGCAAGACATCGACGAATAGTTCACCATACCATCGTACCATAGGCCCCGGCCAGAGGCATTCAGTCGCTTAATGGCTGACATTTGTCTACACTGGATGTGAGCGTCACATCAAAAGAAAATAGATCCCCTTATAATCACTGACGATGTCTAAACTGGTTTCAGTATACAGATGCGCATTCAGTTTCTGTATTCCACGCACTTGAATCTCGACACAAGGACAAATGGAAGAGTGAAAGAAAGTTTACTTTGACGCATCCAGTTTAAACAGCTTGTTTGCGAATCTAAGCATTGGAAACAAGTGAATGGTTCATTTTAATGGCATCCTGGATTGTGCCCGAGGATTATATGTTTCTTCTGAGCTTTTTGTTTTGCTTGCATATTGCATGCATATTGTGATGGAAAGTTTGCAAAGAAACTTTTATACTTTTGTTGAAAGATGAAGCAGCCAACTGATCTGACAGCAGCTGCATCACAAACCATAAGTAAATGATTTCATAGTTCTTTGTAGGGGTGTGTGATATATATATATATCGTCTGCGATAATATCGTAATTGTTGTTTTAATGATGTGCGATTTGACTTTATCAAGTATGTCCCTCACACCCAGAGAGTGCATGCATACACTACGTGTAGTCTAGTGGGTTAGACTAGTGGGCGTATGCATTTAGAATGTTAAATCACATGTTCACTGCGTGATTTAGCCTATTAAAATGCTAAAATGTCCCCATAATTCAAGATAAGGTGGCAAAAATGCCCCTGTATGCATTTTATATTTATATAATTTAATATAGTTAATCTATAATCTATATCACACGAAGAGTGCCAGTTTTCACCAGATATATCAGCATGAAAACAAATGTGTTATTGATTTTATACAAGTTCAATAAACAAGAAATTAATATTAAGTTACTTACATTTTAGTCACCAGATGCCTGTTTTTACTCTGTTTCACCAACGAAAACAGTTCAAAACAAAGCCACAGCGCTGTTGTGCGTCTCTAAGCAACACACGGAAGGTGTTTCCTTACTGAATTGGTTGAATGAATGATTCAATGACTCAATTAAGATAGTCAAATGATTCGTTCCTGAATTAATCAGCCATTTAAATGAATCGGTTGAATCTCAATGACTCACTCATTAACAGTGACTTGCTGCCACTTACTGCCGCTTTTAATTTCACATTTAAAGTATCTTTTCATGTTTTAAATCATTTCAAAATATCAACATTCAATGTTTCATGTTTAAAAAATCAAAACATTATGCATTTTTAATAGCAGGTTATTCATTTATGTCACCTCTGAGTAAATGCATCTAAATGCCACTTCAGATGATAGCTTCTGTGTTATCTCCATTGCAAAGAATTATGTTGATACAGATTTCATTTAATTGTTAACTTATTATTAGAATTTTATTTATTGATTAGATGTAAGAATTTGACACAAAAGATGATGCATATGCATACATACAGGTTAGAAAAAATGGCTTTATAAAAGGTAAAAATCCCCATAATATATCGCCCAATATCGATAAAATCCCAGAAAATACTGATATAACATTTTGTCAATATTGCAAATTATGGTTTTATATGGATAATCTTTTCAAAACACTAACTCATGCAAAATAGCGAGTGGGCGTTGATAATGTTTCCTATGCAATGACGGTACTCAATCATAACAGTGGCTGTTCACTGACAAGCTTTAAAGGAGCCACCCCTTAAAAACAAGGGTCAGAATGAGGGTTGAAAATAATTGATTTTATGCATATTTATTTGTTTTTGTTTTTTTAGCAAAAAACTTTATGAACCTTATAAGTGAACCCCAAGGAGCATCAAATTGATGCCATGACCATTTTAAAACGAAAACGGCATTTTCCAATACATTGGGATTAATGTGGATGTAGCCTAAAATGGCCAGAGTTCATTTAGAGCAGAGGTGTCCAACTCTACTCCTGAAGAGCCACCATCTTATAGAGTTCAGCTCCAGCTCTGATTAAACACCTGAACCAGATAATCAATGTCTTTAAGATTACTAGAAACTTCCTGGCAGATGTGTTGGAACTAAACTCTCCATCAGGAAAGATGGCCATCCAGGAGAAGGATTGGACACCCCTTATTTACAGTGTTCGCATACAAGCCACAATTCTTGCAAACAGTCCTGAAACTAATCCAGCGGCTAACAAAAACCATTTGTGACAATGCAATCAACACAAAGCTGCAATGGAGCCATGCATGCTTTCATTTGTCACCTACATCAACTCAGCTGCAACTGAAAGACATACTCTCCACTCACACTCTCTATCAACACAGCACTATACCTGCCAGAAAAACCAAAGACTACGAAAACACTTAATATTAATATGAATGCACAATATAGTGACACCATATTGGTTATTGGCCAATATTTGAGATTTAATTTAATATTTAATTTATCCGCATCGGTCGATACTGATATTGGCTGATAGTGGAAATGCATGCTCCTTTCCTCAATTTGTCATTAGATTACCTTTCCAGTCATCTGAATTAAGAACTGCTTTTTGTCTGATCAATGCATTTTTACATCCCTACTGAGAACAGTATATGGGCACAAGACAGACAACCTTTATACAGGTGTGTGCATGTACTTTGTCCTACCTCAGAGTGAACTGCTCAGTGGTGGCAGCAGAATTCATTAGAACTTGAAATCCCACAGTCTGTCCCTGTTTAACTGAGCTGAGAGGCGCCAGAATCTCGACGTCTCCATTCAGTCTAAGTCGGTTTCTGGGCACTTTGTTGTCCCCAGTGGCGAGAGTCACTGTCCCAATCCTCTGCATATCCCCTTCTTGCCCTACAGCTTTTCCTTGCACCCTACCCACTATGCATTCTTTTCCTAGGGTCTCTGGAGGAAGGATGGAGTAGTGCAACTCCACCATGATGGGAACGGGTTCCTGTGTGCGTCTACGTGGCGGAGGGGCACTGAACCAGGTCGTAGGGATGCCAAGCTGAGCTACACAGATTCCCATGTTTCCCTCCAGTCGACAGGCGGTTGACACGGAACCTTCCCCTGGATCACGGATCCCAACGACACGGACACACGGGAGTAGTTCCGCAGGAGGATCCATATCCTCCCATCTGCGGCCTGTCAGATAAAACAACACCTGTATTTGAGGGCGATCAACTCCTATCCTTCTGCTCACCAGGTGCGCTCTCACCTTCCAGCCCATCGTGAGGTGTGCAGAGGTGTGAAAGGAACGTGGTAGCGACCCCTGGAGAAGCTCTGGTGGTACCGGCGCCTCTGCAGTGAGGTTGCCATAGCTACAGTTAACTGACAACAGGGGAGCGGGGCCAGAATCGGGCAAGTGGAGAAAGAGAGGCTCGCTGCGTGTCTGCAAGCTCCCATTACGCATCACTTCCTGTGTGGCCTCCCGGAGAAAGAAGGATGATTCTGCACCCTGCAGTTGGCAGGACACGGGGAGGTATGTGGGCAAGGATGAGGAGAACCTGGGCACGAGATCACTACCTCCACCCCTGCTCTCACACACTGCGGAAAGAAAGAGAAAGAGATTTATCTGTATGTTTATTTAATTTAAGAGACACTTCAGATGTTATTACAAGTGAAAATTGCTTTCTGTTATAATTTAAAGTGTCCCCTGGTTTTTGTTTTATCTCATTCAACAAGAGCATTTATTTACAGAGAAACAAATTAAATTAAGGCCAAGGGTCTTTGGAAAGATAATTGTATAAGTGTGTTTAGAGAGTAAGTCAATGTTCTGAGTGCAACAGACGGTACCGCATGAAAAAAAAGAGAAGGATTCAGAGAAAAAATTATGTTATATATACAGACTAAAGCCCCGTTTCCACCGAAATTACCCGGAACAATTTGTCCCAGGAACTTTTTTCCAAAAACTCTTTTTCCCCCAGACCTGCTGCTGTTTGCGTTTCCATCGCGGTCTAAAGTACCATGAAGATTAGTCTGGTGACGTAAGATTGCGCACGACTTTTCCAGAGCCCACTGGATTTCGTCCTCTGCAAATAAACTTAAAGCCTGAACCTCATCGTCGTATTTTTTATAAACTCCATTGTTGATTTGAATAGTAAACAACTCTTACTGCATGCACCGCAACAGACTTTTAGGTTGAAATAAAATGCTGCATGTTCAGCGCCCAAGTCCCACCCCTGAAAGTTCCTGAACTTTGAAAAAGTACTACCTCGCAAGCAGGGCCGTTTTGAGGGGGAAATCTTTATCCGGAACTTTAGACCCCGGTTCCTGCGGTCGAAACACACCGAGTACCACCCCAAAGTCCCTAGTTCCTAGGGAAAGTTCCCATGGTGGAAACGCGGTATAAAATATATTTTTTATGTAATTTATTCTTGTGATGACAAAGCTGAATTTTCAGCATCATTACTCCAGTCTTAAGTCACATAAGTCAAATTTCCCTCAGAAATCATTCCAATGTTGATTTGGTGTTCAAGCTACATTTTTTTGATGAATAGAACGTTTGTTTGAATTAGAATTTTTTTGTAACAATAAAAAAATAATTTACTGTCACTTTTATATACACATATTCTAAAAACTAGCATCAAAACTATCAATAACTATCTCAAAGGTAGTTGTTCAGTTGGAACAAGACTGACCCAGAAACACAAGCAAAGTAGAATTTGAGCTGCAAATAACAAATTACTCAGGAGCTGTGAAAATGACATCACAAAATGTGACGATGGCAACACATAAATGTGCACAAGCCTTAAAAAGTTGCATCAAGCAGGATGTGTACTTCTTTGGTTGAAAAAATGCCAATTTTTGCTTTTTTAAACAACCTGCCTTTTCATTATCATATAAATACACATTTTCATATAAATAAATAAAATATCTAAAGTATCAATACAGTATGTTATTGTGAGTTATATATCCATATCCTTGTATCATTACAACCCTACTTGTATCCAAAGTGACAATGCATTAATTTTATCATTATGTTGAACCCATGACCTTGGCAATACTAACACCATGCTTTACCAGTTGAAAAACAGGAATCATTTGTAGCCCCTCTGGCTCACATTCCCTAACTGCTTCCACCTTCACTGGACAGGATACCCAACTGCAGTGCCTTTGTGAGTGTGTGTCTGGGTGTGTGTGAGTCTCAGGGTATAATAGCGATGCTGGAAAGGGCTTTTTTGTGCTCAGGGATGACTTATTTGAACTCTTCTCAAAACATGACCCAAAAAGTCAACAAGTCATCACTGAAATTGAAATCTGTCATTTAGCAGTCATTTTTATCCAACGCAAAAGGTCCCACAGGAGCAAATCAGGGCTAAATGCCTTGCTCAAGGGCAGAATGGCACTACAGCAGGACTGTGACCCCGGTAAAATCCCATCCCTGAACAACTGCAGGATCAGACACTAAACTGATCAGCTGCAAGACCACAACTTTACTCAACTATTGCTATGCAGGCATTCTTGACCAAGGAGATGCAGTCTTAGTAGCCAGACCTTTGAGTTGCAGCATAAAGTCTGAAAGGTCAGAAAGTTTGTACTACTCTAGTGCACACTTAATTAGTAATTCAGAGACATTTGGTACACCGCAAAATATGTATGGTTTAAAAAAACGGCAGCTGAGGTTGCCGGAACTTTACTGTAAAAAAATGTGGCAAAAACATTTTAGGTTTTATGGATTGAACCTAAATTTACAGTAAAAAAAAACACATATTTAATTAAAGGTAGGGTATGCTAAAGGTAGGTAGGTTTGGTTAGGCTATCAATAGCAAGCTAGCTTTGAAAGCATGAGATCCCTCTATCTCTTCATAGTGCTCTCCAAAGCCACGGCTCTTCCAAAACACATGAACACACAGCAGAGTCTGCAAAGCGTCACAAGAGATGACGTTAAAGTACCTAATGTCTCAAAGTACATAAAATTACTATAATAATGAATGTAAACAACTTACAGAGCTCTGACTTGTACCATCTGACTGCTGCAGGTTCATTTCGGCACTGATAGTGTTGACATAGAAACGCTTAAATCCGAGTCTAAAGACATGAACAGCTCCGGGTAGAACGTTGCGGGTTGCCATCTTGTAATTATAGTTACAACATAGCGTGAACGCAGCATAAACTCGTTGTTTTGGTTCAGAAGAAACTGTAAGGCGGCAGCTGCTGTTTGTTTACGGCACCCGGTGACCGCGTGTCTACAACTCTGCATAGCCTTAGGAACACGCTATGATTGGACAAATGTTTTGGTCCTGAGACTTCCATTGAAGATATATGTACATGTTTTAATATTTAGACCACTTCTATAATTAATTGCTATCAGAGTTTCAACCAGTATAACAAAAAGTGTTTATAAAAAAAATGACTACTCTACCTTTAACTGATATAATGTCAATATACCAAACTATTGAAGGACTAAAATTTGTTTTGTACCTTTATAATACACTGACAACCACCAAAAAACAAGTATCTTTCCCACAAGCTGAGGTAAATACTAATATAAAGAAGGAAGACAGTGTCATGCACACAAATTCAAAATACCATTACAGTAACATGACATTAAAATAATGCAATGAATATTAATTTAATCACATAAGATGTAACAAAACCCTAATGTACATACTGAGAAGTGAGAAGAAAGAAAAAACTAAAAAGACACAAATTTATTTCAATGAAAAACCATCAAATGTGTCACCCAGATAATTCTGGGAATGTCACTTCCCAGAACAAAAACTGTAGATTTAACAGTATTTTGAAATGTCCTGTTAAGATTAACTACAGTTTCTCCATATACATTAAGGGAACTCGCCACTAACCAATTAACACATTGTTACCATACCATTTTACCACCTTTTACCTTTAAAAGTATATGGTAGCACTATATTTTGCACATATCAACCTAATATCTTTTAAACTTTTGTTTCCTGGCTAATTGAAATCTGTGTACCATAACTCCCACAAGTTGCAGTCATGCAATCAAGATTTTTCAGAAAAGGTATTTAGGCTAAAGTTGGAAGCTCTGCCACATCTGTGCTCACTCGTGCTTAATTAAAGCATTGAGTCAATCCTTCACCTTTCTGTAAGGGTACCTCTATCATTGTAAAATCCCTCAGCACATGTTCGCATTTTCCGTTAAGTCTGTGATGGAGCTTATCAGATCACTCTGCCAATCAAATGCAAGACAGTCTGCCAAACAGACTGAATGTGCCAAATGCTTCAATGAATCAGACCCTAAATTTACAGTTCTTTCCTGTTATAATTTTAGATCTTTACTGATAGAGCCAGTATGAGACAAAGTGATGCTCTAACAGACAAGCACATGCCATGTGCCGCATTTGCAGCATAAAGGCAGCTAAAGATGATTAAATGCAAGACCAAGCTAAATGTAATATTCAAATAAATGCAAAAAAAAGTCCAATTGTAATGCAAAAATTACAATGGCATTAATGAGAGTTAGACTTTGAATTGCAATTTTGCAACTAAATAGAAGATTTTCCATTTTAATCTTAACTTTCTTACAATCTATAAACAAAAAAATATGTGTATATATGAGGGGTGTAACGGTTCTCAGTAAAAAAATCTAACCGCACTGTTCTCCACCCACGGTTCGGCGCGCACTTGCACCGCAGTTAATATGGTTAATAATATGGTTTGTTGAAAATAACGCGTAAAACAGACAGTTCCGCTAATGTATGTTTCTGTCGATGGATACACGTTTTTTTCCCCGATCTGGTGGAAGCTAGATAATTTACTTTATAAAGTTTTTAATATGGATATTTTTTTTACACAAACGCATCGCTTCACTTCAGAAGGCCTTTATTAACCCCCCGGAGCCATGTGGAGCAGTTATGGATTATGGAATTATGGATAGATGCACTTTTATGGACTTCAAAAACGAAGCAACAATTCACTGCCATTATAAAGCTTGGAAGAGCCAGGACATTTTTAAAATAACTCTGATTTTATTTCGTCTGAAAGAAGAATGTCATATACACCTAGGATGACTTGAGGGTGAGTATATCATGGGCTAATTTTCATTTTTGGGTGAACTAACCCTTTAAGTGAACTTTATACAGTCGAGAAAGACGACGCATATCTGTGCATTAGGTCTTAAAGGGGCAGTAGCATTTACAGTCAAATATGCAATGTTATTTTACATTTGATCAATTTCTGTACCTGAAAACTAATGTTAGACCTACCTGAAAAACCTGAAAAGCACTGTTTATTTTATTAGTATCTTTGCTCGATTGTATTTATTTGTGCTGCTGCTTGTATTTAAATTATTTGTTCTTATTTTCTTTATTTTTATTGACAGTAGTCCTTTTTTTCCTGAACATAACACATACCGAACCGTACCAAAACCGTGAACCTAAAACCGTGATACAAACCAAACTGTGAGCAATCTGAACCATTACACCCCTAGTGATATATATACACACACACACTTGTCTCTTTAGCTTCATATAACTACAGAAAATCTTGATAAATCAGAGAACAGGATCGCTTTTAACAGCAAGAATTTCGACCTCAGCTCATTATGATCCAATATAAAATAATTTAATACACAATCCCAGTTTTTTAAATCTTTCTTATTCTTGTATTTCTTGTTTGTTTTCTCTGCTCTCTTTTATAGTGATACAACTGATTTCTTGCTGATTCAGAGAGTCTCATTTGCATGTTTTGAAACTGTGACACAGAATGGAGATGAACAGAAACTCAAGCAGCTGTCTGGAATAGAACCAGAGGTTTATTGTGTTACTTTATCTCTCTCGCTTTCTCTCTTTCTCCTCAGGTAGAGGGAGTGAAGCATAGAAAAGGTGTGAAAATATAATGAAGATTTGGTATGGCGCTGCGTCTCACAACAAGAGTTTAAATGCATAATAATCCCTTCAGAGAGAGATACACCTTCAGCGATTCATTTCAAATCAACACTGAGACAAAACACACGTGAGGCCTTGTGGACCCAGTGTCTTTGAGGAAGAAGAGAGGTTGGTGACGGGAAAAAGATTGAATGAACAATACAACAAAGGGATGGGTTTAATATAAGTTAATGAAGAAAAAAGCTATTTTCTGTGGTCGCAAATAAAGCTTAAATTGTATTGAAACCAGAACAATGTATTATAATGTAATACATTATCTCTCATCAGGAAATTATAGATGAATAAAGTCCATTATGTCACTTCTGCCTCACCACCAGCAATCATGACATAATCGTAGAGCACCAGAGAACTGACACAAAAAAAAGAAATAATTAAAAAGTGCAATGTTTTGTGGCGGCCCTGGGGAGCTGCGATACAGAGGTTGCACGCTATAAAGCACGTAGCTTCAGCAGATGGAGGCAGCATCGTCCCAAAAACAGCATCTCTCTGTGTCACAAGTTCGTTCTTTATGGCGCTCTCAGGGCTACAAAGAGGACCATAATTCTGAGCCCAAACACCTCCGCTCTGATTTGTTTCAGCCGCTGGTCCCAAGGCTGACGACACCCCACACATTTCTAACCTTTCACTTTCAGTCCCTCTTTCTCAGGCCACTTTTCAAATGTCAAACATTTCGCACAAAGCTAAGGGATTTCATTGCGGCAGGCAAGACGGCATCACCCAAAGCATCAACTCATATATACAGCGTGAAGAGTTCAAAATCTTTCCCTTGGGTTCTTGGAATTGTATTTCTGCCTATTTATTCCTGCCAATTTAACCTCCCATCAATTGCATTGTGGCAGATAAAGTGACATGATAAATCCTAAGGTATCTCAACCATTTTTATCCAAGGTTTTATCCTAACCATGACAAGTGACATACAAATGACAAGTCTTGCCTATGTCTGGCTAGCCTATTATTTTGTTCTGGTCAAGAATAGATTACTAGGAAGAGACTTGACCAACATTTAAAGAAGCCAGAGCAATCCACACTTTACATGCTGTTTAGGAGTGGGTTTAACTGAAATAAACTATACAAGTGTGAAAGAAAGAAATCAGGGCTGTCAAGCGATTGAAATTTGTAATCCAATTAAATTACACAATGTGGCGATTAATTAATTAAATCACAAATTAAATCGCACATCAAATCTGGGCTGAGAAATTACCCCCAAAAGATAATCTAAAGTCATTATTGTGTTAAATGAGAAAAGCACCAAACAGACATTACAAAAAGTAGCTTTAGAAAAAAGAAAATTTGACTCAACAGAATTTATTACACAAACTTTTAAGCTTCAATGGTCATGGAGGTGAGCAAATGATGACAGAATTTTCATTTTTTGGGTGAACTATACCTTTATTGTGTTTTTTTTTTTTTATGGAACGATACTCTAAATAAGATACTAAAACTGCCAGTAGGTGGCAGTAAATATCTAAACGAGTAATTCAGGAATTCACCATTCAGGAATTAAGTAAATGGCTCTCTTTGTGAATGGGCCATTGAATCATTGGTTCAGCCAATAGATTAGCTCAAAACATGAATTCATTAATGATGTAATGAGTAATGATGCTGAAAATTCAGCTTTGCCTTCACAGGAAAAAATACACAACAGTTCTTTTAAATTGTAAAAATATTTCACAAATTTTTACTGTATTTTATTGTATTTTTGAATAAATAAATTCAGCCTTAGTGAGCATAAGAAAAAATCTAACTTTTGAATGGTAACGTACATTTATTAGATTATCGTGTGGTTGTCACCTATATTGTTCCAAAACAGTTACTTATAAGGTTCCATTTCAGTTAGTCTTTATCCAGAGTCTGCAAGCTACAAACAAAGCCTGCTGTGAGATGAAAGTTGCTAAGCACTCCATCCTGTCCACTTTTAAAGTCTTCTAGCCCCTTCATTGGCCCTACAATTATTTATATGCTGCAGGCTGTAGCAAATGACACCTAAAAACTAAACACCATTCCAAAGATCCTGGATGAGACCAAAGATGGCACAAGAACATCAGTAAGCATACAGCTGTATTAAGAGACCTCAGGGCATTCAAATAAAGAGGCTGAAAAACCCAAGTATGTGTGTATGGATATTATTTGGCCAGTAATGGAGTTGTCGGATCATATGGTATTTTACGCCTGGATAAAAGAATTCTCCTCTGGCGTTTGTCCTCTGGCCCCTAATGGCAAGAGCAGCTGCTTCATTCTGCTTCCAAAAACCGTGACCTTGTAGCAAGTGCACATTTACAAATACTCTCAAACTTTCTGACCCTTGCTATCTCTCTCACACACAAGCTCAAAGTCGATCTCACTCTGTATCAAATTCAGACACACCCACGTTCACTCTGACATCACAGAGTAACTCAGGAGAGCAAAAAAAAGAATGATTTATAGCCCCGTTCAAGACATCATTTGGAATACACTCCTTCAAACACACACACACACACACTCACTGAAATGCACAACCCTGCAGGAAGCTCTTCGGGTTAATCGGCTTCCTGCCTCCCACTAAGCACTGAAACTATTCACCACATGGATGCCCCAATAAACTTTGACCTTTGCCACAAACACCAAATGATCCATCACAAAGCTACTCTCCAATTTTGTCTCTATCTATCTTTCTATCTATCCATCCTGTCTTTCCTTGTTCCAACCTTTTTCATATTTTCACTACCTGGTGCATACATTCTTTTATATTACACTATATACTGTATATTATAGAGAGCGATACAGAGCCCGAAATTTCATTTCAGAAAACTGGGGAGAATTCCCCTGAGGTAATAACCTAAGAACAAATAAATGAAACGCAGTAGCCCAAATAAATATAATAGAATAAAGATACAAATTAAATAAAAAGTGCTTTAAGTTGTTTTCAGGTAAGAAATACAACAGAAATGGAACAAAGTAATCAAATGTAAAATAACAAAATAGAAGTTAAATACAGATAAATCCTTATAATTAAAGTTACAAAAATTATAAAGTCAAGAGCAGTGAGTGATTTTTTTTAACATTAATGACACAGACAGCAGCAGGTTTATTAGGCTGCTGTCACTTTAAGAGCTAATGCACGGATCCAATATACTGATACACATGCTTTATCTTTCTCAACTGTTTAAGCTCTTTTTAACCGACTGTTTACGAGGATATTCACAAAGCATTTTAACATAACTTTGTGTGTATTCGTCCGTTTAAGCACAATAAGCCGCAAAAAAATTTTATTTGGTCCTTGCGAGCTGTTTGAGAGGCGACTATGTCTGTGTGCTTTGAGTGTGAGCACAAAGAAACCCGTCTCTCAGAGAGCGGGCGAGTACAGAATAGCTTAAAATCTCTTGCAAGTTTAAATTGGCAAGACTTAAAAAGAGGTGCAAATGATAAACTTTAGCGACGATGCAACACTAGCCCAATTAAGCGAGTAAAATGCGAGCGAAAGTATCTTAACGCAGCGTGCAGCTCACTTGTAGTGCAGACGCGATGTGGTGATGTGAAGCCATTTGCGCATTTTGAGAGAGAGAGAGAAGACACGGTAGCGCTGTATCACTCACGCTGTTTGTGAAATTATCTAGTCATATCAACCTACATGCTACAGAATAAACGTTTGCGGGAATTTCCCGCATTATAAGCAAGTAACCTGAATGAGTGATTATATGATAATCCCCCACTGAAATTCAGGCCCTGATATATATATATATATAGAGAGAGCTCCGGAGGTTGACGCCACGCAGCCTAAACTCCGCCATTTTGGCAGGCAATCAGGGGAGTGCTAAAGCATTGGCATCTATAGTGGTCGAAAAATTATTTAAAACCAAACAGTTTAAACCTTACTATTTCAACATGGTGGACAGCTGCTGTGCGCCAGGATGCCAGAACAGGCGGGGGAAATCAAAGGGGAAATCATTTTATTGTAGTAAGTTGTTGAAATGCCTTGAATTTTAGTTTATTCTTCATTCTAACTACTTTTGCCTCACGTAACTAATGATAAAAATAAGTTCCCATTAAATACGATACTTAATCATGAATAACTTAAGTGCTTTTATATATAAATAACATTCAGAAACTGTAGGCTATTTGAAATGAAATTAAGGATCAATAAATAAATACTGAAACAAAAAAAATAAGAAATAAAAATTTTTGATTTTGACTGATTTTATTTGACATGCACAACACGGACCGATGGGACAGATGCACACAGCGGCGCTGTTTTGGATGGGTTCGTGTTAACCACTAACAGTAATCTATTCACGTTTTCTCTCTTAAAATGTAAGCTCTTGTATATGTCAGAATTATCATATACGTGTAAAGAATTGAAGTCTGTTATGTAAAACAAGAGCTTATTGATGCAGTTCAGTCTGCCTGCTATTCTATCTGTTAATGTTACTCCTGATCGGAGGCTTCCATTAATATTTAGTTTATATGTAGATTTAGGCTTTAATGGTGCAATGCAAAAATATTTAGTAGTGCATAAGTTGTAACTTAGTGCCCATTTACGTCAAAACTAGGCTAGTTGTAACTTGCGCACAGCTGGTGCAACAGGTGTCCTGACAGGAAAGCTATCCGTTCATTTATTGATTATAGGGATCTGTTGTGTTTAATCTATTAAGTTTTGCTATGTACAGGTCTATGTCTTTTGAATTAAAGTGTGCAGTGAACTCTGTTGCCTTAAAACTCATGCTGGCGTCATTTCATATTCGCTTTCGGCTGTTCCTGCCTGCCAATATGGCGTTGTAAACAGAATGGGTCACGTGACGTCCGGAGCTCTATATCAGGACTGACCGGTCAGTTTGGCATGGGCACCATGGCAACAATAGAAACCTGGGGATTTGAGCACTCTAGCCAGACATGACAAAGCCAAAATGGCACACTCCCTTCTGGTGTCCAAACCAACCATATGTAAATCACACCTATGAGAACAAAGAAAGCAGATCCAATTAAAGACAAGAGGGAGGAAAGGGTAGGAAACAAAGAGGGGGGGAAATATCATTATAGCACTGAATAGCATGTTGAATTTTGTGTGTAGCCAAGAGAGGCAGAGGTGTGTGTGAAGCGTATGCTGACTTTGATCGTCACCACCTTGCGCAAATTGATTTGGCCCTAATTGAACATTTTAAGAATCGATTAAAATGTGCTGTGCAAACACACTTAGAGAAATCCATCAGATTCTGAGCTGGCTAAAGCAGAAATTTACACTCAGTAACTGAAGCTAGAGCCAACATTGGCACACTCCTGCCATCCGTATTGTTAGGGCTTTTAGAGAACGATAGAGAACGAGAGTGAGCAAATTTGAGTCAGTATCATAAATAAAACAACCTCATGAAATAGTAAATTTATGTAGGCCTCATCCGTCATGCAAGGGTGCCTGAACCGGAGGGCTTCACTTTTAGCCCACTCACCCGAAATTAGTGGGCAGATATTAAAATTTATAAAAATTTTAATAAATCAGATTTACTAAAAGCACATTCTTTAAAAAGATTATAATTTGCAAAAGTTTTAGTACCTGATACTTAAAATAAGTACATTTTGGTCCCTGAACTCAAATTACTGATGTGCAAATATATATACACTAATCTAAAAAGCAATATATAATGGTCAACTATAAAAGTTCTGCACTTTAGAAAAGAGAAAATGCTTGGCTCAATTTCCAAATTAAAATATTTTAATGATTTGGGATAAGTGTGCTTACGAATAAAATAATGGTTATAAATATAATAATATAATTGATTGGACATATACATATTATAAGTAGCAGTATTAGTAGTAATAGTAATAATAATAGATATTCATAAGTTTAGTATTCAGTGTCATGATGTCCCAAAAAATCCACTATAAAATGCATGTCCATGCCACTGCCATCATGCTCACATTAGTGCCTGAAAACAGACTTTGAAAAGACATCTTGTACCTGTGTTATCAAAGTAAAAAACACTTTTTTTAGTGTTTCGTATACATCAGGGCTTCAGACTAACATTTGCCACTAAGTTCTACAGATGGCGGCACCAGCACCTGATTGGGTAGCGCTGGGGAAAAATGTATCAAAGTTAATTAATCATAAAATGACTATTGTTTTACATTACTAAGTGTAATTACTAATAATATTACATGTTTGTTTATTGGAAATTTAACAGTGAAGCACTGATCTTGAATTGATATGCAGATAAAATGTACTTTTATTAACAACAGTAATGTGCAAAAACCTTGTTTTATAGGTACATTTTTAACATTGTTCTTTTATAGTACCATACTAAACAGACAGACAGTTTCAGTGATTATAAAAAAAGAGCATTCTTTACTTGTTTTCTGTGTAATTCAGCCACAATTTGAAGAAAATTTTCATAAGAGTTTGTGACTTCCTACTTTTTTCCATATATTAGGGAGTGGAAATGGCTAATAGGTCAATATGTGCTCCTCTGCTGCCATCTACTGGTTATAGTGGTAATTTCATGTATTTTTTTGTCTTTTTAAGTGCTTGTTCGCCACAAAGTGTTAGTTTTCCTACATCTTTAAACTTTTAGTTTTACAAATCATCACATTAAAAATAACATTACAATTGGATAATATTTACATGAACCTTGAAATGAATAATAAAAAAATAAAAACATTTGACTTTCTGACACAAAACCATGATTACAGTTAGCATTTCAACATTAAATCCATGGTGAAAGTTGGTGATTTGTGGAACACTGTCTATAACTTCGTTCATGGCACAATGTTTCTCCTGGTTTCCACGTCAGCGCTGTTTGATCTGATATCAATAGTTCATAACAGAATTCTGTGCCGAATCTGAATGCTTCCCACTAGATCTCAATCGTATTATTTTTGCGGCAAATTCAAAACGCTTTCTCACTGGATCTCTCAGAGCTGTGTAATGGTGTTGCATGATCGAGATCGGCCTGCGAGTAAACCTGTAAACGAGTAAACCTGTTCAAAAAATCAGTAAACGAGTAAACCTGTTTACTGCGCTGCGCTGTCTATTGTTGCTCCGAGCTGATAAACGGTCCATGCAGCTCAGATCAAACGAGTAGTGCGGTTTCATTTAACTTTTGTTTTGTTTGCCGTTTGAGGTTTCTCATATGTAACAGAAATGGCAGCTCTTATCAGCTGGGCAACGTTGTGGTGGCAACAGTGCGACCTCTAACAAAATTTAGTCGTACTGGCAGGAAAAAAAAGTATTAATTTTGTCCATTTGTCCATTTGTCCATTAACCATTTGGTCGCAGTCTGGAGCCTGTACATATACATTCTGAGGCTAACAGTTGAAAATTTCATCTAACTTTACTAACTCTCAGGATACAGGAATTGAAAAGGCCTCATACAGCAAAAGAGAGAGAAAGTGTAAGAAAAAGTGTGAGCAATTTGCTTGAGGATCTATAACACTGCTTTCTCTTGGGTATCTCAGGCTGTGCACATGTAAGTCTGAAACCCCATTCCCACCAAAGGTGTGAAAAAGCAATTTAAAATGGCCACCGCCCACTGATATGGGATAGTACCACCAAGGTGGCGCTTAACCAAAACACATAGCCGGGGGGGGTGATACAGACGAGCGGAATACACTAGACAGCGCTGAGCATTACACTACCAGCTGCCTTGTGTGCCAATGAAATTCCCTAATTCTGCTGAAAAATACATTCACGTGAAAAACCTTTCCTCTGCTTCCCTCGACACAAACACTTCCTCTCTCACATAAAACACTTTATGCCTTTAGTATTTGCCATGTTTCGCCAGATTTTCAATATTGTATGTGGTGCAAATGGAAACAAAATCAAACATTAATATAAATGGAATTTAATGCAACATTATTTTAAAAATAAGGTTTTCTTCAAGGTTGAGAGCAGGTCACAAACTTTTCGTGTTGTCATTCAATTTAAACACTTCTAATGACATCAATAGCAACTGGAAAGTGTTTTCTTCTAAATGCACTGTGCAAAAATTGTGTGTCAGGAATTTTTTTTTATATTTTTGAAAAGTCTTTTATGCTCACAAAGGTTGTACTTATTTAATAAAAAAACAGTAAAGCAGTAATATGCAATTACAATTTAAAATATTTTTTTTATTAGGGCCCGAGCACCGATGGTGTGAGGACCCTATTGGAATTGCTCAGCCTATTATTATTCTTCTCCCAAATGAATTGCATTTTTGATGGCTTAAACATGCTCGAAAACTCACAAAACTTTGCACACGCGTCAAAAGTGGTGAAAATTTACGTCTGATATGGGTTTCAGAATTAGGCATGGCAAAATGGCTCGATAGCGCCACCTACAACATTTCAACGAAGTGCTCCTCCCGCTACGTTTCACGTACAGGTATGAAATTCGGTACACACATGTAACAGCCCAATACCTACATAAAAGTCTCCTGGTACAAAATCTGAAAACCAACAGGAAGTGAGATATTTTGAATTTTCTTTGCAAATTTGTTGCAAATTTTGCCATTTCCAGACATTGTACTTTAATCAACTCCTCCTAGAGATTTAATCAGATCATCATCATATTTACACAGTCTAATCTAAAGGCCTTTGCGACATTAAATTGCGAAGATCTTGAGTTTTCCCTGAAGGGCGTGTCCGTGGCGGCCTCACAAAGTTCGATGTTTCGCCATAAAACAGGAAGTTGTTGTAACTCGGGCATACAATGTCCGATCTGCCCCAAACTTCACATGTATTATTAGAGTCCTGGCCTGTAGACATCTACACGGCAGTATTCAATTACAGTCATAGCGCCACCTGTGGCCAACAGGAAATGCCATGTTTTACACTGTGATGAGTATCCTCATTGAGATTTAACCAGAACAACATCATGTTTGGTCAGTCTAATCTTAAGGCCTTTGTGATGTTAAATTGTGAAGATCTTGAGTTTTCGCTTAAGGGCGTGTCCGTGGCGGCCTGTCAAAGTCTGATGTTTCGCCATGACACAGGAAGCTGTTGTAAGTCAGGCATACAATGTCCGATACGTCCCAAACTTCATATGTTTGATAAGAGTCCTGTCCTGAAGACATCTACACTCACCTAAAGGATTATTAGGAACACCTGTTCAATTTCTCATTAATGCAATTATCTAATCAACCAATCACATGGCAGTTGCTTCAGTGCATTTAGGGGTGTGGTCCTGGTCAAGACAATCTCCTGAACTCCAAACTGAATGTCAGAATGGGAAAGAAAGGTGATTTAAGCAATTTTGAGCGTGGCATGGTTGTTGGTGCCAGACGGGCCGGTCTGAGTATTTCACAATCTGCTCAGTTACTGGGATTTTCACGCACAACCATTTCTAGAGTTTACAAAGAATGGTGTGAAAAGGGAAAAACATCCAGTATGCGTGGTGGAACGGGAGCTTCGTGCCCTGGATGTGCATCCCACAAATCTCCATCAACTGCAAGATGCTATCCTATCAATATGGGTCAACATTTCTAAAGAATGCTTTCAGCACCTTGTTGAATCAATGCCATGTAGAATTAAGGCAGTTCTGAAGGCGAAAGGGGGTCAAACACAGTATTAGTATGGTGTTCCTAATAATCCTTTAGGTGAGTGTACATGCCAATATTAGTTATTCATAGCGCCACCTGCTGGCAACAGGAAATGGCATGCTTTACACTGTAATTCCCTCCCAGAAACACATATAATTATGCCGTCAAGTCCCAAACATACTAGAAACACATTAAATCAAGCAACACGTGGCTAAGTGCTAATGTATGCGATTTACGCCACGAAACAGGAAGTTGTTGTAACTCAGGTATACAATATCCGATCTACCCCAAACTTGACACGTTTGATAACAGTCCTGGCCTAAAGACATCTACATGCCAATATTTGGTTATAGTCAAAGCGCCACCTGCTGGCAGCAGGAAGTGTGGCACATTAAAGTTACTTTGCCATATTTCTCCTATATTTACCCACTTAAATGCATGTCGCCCACTATTCGCTGTTTTCCTGAGGCCACCGGGGGGCGGTGCTCCCGGGTGCGAGGGCCCTTTCATCGCTGCTTGCAGCTTTAATTTTAATTGAATTTAAAATGTAATTTATTCCTGTGATGGCAAAGCTGAATTTCCAGCATCATTACGCCAGTCTTCAGTGTCACATGACCATTCAGAAATCATTCTAATACGCCGATTTGCTGCTTAAGAAACATTTCTTTTTATTATCAATGTTGTGAAAAACGTGATACATTTTTTTCAGGATTCTTTGATGAATAAAAAATTCAAAACAACAGAATTTATTTTAAATAGATTTTTTTGTAACAATGTATAAGTATTTACGATTACTTTTGATGAATTTAATGCATCCTTCCTGAATAAAAATATTAATTTCTTTTAAAACTAAAAAAATCTTACCCAAACTTTAGTTAATTACACTTGATTATTGAGTTCCATTTGTAACCCTATTAGAACAGACCCCACTAATGGAGAATTACTGCTTTAAAAAATAGCAATGCCCTTTTGAAGTACATGTAAACAAAAAGTGACAAATTATTCAAATTTTATACAATGATGCATCAACGTATCAAATTCACTCTCTTTGCATCAAAACAACAGTACAGAGTGTGTGTGTCAGCGTGATGGTTGGCGTCCCAGTCATAAAGCCAGAGGCAGTTGATTCATAAGTGATCATAACAGACATCTAAATCAAGCAGCTTCGGGCTTTCTTTGTCCTTTAGCAGATCAACGAAGTGAGAGAGACAATGAGAGAGAATGATATGCTGCCAGTATATTTAGTGTTGTTATAATCTTTACAGTAATTACACGAGGCGGTGTAATCTTGCCATAATGAATATGATTAGAATGTACAGCGCTCCATAAGCTCAGAACAGACTGCCAACACTGGGCTGTCACTGTTGAGCCAATCAAGGCCATTAAAGTCCTCCAGACTGCAAAAAATACACAAGCATGTCCAATCATTCCTGTATAACACTTGATTTAGGGGGAAGCCTCTTAGTGTTCTCACAACAGTTTTCCTGACTCATTACAGATCATGAAAGCAGCTGACACAGCCACAAGGGGGTTGTCCTTATAACTGTACTCTGTTGCGTCAAACTCTGAACACTGTAACAGTCAAACACTGCCAAAAAGCAGGTGAAAGGGAGGTCAGACACTCCAGAGGTATAAATCATTTCAAATGCATCTCAAATTAGTGGTTCCAGAGGGAGCAATTGTTCTGTTCCAAAACTGTAGCAAGCTAGCTAAGGAGGCTGTAATTTAATGTATCACAGGCGTGGCTCCAAAGGAACTTAAAGAAACTTAACTATTCTGCCTCCTAAAACACCTCATTTTGGCAAATGTTTTGATAAAAATAGATTAGTATCATTCAAATGTATTATTTTACCCAATGTTTGTGTGAAATAATTCATTTATACCAATACATTTCCAGAGACCTTTCTAGTCATTACCACTACTTGACAAATTGTCAATTACAGCAATTGTTGGAGCGGATTTCCATTTGTGTGTCATCATATGCAGAATCAGTTTTAAATGTTTCCAATAAGTAAAAAAAAACAAAAAAAAAACACTAAGATTGGAATATATTACTAAATACAGGAATTGCTAAAAGAGCAAAAACAAAGGTTACTAAAGCTGTTTAAATGCTGTTTAAACCCTTCAAAAGCATCAGTAAGATTTTATTTTGTTTGATTTCTAAAAGAAAATTAATACTTTTATTCAGCAATGATTCGTTAAATTTATCAGAGATGAAAGTAAAGACATTTATAATGTTACTAAACATTTCTTAAAAAAAATTATTAAAAAAAAACTTTTCCACTGAAACTGAACTGAATTTTTTTTTTAATTTTCCCAAAAAATATTAGGCAGTTAATTTGAATGGTTTTCAAAAATTATAATAATAATTGACCACAAAAATCAGCATATTAGATCATGTGGCACTGAAGACTGGTGTAAAGGCTGCTAAAAATTCAGCTTATAAAATAAAATATATTATATATATATAAAATATATTATAAATATATTATAAATATATAAAATATATTAAACAGAAAGCATTTATTTTAAATTGTAATACTATTTCACAATATTACTGTTTTACTGTATTTTTGATCGAATAAATGAAACCTGGTGAGCATCAGAGGCTTTTTTCAAAAACATTTTAAAAACTTACCGAACCCCAAACTTTTTAAATGGTAGTGCACATGGATCCTTTTCTTTTCACATATCCAGGGGGGGACAATTGTTCTGTTCCTTGTGATCTGTTTACAGGTGCTGTACTTTAAGGTATCACAAGCATGGCTCCGAAGGTAAGAAACTTAACTATGCTGCCTCCTAAAATACTTCATTTTGGCCAAATTTTGGTTCATAAACATAATACATTGTCATTAAAACATATAATTTTTTCCCCAATATGTGTAAATAAAAAAGTGACATGCGCAAGCCAAGCATAAATATTATGCTTATTAGAGTATTGCACATTTAACTCTGCAACGTTACTTTGAAAATAACATTAAAAATAACATTAAAAATAACATTAAAAATAACCAAAATAAAATAACAAAAATAATAACCAAAATAAAATAACAAAAATAATAACCAAAATAAAATAAAATAAAATAATAACCAAAATAAAATAAAATAAAATAATAACCAAAATAAAATAAAATAATAACCAAAATAAAATAAAATAAAATAATAACCAAAATAAAATAAAATAATAACCAAAATAAAATAAAATAATAACCAAAATAAAATAAAATAATAACCAAAATAAAATAAAATAATAACCAAAATAAAATAAAATAAAATAATAACCAAAATAAAATAAAATAAAATAATAACCAAAATAAAATAAAATAAAATAATAACCAAAATAAAATAAAATAATAACCAAAATAAAATAAAATAATAACCAAAATAAAATAAAATAATAACCAAAATAAAATAAAATAAAATAAATCACCAAAATAAAATAAAATAAAATAAAATAAAATAATCAAAATAAAATAAAATAAAATAATCACCAAAATAAAATAAAATAAAATAATCAAAATAAAATAAAATAATCAAAATAAAATAAAATAACCAAAATAAAATAAAATAACCAAAATAAAATAAAATAATCAAAATAAAATAAAATAACCAAAATAAAATAAAATAACCAAAATAAAATAAAATAACCAAAATAAAATAAAATAAATCAAAATAAAATAAAATAAAATAAAATAATCAAAATAAAATAAAATAACCAAAATAAAATAAAATAAATCTAAATAAAATAAAATAAAATAAAATAACCAAAATAAAATAAAATAAAATAAAATAATAAAATAAAATAAAATAAAATAAAATAAAATAAAATAAAATAAAATAAAATAAAATAAAATAAAATCCAGAACTCGCCAAACATCAGATGGACTGTACAATTCTCCAGACAGTTCAGAATTCTGTAATAAAACTCTTAGTGGAGATCTAATTCATGAGGAAGAACCCTGTGAGCTGAAACAGTCACTCTCTTTGGCCTTTCTGTCTACTGTCGCACCAATGACGCTGTCATGCCACAGACGTGTGTTTGTGCGTGTGTGTTGAGAGGCAGAAGAGAAAAGTAAGCAGCTGTAAGTGCTGTGAGTTGTATGGCAACTTATCTAGTTTTACATCTTACAAGGACGACAGTAGACGTAGCAGACCACCACAGAGACTAAAGTTAGAATAAAAGCCACAAATTCATTTGTCTAAAAATTTTATTGGCCATATTTAATAATTGCAAATGGAAAAGAGGCTATGATGTACTGTTCAACATGTTGTACTTTTGAACACCTGGCTCTTGATCGCTCAGACAACTAAACTTTCCACAAATTTGCTTTTAGGATTTCCAAATTTCCCTCACATCCTCATTTTCGTTTGCATCAAATTAAACAGGGTTGTCATAAGTACCAGTACTTTGGTACCAAGTCGATACTGAAATTTTAAAAATGTACTGATACCTGCCTATTTGCAGTACCGGTAGTACTGGGTCAATCCGATACCCGCTGAGAGGTGGCTGCTTTCAAACGCTCCCATCTGTATTTGTATGAGTGCTCAATAAGAAGCATCAAAGGTTTCTATTTACAATGTGTTCTTTTGCAGCATTGAGCATTGTAGCGAATCTCTGACATGTTGGTTCAGCGCGTAAACGCAATGGCCAATCAGAGGTGTTTAAGTCAGAATCCACTCAATACGGCAGAGTTTGCACAGCGTTAGCTCTGCATGCTCGCAAATCGTTTCATTATAACAAACAAGTTTCAACACAATGTAAAAAAGAGATTCATTGTGCAGCATAGACCGAATTGTTTTATTATAATGGGTGTTTTTACTTAGTGAGCTTGCATAGCGGCTGAAGTGAAGTGATATCAGCTTCATTGATTATAAAGGGGGCGCTCTTTCTCACTCTCTAACCCAATCATAATTTGAATAAAGCTATACACAGCAAAGTTTCATTAGTGACAACAAAATGCAGGACTTCTATGTTTGATATAGTGATAACCATAGCAAGGGACAGGACAAAAAATCTGGCATGTCAAAATAGATCTGTGCATTAAGTCTTAAAGTGTAAGTGCAATAGACCTGCCATTGTTCTGTTACCTCTAATGTGTTTCTTTGTTTTACCATTTTATTACTAACTTTTCATTTGATCTTTTAAATGCAATGTTTAAATAATGCAACAATATTTAAAGGTATGCTAATGTTTTAATGCAGCTACAGCTTTTGCTATGGTACCGAAATTAGTACAGAAAAAAAATTTACTGGTACAGACTACTTAAATTATGGTACCGTGAGAACCCCTTAAAAAAATATATAAAATCACTGCACTTAGAATTAATAGATTTAAATAATAAGTATTTGTTAGAGTTCAAATGCATACAATAAGTAAAAATAGATGCAAATGAAAGCCTCTTGCCCTGTTATTAATGAAAGAGTTTTTCTGCCATTACTATTAACCCACAACCAGTACCACCACTATCTATACATCTAGCCTGTATGTTTACATACAAAACCCATGATGTCCCATGATAAATAAATAAATACTTTAAATAATTTGCTCACTGTGTCTAACAAAATGGCATCAATTCACAAATCTCCGTATCTAGATTGAATCTTCCTGCCAAGACATGATCAGGTGATGATAAATGGTCCAATTTAGTGCAGAAGAGATTTCGGGGTCCATTAAATTAATGGCCCCTGGAACAGCACCAGAACCTGATTGATATATGATAGAATTTTACAGAATGGTCTGACTTGAACTATATTTGTTTGGAATGCCTTTAATAAACAATATGTCTCAAAAAGGCATCAAATACATGGAAAATATTATATAGTCCTCATAAGTCTTTTCTGAAAAAGAACAAAAAGAACGTACATCTTTAACTAGATGGTCAAATGTCGGCTTGGCTCCATACCTCCTGACTTATATTCACAACCCCACAACCTTATAGTGTTTACCCCAAAATGAAAATTTAGTTTAGTGTTGTTCCAAACCTGCAAGACTTTCATTCTTCTGTGGAACTTTTTTTTGGTCTCTTTTTGTTCAATCAATGGAAGTCAATAGTAATGTTTGGTTACCCACTTTCTTCTTTTATCTTCTGTGTTCCACAGAAAAAGGCAGTCATACATGATGCCAGAATTTTTATTTTTGGGTAAACTATCCCTTTAAGCTTCTATGAATGTTTCGTCTGGTGTTGAGAATACCTTCAAGGTAGCCAGAGGTTCAGATTGTTCACCAAATATGCAGCAGTGGTTTACACAAATGGAAAACAATTCAAACAAACTGCTAAACCAGCATAAGATGGTTTGCTGGTCTAACTGGTTTAAAATGGTCTCCCAGCCTGGTCCTGTTCTTGATCAGCTGGTCTACTTGGTTGGCCAAGCTAGGGTTTAGCCGTTTTAGCTGGACAGCCAGCTGGTCTGACCAACTGGAGAAAAAAAAAAAAAAAAAAAAGGGAGAACAAATATATACTATATATACTCCCAGGCAAAAAAAAAAAGTTAAACACTAAGCTTTTAATTGTCTTAACCACAAATTATTGGTCAGGAAATTAGCACAATTTTTGCACATGCACAACTTAAAAAGCCATTGCGGTCTCAGAAAAACATCAAAGACTGAATGAAGTTTTTGGCAGAATATGGGAAGTTGTGTATGGAGTGATGAATCACAATACAAACACAAGTTGCGTGGTGATGCTCCAGAGTCTGCTGAGAAATATAATAATAAATGCATCTCTACCACAATGAAGCATGGAGGAAGAGTGGGGAGACTTTTTAGCTGCTAGTATTGGTGAGCTACTTCACTGTGAAAAGTCATTTAATGCTTTGTAAAGGAGAATATTGCAGAATGACTTGTTTCCCACAAATGAAAAGTTGTTATCTAAAGAGGAATGATCAGATGTTATTTTTCAACAAGACGATGCTGCTGCCCAAATTTCAAAGATAACTAAGAAGTGGCTTGACAAGTCCGTCATGCTCATGTTTTGGCCTGGTCTTAGTCCAGATTTTAACCCTATAGTGGATATTTGGTCTCACATTAACAGTGGAACAACATTGGAACAACATGTTGGGAAAGGCTATTCCTTTCTATGCTAAATTACTTTATCTACAATATTTGTGCAAGTCTTGCTAATTTCCTGACCAGTGATTTGTGATTAAAATGATTAAGACCATTAAAAGACCACTAAATATTTAGCTTTTTTGGCTTGGCCCTTTTTCTTTTTTTTTCTTTTTCTTTTGCCCAGGAGTGTATATAATAGTTCTTGATTTATTTATATTATCCTGGCTATTGCCGAAGTACATCATTAAAATGACTGAAGCCCAGTCCTGTAATGAAGGATCGATTATGTTTTCATATGAAAGTCTGTGTCCTGATGGCAACTTTATAATTTCGACAACTTGATTTCAACCACACACCAAAAAAGATGGCTAAAAAAGAGGGTTTTCAGAATTTAATTTGATGTAATGATAGGCTACATTGCCAAGTAAAATAAAATGCTCTACCTGTAATATTTCAGAAAGCATGAAAAGTGTACGTGAGTGCTCTATATTACAGGGCGGAGCAAATCGTAAGATATAATTAAGCACTGTTGCTCCAACTTGTCATGGTCAACCACAACCAATCAGAACTGACTCAGCTTGCTTTCTGTACTTCTTATTTTTTTCCATTTCTGTTTCAAATAAGCACACATCGACAAACGTTACAAACACACACACAATCTCATAGAGTCACTGAATCAATCCTGACTCTTGTCACCTTGCACCTCGACCTGCTGGTGTTGTCACCTGCTGCGGCCCATGCTGTCACTTCCAGTTTGTCTGTTTGGGACAGCCTTTAAGAAAAAAAAACACACAAACACATACCCTAAGCAGCCCCTTGCAACTTTGGGAGACAGACTTCATCTTCCACTGAGAGAACAAAAATGATGCCCACTGAGGTTTAACCAGATATACTTACATAAACAGCATGTTTTATGTGGTTTCAGGTATATGCTTGGAATCTACAGCCACATAATTCACAGATTTCTGTAGAATTCCACCATCCATCATTCACAATATTCTACATATTCTCTGCCTTTGGCACGTTTGTTTATCATGGTGGCTAATTTGATACTTTCATTAATGCATACTGTTATTAGGGTTGTCTACCAAATTGGCATCAGACGATGTCTACAGTGAAACACTGTGATGGATAAAAATATACTTAAAATTCAAGTTCTGTGTACTTTTTTAAAGTGTACTCATTTTTTGTATATTTTAAACTGTATGCTCGAAGTTGTCATTGTAACAAATGCACTCAAAGTATATTTTAATTTTTAAGTTTATTTATTCATGCTTTGAATTCACTTCAGTACTTTATTGTATATTACTTTCAGAAAGTGTTAAAATGCATGACTAATGCATTATAAGCCCATTTTTAAATATATGCAGTGTACAAGCCCTACTTTAGTTGTGCTTTAAAGCACACCTACTATGCCCCTTTTTACAAGATGTGATATGAGTCTCAGGTGTCCCCAGAATGTGTCTATGAAGTTTCCTAACAATTCCTAACAGATCATTTAATATACCATTTTGAAAATGTAAAATTTTGGGTTTTAGAAAAATTAGCTGTTTTGTGTCTTCTTTAAATGCAAATAAGCTGCTGCTCCCCACCGCAGAGGGCGGAGCCTTCACAGCTCGTGAACACCAGTGAACACGGGAATGAAAACTTAAACATCATACATATGTTTGTCTTTGATTATCATCTCTATTGTGGACATGCTCACATGACATTGCAGTTCTTCATCATCATGAAATATTATCATCTGAATGCGTTTTAAAGCCATATCACTCTCAACCTTACAGTCTATGCCATCAACTTGAGCACACACACCCGACGCATGCACACAAAGAACTGGATGTCGGTGCGTCCCTGAGTAGGCTATTAAACTAGACTAGTTCTCTTTCACGTATTATTGCGATTAAACTGTCAATTATGTCAGAAACACACAAAGTTCACATGAAAACAGTTGGTTATGTCTGTGCACGTATGCAGCAAGTACAGAAATCCTGTGTGTATAGTTGTATAGATCTGTGTAACGTTACTAAAGTGAAAGCATTGTAATATACAGTAACTACTGCTATGAATCAAACAACAAAAGATAAACAGAAAATCACTCACTGATCTTGACTGAATGAACTTTTGTAGCTTAACTGAGAACACATTTCTTACTTGAATGCTGCTGTTAAATTCTCTGGTTCGGCGGGGTCTATGCTAATACGGCAGTGTCCATCAACACTCGTGGACAGGGCCTGTGAAATGTGACGTCACTTTGCCAGGAATCTGCAAACAGCTTGTTCTGAAACACTGCTTATGATTTATGGGGATTAAAAAAAAAGGAGTGGGTGGATTTTTACCATTATAGAGTTTTTTACCAAACTCCATGTAAAAGTTAATTTTGCATAATAGGTGCCCTTTAAGTGTAAATATGTTTAATAAGTTTACACTGGCAGAGAAGAATCATGTTACAATCGTAAACACAAATCTGTATTAAACCAACAGCACAGAGCACACTTAAAATACAACGCAAGAAAATTTGAGTTGAGTCGTGGAGTCGTTATCGGAATTCAAATGTCTCTTCAACTTTGCCTGTGACCAATCAGATTGTGTTGCTCACTGCCTGCAGCCAATCAGAGGCAGAGCTGCTGACGGTATTCGTCTAACTCTCCCTCACTCACTCGCATGAAGTACAGTGTCGCCGTACATCATTTATTTAATAAAACTTTGAAAGCTGAAAGTACATCGCTCAATTCTTGGGAATTTGGACCAGTTCAATCAAGTGACACTGCAGCCTGACCTTGATGGCGACGATAACCGGTTCGGAATAAAATAGCCTAACGTTACGCGATCCCGAAAACAACCGAAAAAAAAAAAATCCTGCTATTTGAAGGTAAGTACTAATAAGTACGACTAATGAAAACGTGAATAAAATGTTGTATGATCATGCTGTCTGACCTTATCTCTTGTATATTCTGGTAACAGATGCTGTTCTTCACGAGTTTCTGCAGTCAACAGTCTCTGAAGTGTAAGCGGCCATCAGACACAAGTGTAACAACGAGCAGCTCATCAGGAAATGGAATATAATGTGTAATTTATATTTGTGTGTAGAGCCTAGAGGGTCAGTATTTTTTAATCTTCCAGTGTTCTTTTAATGAAAAACATGGTAGGCTACGTTCATTTTGTTCAGTTTTGCTGAAACCATGTGAAGTTTAAATAAAAACCGCTGGACTTGTTAATGGAATATGTCTCTTCATTAGTGACGTTGTTACATTTTATTTATTTGAGTGACCTTGAAAACAAATGCATTCAACATTGGGAAAATGTCTCCCAAGTAATTCATTAAAATGTAGTTGGTAGCACATTTAAAATACTGTATTGTGTGACATATTCGAGTAATTCAAGGTATATTGTTATTGACTACAAAGTGTGTATTTTTTAGTATTTGGAATAAGCCAAAGGTACTGAGCATACAGTATATTACTACCTGTAAAATAATATATTCATAGTATATTGCTGTTGTGTTCTGAATACACTTGTAATTAATTTGTAATGTACTTTAAACACAAATAAAGTATATTTATAATACAAATAAAACACACTTTAATATCACTAATCAAGCATGGAAGTAGTCCCTACACAGGCAGATACTTAAAGTGTACTAAGTATACTTGAAGTTGTTCCAATTTAGCACATAAAAGTACAAAAAAAAGTAGGGCCCTAATGAAAAAAAGTATGCTTAGTATACTTGCAGCCAGACTAATTATCAGTATACTTCAAGTGTGTTAATGATTAGTTAACTTGAAGTGTGCTGTTGAAGTTGGAACAACTAATTTTGTACTATAGTGTATTGTAGTTGTAATTAAGTTGTATTAAAGCATAACTTTAAGTGCATTTAGTGTACTAAATTGGAACAACACTAAGTTTATGCCTGTGTAGGGACTAATTCCATGCTTGATTAGTGATATTAAAGTATACTTTGTGTTATAAGTATAACTTATTTGTGTTATAAGTATACTTTTTGGTTAGAAGTATACTTTATTTGTGCATAAATTAATTACGAGTGTATTCAGAACACACCAGCAATATACTATGAATATATTATTTAACAAGTAATAATATACTGTATGCTCAGTACCTTTGGCTTATTCCAAATACTAAAAAATACACACTTTGTAGTCAATAACAATATACTTTATTATTACTTAGCTATACTTTGTACAATATACTTTGAATTACATAATGTCACACAATACAGTATTTAATTTCACCATTTAACTACATTTAATGAATTACTTGGGAGACTTTTTCCCAATGTTGAATGCATTTGTTTTCAAGGGCATTAAAATAAATAAAATGTGACAACGTCACTAATGAAGAGACATATTTCATTTACAAGCCCAACAGTTTTAATTTAAACTTCACATGGTTTCAGCAAAACTGAACAAAATGAACTTACCATGTTTTTCATTAAAAGAACACTGGAACATTAAAAAAATATATATTAGACCAATGCCATATACTGACCCTCTACACACAAATACAAATTACACATATTCCATTTCCTGATGAGCTGCTCGTTGTTACACTTGTGTCTGATGGCCGCTTACATTCCAGAGACTCTTGACTGCAGAAACTCGTGAAGAACCAGAATATACAAGAGATATGGTCAGACAGCATGTCCATACAACTTTTTATTCACGTTTTCATTAGTCTTACTTATTATTACTTCCCTCCAAACATCAGGACTTTTTCTCCAGTTGTTTTCGGGAACGCATAGGCCATTTTATTCGGAGCCGGTTATCGTCGCCATTATGGTCAGGCTGCGATGTCACTTGATTGAACTGGTCCGAATTCCCAAGAATGAGCGATGTACTTTCTGCTTTCAATGTTTTATTAAAAAAATAATCTATAGCAACACTGTACTTCACCTGCAAACCTCCTGTGAGCGAGGGAGAGTCAGTCAAGTACTGTCAGCAGCTCTGCCTCTGATTGGCTGCAGGCAGTGAGCAACAAAATCTGATTGGTCACAGGCCAAGCTGAAGAGACATTTGAATTCCGGTAAGACTCAACGACTCAACTCATATTTTCTTGCGTTGTATTTTAAGTGTGCTCTGTGCTGTTGGTTTAATATAGATTTGTGTTTACGATTGTAATACCTCTGCCAGTGTAAACTTATTAAACATTTACACTTAAATCACAACTACAATAGACAATTGTACATTGCATATATTTAAAAATGAGCTTTTAATGCATTAGTCATACATTTTAACACTATTTTATTTCTGAAAGTAATATGCAATAAAGTAATAAAGTGAATTCAAAGCATGAATAAATACACTTAATTATACTCAAATTTAACTTTAAATATACTAAAACTTCAGGAAAATAAATTATGTAATTTTAAAATATACTTTCAGTGCATTGTGACAATTTTGAGCATACAGTTTAAAATATGCTAACAATATATTTTAAAGTAATATTCAAATAAGTACACTTTAAAAAAATACACAGAACTTTTATTTTAAGTATTTTTTTCTAAAATATATTTTTAGAAAATATACTAAAATACAATTATTTTAAAGTGTGTTAAAAGTTGTATTGTGAAAATATGATGCTAATATACTTTTTTATATATTTAAAGATGGTACAATTTTGTTGTTAGTATATTTATACTATTGAAAAGGAAATATATTTGAAATACAATAAAGTATACTTTTTTTCACCATGGTTAATTTGTGTAAAACATCTATTCGCCTAAAATTTGCTTGCCGTTTTATTGCACAATACAATCTTTAGTGTTTAAATTGTGTTCATGGATTTTAAAAAAAGTTTACATTTTACATTAAATATATGCATAATAAATATGCATAATAAATGCATATATTTTATGTTAAAAAAAAAGTACAGAAAAGTATACTCTTCATTTACACAACATTTACTTAAAATTCACCAAAAAAAAAAAAAAAAAAAAAAAAAAGAAAGCTTATATAAAAGCTCATTAATCCCTTGACCATATTTTGAGACTAGGCAGAACGACATCTGTTAATCGACCAGGAGGGCACAGTTACAGGCCGATCATTTTAAAATGGCCAAATATATCGGTCTATAACTATTTAATATGCATGGTGTTTCTTAGGATCTATTTGTTGAGCTGCTGGAGGGTATTTTGAGGTCACTCATCTCGTCATGTAAGCTCGTCACTGGGCTGAGCTACAGATGGGAGGAGACCAGAAATGGAGAGACGAAGAGATGAAACCGGGGAATAAACGACACAACTTTACCTCTGTTCAGCATCTGTGCCCTAGCACCATCTGACAGACATCTGGCATGTGTGCGAGTGTGAGTGTGTGTGTGTGCATTGATTTAATGTCTGTCCCGCTGTCTCTGATAGATGACATTGGATGTGATTAATGTCCATTCTTCAACACTGTGAAATATGAAATATGAGAACCGTACACATTCTCTGCCTCTTTCTCCTCCATCTGTCTTTTAACCCTAGAAATATACAAATCGCAGGTACATGTCTGAAAAACATCCACTACCACTTTGTTTCTCGGTCTCTCTCATACCAAATGCAATTTTCACAGTGCAATTTTCCATCCTGTAGGCCGGTTATGAGTGCTACAGGTTTTGAAGGATGCAGGTGAACACCATGTTCTGGCATACTTGACTAGGACTACACAGCATTAACGACCATCTCTTGTCAATAAAACTCAGTCTACCAACTGCTTTCTGTGGGCAGTCACAGCACAAAATTAATTGCACTAGGCAAATAGAGTTGCCCATTAACAAGGCGCAATCAACAATAAGTCTAATTTACAGGATTGTAGGTGGTTAGTGAATAAGAGGTTTAGTAAGTCACATAACTGTTCCTAAATCCACCTCACATTGTCACGGCAGTGCTAAAACTATATATTGTTAATCTTTCATGCTTACATTCAGAACAGCTTCGCCCACGTAATGATATGTTACTCAAATTTTCCCATAATAATTGTGTGTGCTTCAAAATGTCAATGGCAAATGGGGTCAAAGTTGGTATTGTTTGAACTTTGAGTGCTGTAATACAATGCTAAACCTGTATATGGTACTGGTGGTTATGCTGTAGCTTGTAATCCCTCCATAGAAATGCAGTGGACTGTTGACACAAATCATGGGGTGCAGCAGGAATGCACATGCTCTTAAGCTATTGTGATCCCTGAAGGAAGCAGGTTCTACTGCCTTCACCTGTCTAATAAAAGGCAAAAAGCCAAATTATATTAAAGTCGACATGAAGCGGAAGTTGTGATAGTCTTTTCTTCCCTATTGTGACATATATCCGAGTAAAACGACTTTTCAAACAAGAAAAAATGTAGGGCAGGACTTCATTGGATCTCATGCAAGAGGTTGTCCGCCTTTACATCAGTAAACAAAGAAGGAAAGAGATGTCGCTGCAGGTGGGAGGGGAAGGGCACATGATAATGAGCATGGATAAAACAATAATAAAATTTTAAACTTTTTTTTTTTTTGTTAAACACAAATATAACTTTTCCATCACTCCAATGTACAAATTTGACAGCTGAAAATAGTTTAATGCAGATATTTTCCACTAAAAAAAAATATCCTTAAAATAGGATGTCAAATTTAAATTCCCTAAAAACATTGGCTAATAAAATAGACTACATTGCTTGTGTGTATGTGTATGATTAATTCATCTTTTAATGGGCCTTTTCTGAATATGAATTTCCAGACTTTTGCAGGCCAAACTTCCATGATGAAATCCCCCAGAGCTTTACAGTCACTGACCCTTTTAAGGGGACTGGCTGGATACTCAGACCACTGAAATACACTCTAATGAGTGTTAAATTTAACCCAGACAGTATGAGAGCAGATAAAGAAGAAAAGTGAGAAAGTGGGAGAAAGTGAGAGTTAGCAAATCTTGCAGTTTCTTAATGAGAAATGGACAATCAAGAATGTCAATTACATCAGAGAGAAAGGCAACTTTCAAACAAAGAAAAAAACTCACATGTAGTTCTCATATGCTTGACGTGCACTTCATACACTGATCAGGCATAACATTATGACTATCCTAATATTGTGTTGGTCCCCCTTTTGCTGCCAAAACAGCCCTGACCCATCAAGGCATGGACTCCACTAGACCCCTGAAGGTGTGCTGTGGTATCTGGCACCAAGATGTTAGCAGCAGATCCTTTAAGTCCTGTAAGTTGTGAGGTGGGGCCTCCATGGTTCGGACTTGTTTGTTCAGCACATCCCACAGATGCTCGATTGGATTGAGATCTGCATTATCCTGCTGAAAGAGGCCACAGCCACCAGGAAATACCGTTTCCATGAAAGGGTGTGCATGGTCTGCAACAGCGCTTAGGTAGGTGGTACGGGTCAAAGTAATATCCACATGGATGGCAGGACCCAAGGTTTCCAAGCAGAACATTGACAAAAGCATCACACTGCCTCCGCCGGCTTGCCTTCTTCCCATAGGGCATCCTGGTGGGTGCCATGTGTTCCCCAGGTAAGCGACGCACACGCACCCGGCCATCCACATGATGAAAAAGAAAACGTGATTCATCAGACCAGGCCACCTTCTTCCATTGCTCGATGGTCCAATTCTGATGCTCACGTACCCATTGTTGGCGCTTTCGGCAGTGGACAGGGGTCAGCGGCTATGCAGCCCCATACGCAACAAACTGCGATGCACTGTTCATTCCTTGGACCACTTTTGATAGATACTGACCACTGCAGACCGGGAACACCCCACAAGAGCTTTTGGAGATGCTGCCTAATATATCCCCCCCACTAACAGGTGCCGTGATGAAGAGATAATCAGTGTTATTCACTTCACCTGTCATAATGTTATGCCTGATCAGTGTACGTTTCTTAGATGTGATACAATTGACAAAGCTGTAGTAGTTGTGCCTTGTCATCTTTTTACTTCTCAATGGCCAAAAAAAAAAAAAAAACTACATGAAAATACACAAAAAAAAAAAAGTAGTTGAAGTAGCTGTGCCTTGTCGTGTCTTGTACTTTTCCCCCCTCTCAATGGCCAATGTGGATAGTTGCATGGCACAGAGGATAAAGACTATGTAGAATTACATTTTACCAGTATGTGACTATCATTACATTTTATAGATAGTGAAAGACAATTTAATCTTTAAATTAAAAAAGGAACATTTTAATTAAAGTTAAATTGATTAACAACATTAAGTTCACAGCAAAACTAAAATTATTTTTGCTGCAAAGAGTAAATTTAATTTAAAAGTTTTCCTTGATTTAATTAAGTTTACTGAGTTTTTTTTTTTTTTGAGTGCATATCCACAATATCATACAATCACACTCTCAGCTCCAGCTATCTACAAGCTCTCAGCTGGTTAAATTAACAGCCGGTGAACAGCTACTGTTTCATCGGACAGGACACAGTGGATCATGTAGACTCTGGGATCATCTGTAGATTTCAAGACTATGATAACTGCAGCCAATCCTGGATCGCGTTTCAATAGTGACAGTCTCCACAATAGAAAAGACAGAAACAGAAGTGGACAGGAAGGATTTATGCCAAAGCCACAGCTGAGCACAGCAAGCCAGATCAGGTCACGGTGAGACGTGCAAATTCAGTTCAGGCAGAGTGCATCTTATCTGTATTGGATAACAAATCTGAGTTTATCTCATCTACTTTTGCTAATCTAGCTGGTTTATCTTCACAGGTAGGAAATGAATCTTCATCAGAACAAGAAGAGGGCTTGCTCTCCACGTACCTACATATATCCCAGAATGCTTCAGGGAGTATAAGAGCATACATCGTTAAATAAGATAGAAAGAAATACTGCAGATCAAAGCATGCCCAAATTTGCATACTTTGGCCCACCCCCTTTCACATCCTAAATCCAAATCTTACAGTCTGACAACATTTTCCTGCATCCAACACCTGTGTTCATTCCCTGAGGCCGAGTGACATTAACCTCACAATGATTTACACAACCATTATTTACATTTACAACACAATAATACAATGAAAAAATGCATGCAGCCACATTGATCTCCGCTGTCGGCTGTGCTTTGGCAAGACTGGCCTTTGGGAAATTGAAAACACCCACTTGTCCAAGAAAGATTTTACGCTACCGGTTTTCTGATTATAAACGAAGACCCTGAATTTTTTTCCTAAATCACAAACAGCTAAACTCCAAATGTTTATTACTTGCATCTGTCACCCTGAAACGCTGGCCTGTGGAGAAGTCCACAAAATACGATTTCCAACTATCATTCATGAATCTATTGCAGAACAGACGGCATTTATTGCAGGTGAATTGTTATCTACGATGCAACATTACAAACACAATATTTATGACTGCTCACAAAACCATGAAATGTTAGATGAACAGAAGTAACATTCCATCTGATTTGATCATTAGTGATGCTTATTATTGCAAACACCATTATAACTGCTCATACTTACTCAGTGTGTTAAACTTCAATACATAACTCAACTAACACCATTTGTGCTAAAGACATGAATGATGCCTCAGATCGTGATCAGTGATCAGATTTACAATTTAAACCAGGCAGACAACAAAACAGGTGAAAAATCTAATAGACTTACACTGAAAGAGAAACCTGAGCCATGTTTTAGACTTAGGGGTTGGCTCTTGACTTGGACAACTAAGGATTTATTGAACAATGCAGAACACAGAAGTAACCACCTAGCAAACACACTAAAAATGATTTAGAACACTATAAAAAAAATACAGTACTATTGAAAAGTCCCTTATGCTGACCAAGGCTGCATTAATTTGAACAACAAAAAAAAATGTGAAATATTACAATTTAAAATAACTGTTTTATATTTGAATATATTTAAATGTAATTTATTAAAAAAAAAATATTTTACTCTTGTGATGGCAAAGCTGAATTTCCAGCATTACTCCAGTCTTTAGTGTCGCATGACTCATCAGAAATCATTCTAATAAGCTGATTTGCTGCTCAAAAAAACATTTTTTATTATTATCAATGTTGAAAACTGTTGTGCTGCTTAGTAGTTTAGTGGAAACCATGACACGATACATTTTTCAGGATTTTGTTATTAATTCATAGTATCATTTTATTGACAGAACATAAAAATGCAGTTATTAGAATTACTGTACTACAATTAAAAAGTTATAGAAAACAGAAAAATGGTGTGATTTTTTTTTCCTGAGGAGAATCATGAACAGGGAGAGAGAGACTCCACTGAGGACCACTTTATAAAGACAACATGCAAAATCCTGGGCCTGTCTCCTTCTCTGTCATGCACTCTCCATCCCTGCTTGTCTTACCCGTACTCCTTTCATTTCCTCCATCCCGCCCCGCCCCCTCTGCAGCCCCTCACACACAGTAGAGTGATTGTGAGGGGGTAAAAGGGGAGCAGTAAAGTGGTGGTAGGACATGGATGTGCGCTGGGTCTGCGCCAGACTTTTCTAGCACATCTCCTCCTAAACCATTGAAGCACAATCCAAACGCAAGAGCATTTCTGCTTTAATTAACACACACACACACACACACACACACAAATGAATAAGAAAGCATCAGTGAGGGAGAAAGAGAAAGAGAGAGAGAGCTTACTAGGACCATAGCCAGTCATTTCGAAAACTGCTTGGCTGGGTTTCCATGGAGAAAGAATCCCGGCATCTCTGTATGGGTTCCAGAATCCTCGCTGCGGTGGCGAGACGGACCCAAAGTTACAAGGAAGTCAATGAAAAGAAAACAAGAAAGACAAAGGAGCGCCCCAGGGCACTTAAGACATCACAGTCTATGAACACATTAATAGAATTAACAGAATGAGTGCTACATCCGGCCATGGCCAGGCCAAAACCTTGTGAACAGCACACACAAACTAATGATCAACCCCTGCCCCCTACCCCTGTTTTCCTCTTGGCCGTCCTCTACGCTAATCCAAACAGCAGGGATGGATGCCTCAGTCAGACCACCACGGTCATGTTATAGGAGTGTGTATGTGTATGCGTTTGGAGCCTGAAACGCACTATGGAGGCCCTTCACTGGGCTACTTCAATGCCAATTGAACAGTGGCACTTCCCACATGCCGGGGAGCAGCATACTGGAGGTCATACTCAACATCAAAGGTCCACAGCATGGCAAATAGAATGACAGAGGGGGAGACAAAGTGGGAAAGAAATTCCTGACTGGTGTTCTTACAGTTTACTGATGTCTGACTTCAAGGAGAATCAATGTCATAAAGAGATGCATTAAATGCCACCACCACAATTGTGCACCAATTAGAATCGAATTGAGAATGTTTTGTAGACAGACAGACAGACAGACAGACTCCTAAAGACTATGCACTTAGTTTCTGTTGAACTCAGTTTCTGAACGCAAGAACTTGTGTGTGTTCGCCCCTTAAGACAACACAAAAAATAAACCAACTCAGCAGGCGACATCAAAAAAAAGTGGTTGTGGATCAACATTACCTGACCCCAGACTACTTAGCCAGCAACATTATCAAACTACACATTCCTGTCCTTGACCTCCTGTGATACTGATCTTTGGATAATTTGACGGCTGGTAAAAGATGAACATGCTCTCCATTTTCTACATAATCGTGCCATTGTGCATCCACAGAGACCTATAAAAGGGCAGGTGTACATTTCAGCCGGTATCCATCTGACTAAATGGCCATATGAAGAGGTTGTTGATGATAAAAGTGACCCTGTTGGAGTCATGACTTAGCAGAAGGTACATAGCACATGCTATGGTGCTCACGTGGGAAACCAGAAGTCAGAAATCAGGCTTGCATTTTGTATTAAAACCCATTCTCTCTCACCATTTTCAACAAAAAGAGAATAAAAAAATGTGTCCATACTCAAGCTAAATATAAAATACAAAAAACACACCCATGCTTCAGTGTTATTGGGTGCATGGAATTTCCTTTAAAGCCTTTAGACTGTCCTCTCTCGCTATCATTCTGAGACTATGTGGTGTTCACGTCAGCCATCATATGCGGTCCGCTGCCTTATTTAATCTGACCTATAAAGCACTTAATACATGGAAGGAGGCCAAAGATAACCTGCGGTTCATTAATACCATCTCTAAATGTTGCTTTTATAGTCTATACATAACAATGACCGTAGGTCCTGTCCTTATTAGATCATCAAATAAATGGGCCGAAAAAGACTCACTAAACCACAATGTCGTCCCTTTATCTGAAGATCAACAAAACCCATGTTGGACTGTCCTTAGAGATCCAGCTGGCTGTAGCACATGTCTGGGGAATCTTGGATAACTTTCAATCACCTAGTCAGACTTTAAAGAGTTCCAGTTTAAAAAAACTGGTGTAAAAGCCTTCTAAAGTCATGTGCACACCAAGGAATCACAACTGAGACACTTGAAAACAAGGCTCATGTGGAGTCCAACATGGTTAGCAATAGGTATGAATGCAATCTGGCTGAATTTGTGAAAGTGACCCTATGGCAGTCAAACACAAAAGCCATTATGTGCATGTTTAGTTTTAGTAGTACAATGTGAAAAATTGCACTCAACAAAGCTTTCCATTTTTAATGCCATCTCCTCCAGAGTTGTCACCTAGCCACAAACTGCTGCTAGAGGTCATGAAAAATTCACCATTCAAAGCCAAATAAAACAATATGAAAAATGACCTTAAATTGTAAGGAGCAGGAATCAAAAAAATGTGTTGCATTCTAAGAAAACTAGGTCACCGCAAGTTACGTATATGGTTCACCACACACAATGTGACCCTTTGATGACACCTGAAAGTGTTCAAGAAACAAATATGGCCCCAGAAAGGACACTGAAATCTTACTTAAAACTTTATGAATGTCATTGTGTTAGATAGCAAAAAAAAAAAAAGTGTAATTTTGAAGAACATGCATGTAAACTTTTAAAGCACAACATAATTTCACAAACAGAAGTTTGTAAGGTTTTAAAGGTTTTAAAATGTTTAGCTGTCAAATACAGTGGACTGTACACTGCAGTGGACTATATACTTTCAGTCACATGATCCACTTCAGAAATCATTCTAAAATTCTGATTTGGTGCTCAAGAAACATTTCTTATTATGAATGTTGTTTAAAGTTTAAAAGAGCAGCATTTATGTGAAATAGAAATAGTATGAAAAAAAAAAAAGACTGACCCCAAACTTTTAAACACTGCAGTAGCTGAACATGTCAGTTATTATAAAGTAAGCTGTGGTTACACTGCCACTTACTGACTTCATATGTTTGTTCTCAGTAAAAAAATGAGAGAGAACTTTCTTGTGGTCACTGGATGTTAGTCCTCACCCTTGCAGATTGTAATGGGAAATGTTCTATATAATCACTTAGAGGTACATGTGTGACTTGTAGAGTTTGAAACCACTGGCATACTGCCTGCCGGGGGAAAAAAAGCTTACTCAAATGATGCTCATCATCCTGTTGTGTTTTACTAGTGTGACAATGTATGAATCTGATGGAACTTGTTAGTGTGTGTAGGGAGAAGGAAATATGCTTGTAGACAGTAGTGGTTTTGTGTGTGTTGACTTGTTTTGATGTGGCCTGTGAGACACACATCATAGTGTTTAGCCAACGGAAGATCTTCAGCTAGTCTGTTTTCAGCTTTTCTAAAGAGCTCCTCAGTTGTAGAGGGAAAAAACATAAACATACCCAATCTCTCACATATACACAAACACTGAAAAGTGTTGCCTCTGTAGTATGCTGATGTTCCCTGATGCAGACTGAGAGAGGTTAGATCTCTTGAGCTCAGGAAGAGAGAGCTCATCTCTCATCTCATCCTCATGCAAACACACAGATCTCATACTTAAACAGTCACAACCATATGTCATACAAGTGCAGGGTCATCACTATGATGTCACTGAATCACGATGATGTGGCAAAAAATTTATCCAGGTTCATTTAAAGACACAAAGAGTTTCAAGTGTTGCACTCAAAACAAAAGATTAATCTAGTGGTTAGTAATAAAAAAAGTTGAACCACTGTACGCCATTGCAACTCTTCAACAGCAGGAATATAACAAAAATATATTATAAAGGTAATGTCAAACAAAGCTAAAAGGTAAACTTCAACTACATGTTGTCTGTTGCACATCACAATTTTCGTAAAGTCAAAGGTCATGAAGACCATGAAGTTTTATAAAAGTTATCCATGGTACTTGGAACAGAACTAAATTTTAACTGTTACTCACTAAGAATTTATTCTAGTGAGCTGTGAAGCTATGCGAAATGCTCATTGATTCAGTGAGTTGAATCAATGTACCACACTGGCCTGATTTATCAATGAATCATTCAGACAATTTCAGTAAACTGGATCAACAAGATCTGACTTCATTCACAAATTACATATGACTACTTCTCTCACAAATGGACCAATGAAAACGACTTAAATGTTGGTGTATTCATCACACAAAGCTATCATACGGCTTCAGAAGACTTGGAATATAGCGCACAAGTCTGGCTCTGTGGTAACTCGACATAGGAGGTAATTAGACAATCAGATAGCAGATGTCTCTAAAGAAAATGTGCCAACACAATAAAACGGAATTATTAAAACCCCCAAAGCACCAAGTAAATAACTGATAGATCAACAGACAGACAGATAAATAGATTTACTTTAGTGTTGCCCAAGGGACAATGCATTACACTAGCATTATAAAACACAAGGATGGAAAAATCTGTACTGTTCTCTGCATTCTAGTGTGAATATCATCTGTGGCACGTTCTTTTGTTAATGGATCAGGTCATTGAAATGTAATGTTTATATCAGCTATTACAACATAAGCTGCTTTCTCTCAGGGTATTGATGTTATCAGACTATTCTGCCCAGATTAAAACAGAGAACTGTCATTGCCATGCCACTAATCTGCAAAATCCAATCGCACTATGATGCTAATCTCTGACTAATCTGATGGGAAGCGGTCTATCGCCGCTCCGAGCAAATTACTTTGTGCATGTGCTCCCGTGGTACCATTCAGAGCTTTTATGTCTAGTGAAGACTTTACATTGAGACCCTGATCTGATCATCAGAGATGACCAGGGGAAAAAAGAATGCATATTGTGACTACAGCACAATGAAACTTATGTATTCTTTACACACCACCATCTCAGTTGTTTTTGTTGTTGTTTTAATCCTAATTATTAAAAAAAAATTACCCTTTAATTATATATGTGAGCCTAGGGTCAAAAAGTCATAAGGGTCAATTTTTTAAAGATTGAGATTTATACATCATATGAAAGCTAATTAAGCTGTCCATTGATGTATGGTTTGTTAGAATAGGACAATATTTGGCCGAGATACAACTATTTGAAAATCTGGAATCTGAGGGTACAAAAAAATAAGAAATACTCCTTTAAAGTTGTCCAAATGAAGTCCTTCGCAATGCATATGACTACTAATAATACATTTTTGAATTATATAACAAAATTAATCAATCAATAAATGGTCATCCTTACCAATCTCTCAGATTGGACGTATCAATATATTAAAAATGAATGTTCTTCCGAAATTTTTATACTTATTTCAATCAATTCCCCTACCCCCTCCACACAATTTTTTCAGTAATATGAGGTAGATTTTCACAAATTTCATCTGGGCGAATTGGCGTCCTAGGCTGAGGCTCTCTCTTTTGTATTTACCATATGAAAGGGGAGGGTTGCAGTTGCCTAATCTTAAGTGGTATTACTGGGCAGCTCAACTTAGAGCAGCAATGTTTTGGTTTACAAATGAAAATACTACCCCTTGGTTGCGGATTGAGGCGAATACAACTGCTCCTTTACCACTAAATTTATATTTGTACTCCGCTCCCCTGCCCAAATTGAAAAAAAAACACTTCTAATCCTTTGGTTAAAAATACTATCGTGGTGTGGTATGGTATGAAGTTTTGAAACATCTTGGAGAGATTCCACAATTATCACAGTTTACCCCTATTTGGGGAAACACTTATTTTACACCAGAAACACATGATGCTGGTTTTAAAATTTGGGCATTAAAAGGTTTGAATAAGGTGGTAGATTTATTCAACGATAAAACTATGCTCAGTTTTCAGAATTTAAGACAAAAGTTTGATTTACCTAAAAATATTTTTTTTTAAATATCTTCAAATTAGGAACTTTATTAATAAAGCACAGAATCACTCCCCTACCTTACCGGATCTGTCCCCTTTAGAAAAAATTACTTTAAACCACCTTAATTGTGGTAAACAAATTTCCATGTTTTATAGACTAATCTCCACTAACTACAGAGAAAATACAGACAACAAACGTTTGGCTTGGTGCCAAGACATAAATGAGAATATAACTGAGGATGAATGGCAGAGTATCTGTCTAAAAGCCCAGACCCAGACAATTAATACTAGGTTTAAACTTATACAATACAAATGGATTATGAGAGTGTACATAACTCCAGAATTACTACATAAATTTAATCCAAACATTCCCGATCAATGTATAAAATGCAACCTAGAGATAGGAACATTATACCATTGCTTATGGAAGTGTCCTCAAGTTCAAAATTTTTGGGAAAAGGTTTTAGACTTTTTAATCACTGGTTTTAAAACAAAATGTTCCTATATGTCCTAAACTTTGTATACTAAATATTTTCCCTGTAACTTGCACTTTATCCAGTTCGGGTAAGAAAATGTTGATTTTCTGTTTATTACAAGCAAAACTCACAGTAGCACGCCATTGGAAAAATATAGAAAGCCCTAGTTTTAAATAATGGTTACAGGAATTGTCTAACTGTTTGGCTTTGGAAAAACTTACATATATTGTTAAGGGAAAACCTGAAAAGTTTTTCAAAGTATGGAATCCTTTTATGGAATTTTTGAAGGAAACCGATCCTAATAGTCTGTTTCCTGTGTAACATGGCTTAACATGCATCAGGTGTTATAATATTAATGTACCATTGTGTGTATGTGTGTATATGTATGTATGTATGTATGTATGCATGTATGTATGTATGTATGTATGTATGTATGTATATATATATATATATTTTTTATTATTATTTTTATTTTTTTTGTGTGGGTGTGTGTGTGTGTGTGTGTGTGTGTGTGTGTGTATTGTTTGTCTCTGTTAGTAAGGTTTCAAAAACAGTGTTGAAAAAAAAAAAAAAAATAAATACATTTGATATATTTATGGTAGGAAATTTACAAGATATCTTCAAGGAACATGATTTTTACTTAATATCCTAATGACTTTTGGCATAAAAGAAAAATCAATAATTTTGACCCATACATTGTTGGCTATTGCCACAAATCTACCCATGTGACTTATGACTGGTTTTGTGGTCCAGGGTCACATATTACACATTTAATTTTATGGTGCTTATATACTGTATGTAAGAACAAAAATACTGTCTTTAAAAGTCTTTCAAAGAAATTATGAAATATATTTAACAAGTTGAAAAAAAGTTGCATCAAATGATATATTGTAAATAATAATTATACGTTGATTAAAAACATGTAAATGAAGTAGAATATGGACTCCATATTAAAGGGTTACTTCAGCGATTTAGCATTAAGCTTTGTATCAGTAGAAACCCGGGAGTATATTCGAATTATCGTGCTTCCCCCCCCCCCTCATATCCTCCTGAGACGAGAGATTTATGTATTTTATGTCTGGAAAAAATCCTCTGATGACGCAAATATCGTAATTTTGCGTCATCTGAGGATTTTTGGCCCAGAGGCTAGAGACTACAGCCAGTAGTAGGAGTTAGTTCCGCATGTTTTCAACCCACCCACAGGGGTGGGATCTTACTCACAGAATGTAAGACACAGACGGCCACACGGACATTCATAACGGAGCGATGCAGAGCAAAGCCAGTGTTCTCAATGAATTCCTATGAAAGTTAAGCTTTCTTAGGCATGAACTGAAAACGCACCAGACTGGACACGCACTGTGCGGCTGTGAATGACTGACAATGCGGCCGTTAATGAATGCCGGTCGTCCGTGCATTAGCGCCAATTCGGGGCGGGTTGCTTGAATTGTGGGTTCATGAAAACACAACAACAAAACGGTACAACGACAAACTCACTTAAATAGGCGCATTCTGATGAATGAAATCTGACTCCTCCTGCTGCGACACTCATTCGGCTCATGCTGTATTGAGTTCAGATTTTAATTGTAGTGTCTGTTCTCTAACTGAACTAAATTATTTTATTACTATAAAAATCAAAATAATGTTGGGGTGGTGCCGTGGTGGGCAAGTGATGTAACCGGTGAGATTGGCCTCGTTGGGCAGCGAAGCAAGTGCATTCTGGGAGTGCAAGTGCATTGTCTTTCATCCATATGAGTCAAAAATACATTTTCTGGCTTTTCTCAGTCTAGAAGGAACCAACTTCTAAAATAATTTCACATTTCTACTACATAAATGACCCAATTTAAAATACACATTCATCTTTCCAGCGCAAGTACCACTTTAAGTTCAATAAAGGCCAATATCAAAAAATTTGTTTCATTGCACTTAAAGTGAGTTTTGTATTCTACTTTTTTGTTGATAATATTCAAAAATAAATGATTTCAATGCCATTCATTACACTTTCACAAAATGTTAATATAAATATTACAAAGAGAAACAAAAAATTTGTGGAATTTTAAACATTTGTCATATGACACCAGACCTCAAACTCCCTGTAATTGGAATCTTGCTCTAGGGATTTTCACAATGTGCGTAACCTCAGCTTATTTTTGTTCTAAAGCCAACTTTTAACTCCGGGTAGAGAACCGTTTAATACTTGTAAGAAACAGAGTTAGCACTGCTTTTTAGCTGGGGTTATGAAACCCTGCTCTGGAGGAGGGTTAGCGCCACTTTAGCTGTGCAATGTGAAATGATGCGGTGTTAGAATGCTAAAGTTACATGCTAAGCAACAGACAGCCAATCGCATCCCTCATATTTATGTGCTTTGGACAATCACAGAAACACTGCATGCTGTATAAACAGTCATTTCAGCGCTTGAGGCGAAAAATGTCAAATGATGACAAAATATTATAGTCGGCAATGTATGATATGAAGATGCACAACCTTTATGTAAACAGGTTGAGTGTTGCATTCATCCAATTAATGACACTGGCACCGCAAATATTCACATAAGAAAGTTAACACAGAGTTTAGGAATGTACATTGTGAAAACCCAGGATTCCATTTACCCAGAGTTTTGGATGACCCAGGAATCAACCATTTCAAGTGTGAAAAGCCCTTGTTTGTTCTTGACATGTATTGCTACTTATGGACTGGACATTCAGTGCTTCTTTTCTGATGACAGCATATACGTTTTAAGATTATAATGTTTTCATCCAAGTACCTCCTCCTATGTGTATCTCACTTCCTAGGACTTTCTGTCTGCACTCCACTGGGCTATTCATTTGCTCGTGTGACTCATCACTAAAAACCATGCTGTGCCTTTTTGGGAGTAGGGCTCTAGACGGCGCACAAAAACAACCACTGACGCAATTCAAGACAGCTGGATTTCTTAGAGCACTGTCCAATATATTCCTTATGACTGATGAAGTTTTGATTGATGACACTCTGCACAGTTTGGGCATCTTAACATCTCAAAGCAGAAATTCTACAAAATAAAGAGCTACTAAAGCTTCACAGAGATGCAAATCCAACATAATTTATGACCACCCAAATATATGTAATCTCTTCTTGTACACCTCTCCTTTTCACCAGCCTGAGCCTCAGAAGCCAATAAATCAGAATGAGATCAGCATGTGTTATTCATAAGTTCACATTGCACGAGAAAATTCATTAACTCCTCTCCTAGAACCTAACTTTAGAGTGAATTTGCCGCAGAAAGACGTATGAATAGATTTAAAGTGATTGGTTAGGGAAAACACCTTTACGTTGTCAGAATGATCACTAGTTCCTCAGAGACTAACTTGGCAGTAATCTGTGCTATAAGGGCCTTTTCACACAGTTAGCTATAGTCCTCATTGACTGCCTTTATACATTTATCACCTCTCATGTAAAGGGCTGTGAAAGAGCTCTTAAAAGTGTACCGGAAAAGTTGAAAGGGCAACTGAAGAAGGTCACAGCGAACAACCAAAGGGTTTTCTCGCCCTAAATGGAGGTAAAGTTCCATTAGCAGCTCGTACTGGCATAAAAGGGCAGTCAAGCTAAAAATAGGTCCCACTGAGGGAATAGAGCAGTCTCTTTGGACAGTGATCTGCCATTAAGACTGAATGACTGTTTCATTAGATGGATCAACTAAGGGAACTAACTCACTAATCATCAGATTCATGCACTAATGCATGAGATCTGGAATCTGTGAGTAGAGAGGATTGCACTCATAAATCTCCCTCAGTGACAATTTGATCACTGGCATGTTAAAGTAGTGCGTGCGTAAGTGGTCGTTTCAGTTCTCGACGCATGCAGACTTACCCCGCTATGATATCTACTCATGTTAGATTGTCCCCTGAGGGGCTGAGACAACATTGCAACTACCAAATTTTCCTGAAGTAGTCCATTTGATGTCAACCTGAACTAACATGTATAAAACTTAAAACCAGACCGGTTGAAATCCAGTGCACTAGCATGGGTCTTCAGACACACTTCTAAGGCTCTGTTACACTAGTGCGTTTTCGTTTTAAAATGAAAACGATCCTTGTCTATACTAGCATTTCAGAAACGATCTCGGTCCACACTATACGACCGAAAACGCATGTCACATGACCGTTCATGCACAATGGGCATGTGTGTATTAAAGTGTAAACAGTTGCTTTTTGCACATGTAGGCAGCTGCAGTATTATTAAAATGCAATTGAGAGAGACGTACGTCTTTTGTATTTTACGGGTGTGAGCACAAGCAATACTGCAAGTTGCCGGTACATATAGCGCCTTTAAATCACAGCCATGCCACAAAAAAGATGAAAAATTAAACGACTAGTAATCCATTTCTACCCCCTATGTCCCTGTACTAAAGTTCACACATCATCTTGTCCTTGCTGACTGTTGTATTCGCGCCCCTGTCCCCTCGCTCTCTTGCACCCTCCCTCTGTCCCCCAACCTCTTACAGAAAACTCTCTCTTTCCTAAGACAGACTTGCTGAGCTCAGCATTTATGTCACACATGCTTCATTATACACCACACAAAATGGAAGAATATTTTAACAAGGCGCATTGTGAGTAATAAGCGCATATCCACTGGTCTTTATTTTAGGTTTTGTATCATTAATAAAAGAAAACAATTAATTCCTTCGCACTATTCTATTATCATCATCTTTTCCAAAAACCAATCATTAAAAAAAGAAGGGGAAAAATAGGTACTTTTGTGGTTACTTGTACAAAAACAGTTAAAAAAGCCTAGATGAGAAGCATGCAAGTGAGTCACAAATAAACCGTTACAACTAGTAAGAATTCAGACGATTGTACTGATGAGTAGTACACAATAACGTGCAGATGCTCAGCTTTCATGCACCATGGTGTACGCAATGGGTTTGAAACCAGTGCCAGTCAACCCTTCTGATTAGACACAGGCTGATTTCCTGTATCCCCCTCTTTCCAGTGCACAGCTTACTTAGCCAGAATAAAGAGTTACACTTAGTGTTTAGCACTTCCTGGCAGAATTAAATAGGACATTGAAATCTTTTTCAATTGGTCATAATGAGAAGCTTTTAACAAAAACTAGGGATAACTGAGCAAGTCAAAGCAAAAAGCTAAAAAGTTGTAGATATGTAAAAACTAATTTGCATATAACTATTTGGAAAACCTACTCCGGTCAAAGCACTATGGAGCACACAACATTTTTGTTTAGTACAAATGCAAATACAATGTTTGTGGTATATGTACTACAAATTCTAGCTATAGCATACTTACTAAGTGAAGTACACTTTAAACCCTAACGCTCAAAATAATTAATTGGTTTGAGTAGAGCCCACTCAAATAAAACAAATTAGTTCAAACAAATTAACTTTTATGAGTATTTAGAACTTTCTTTTGCTTTTGAGTTCTCAAAACTGACACATTTTAAGTAATCAGAATTGTTTCAATGTTTTATGAACTTGTTTCATTTAATTTAGACTAACTTAAATTTAAACTTATTTAAACATGCTTTGCCATGACACTCAAAAGGGACAGTAAATGCCAAAATTAAGTGTTATATTATGTTTTTTTGTGCAAGATTTAAGTGGGAGATTTAGTAGTGTTTAATGTTTTGTTATGCTAGTTTAGAAGTTTCTGTTATGTTGTTTTTTTTTTGTAGGGTTACCATCATGGTAACAAGTGGAGCATGAGCTTAGTCTGCAGTATGTTAAATGTATTATATTACTGTCCTCATTCAGCAAGTGCTATGCTATGCTAATGCTACCAAAGCATTGTGTAAACTATTATCAAGGTGGCATTTATTGAATTAGCCATTTAAAGCTAGTCAAGTTTCCACTACAAAAAAAATTAAGATTACATGATATTTTTAAGTTAAATGTATGAATTAGTTTACTAAAATATTTCAAGTTCAGAGCAATTAAAATGTATGTTTACAAAATGTATGCTTACTTAAACTTTACATTTCTTAACTTAAAAAAATTGAGGCAACTGATTGCCTAAATTGTTTTGCCAACTTATTTGGGTTTACAGTGAGTATGACATGTTTCTGGATCAGCATTTGTGTTAGGCCTGGTAGAAGAAATATCAACCAAGATTTATTTAAGACAATTAGATTGTTTTAGGTCAGGCTTGGAGTGGAGATTCAACAATATTATCAATCATTTCCCCCTGATTTAAGGGGTAGTTTATGGTTGGGGTTACAGGTGCATTCAGTAATGTGGTGCTAATTTAAAACATTTTACACATTAAAAAATAAATTGTGTTTTTGTGAAGAGTCATCTGAATGGTGTACACTCACATGAGATAAAGACAGTACTCATAATAGTTTTCTGTAAAAAAAAAATTTGTATGGTGCAGGTCACCAATCTACCATGATGAAAGGATGTGAAGCATGGTGTTTCACTACAGTCAGAAAGAACATTAGTTATTAGTAATGTTTGATGATGCAGAGAGCAAAAATTAGACAATGGAACACACGTATTATTGTGCTTTACCAGTGGAGACAATCGGAGAATAAGCACCTGTATAGCCGAAAAAGCAGAAAAGATCAGAAACCAGAAGACAAAGTATGATCAAAAAAAACAAAAACATCAGTACGACATACACCATTGTGGTATTGGTATAAAAAGAACAGTAATGCTAACGCTAGCTAAAGAACTACTGTATGCACCTTTAGGAGATAAACTGTAATTAGCAAGGCCATGCAGCTTTTAAAATCTGTTTTGTACATTAAAATCTACTGACAACCACCACTATAACACAGGGGGTAAAGAAAAAAGCCACGATGAATCAAAGTTCATCACAAGTAGATTTTACACAAGCCGAGACAAATACTTATAAATTGAAGGTGCACAGTGTCATTCACACAAATACAAAACACCATCAAAGTAACACACAACACTAAAACAATCCAGTAAAGATTACTTTAACAATATAAGATGTAACAAAACCCTAATTTACATAACTGATAAAAAAAAATAAACAAATAAAGAAACCAAACAAATAAAAGACCACGAAGGATATAACCTACTAAATTATGGCCATCATATTTATGGCATACCTCAATAAAACAGGGCTCGACATTAAGCCTGTTCACGTGCTTGTCCTTCGGACAAGTAAATCCGTCATTCACTTGTCCAAGTAAAAAATTTGCTTGTCCAGAATTTTTTTTTAATTATTTTTTTTTATTGTAAATATTATTTATTCTGAAGCAATATTCTCACCAGTGTTCAATCAGCTTTGACATATTTAAATCTGCATATTTGTGATATTTTTACCTTTTATAAAGGGCATTTTTTCCCTAATCTTATTAAATATAGGCTGTGCTTCAGCTTTCCTTTTATATTCTTAAATTTGATCAATAAATTAAATTAGAATAAGACACTATAGGGCTGTTACCAATCAAATTAAATAATTTACAGTGAAAAAATACAACTGCATCAAATAATGTTATGAGATTGTTTTAAATATTTTTTGTATATACAAATAAGAAATGTTGGAAAGAATGTTTAAGCATGAAACTAAACCGCCAGTAGGTGGTCGTTTACGAATAGATTCCTTCAAAACGCTGAATCATTCAGTAACACACTGTTGCTGTGAGATACATTATGGCTCTGCTGTGATCTTTGTTTGGAACTATTTTCGCTGCTGAAATAGAACAAAAAGAGTCAATATTGCATCATAAATGTAAGTGACTTAATGTTAATTAATTAATTGTTTATGGAACTGTCCTATTAAATCACATTTTCAATCGTGATGGTATTCAGGAAGCAGCACTCTTGGTAGTGTGACGTTGCAACTGTATCATATGTTATAAACATTTCGAGTTTTTTACCACAGTATGTTAACTGAGTTTCTCTGTGTGAGCGGCGCACTTTTGTTTTGATTTCTCCTCTAGAGGCTGAGTGAAGGTCAACAGCTCAACCTTGTTATCGTCACTTCATTATACATATTATACAATATTATCCACTAATCGATCGCCACTTAACGTTACACTAAATGAATGCAGAATCATTCTTGCATTTTGGTGATTCCCTAGTTATTTTTTTGTTATTGACGTTTTGCTACTTGTCCGGTCGGGCAAGTAAAATTCTTTCACTTGCCCCTTCAAAAAATCCACTTAAGCGGACAAGTGTTAATGTCGAGCCCTGATAAAAGATTAGCCTAATGCAACATTTACAGTATGAATATTAAAAAAAAAATACATATAAAAACTAGCTAAAGCTCCCTGCCTGAACATTAAACAGATTAAACAGATGTCAAGTAAGTGGAACAACAGGATGCAAAAAGTTAGACCCATTCCTTTAACAACTTCCTTAAACAGACTGTGGATTCTGAAGGACAGTGCAATTCTCAGTTTCCATACACTGCATTATTTTCAAATCAATTTTTCATGAACAAAACTCAAGGCAGTGTCTCAGCAATCCTTAGCACTGTAAGCTTTGTTTAACTGACAGAAACACAAGATCAAGAGACAGAGAGGCACAAGCGTATGTGTATGCGTGTTCCAAGTTCCATACAACATGGAACTTTGCAAAAGTCAAGGTTTGTGATGTATGCATTTACCAATGCATTGATTAAGCCTCTCAAATCAAAGCATCCCTGGGGTGGCAGATCGATCTAACAGCCTGTTTGTGTGCGTCTTTCCTCTCCTGTCCAAAGGAGTTTATTTTTGAAAAATGAAAAGACTCTTTTATTCTCCGCTGGATGGAGCAGCGAGAAGAGAGATTTGTAGCACGCTCACACACTTGGTAGGCTGTGTTGAGAATACGCCCACACATGCAAAGAGGCGAATAGCAGACAGGGAAAGAAGGAAAGAACAAAAAAAAAATGAAGAATGCGGGAGACTCAGGTGAAGAAAAGATGGGTTGGAGAAGGTAAGAAACAATAGGTACAGAAAACAAGTGGAAAAATCTGATATGGATGAGTGTGAAAAGAGGCTAAAGATGAGGACACGTCTAATCTGGCTTCCAAAGACTACTTGAAAATGATCTGTATGTTGACACTGGGGGAGGGTGGGCGTGCTGGGAGTGAGCCTGAGAGCAAGGGTCCAAAATCCTCAGACGTCTCATTGGCCAGCACTTCAGGAGGCATGAAGGAGGCAGCAAGTGATTGCACATGCTGACTGAGATCTAGGAGAGGCTCATGGGTCCACAACACCACTGGACAATGGCCATTTTTTTGCGTCCTCCCTTTTGCTCTCCAGGGACTTGTCCAAAAAACACCATCTGAGAGCCACTTTGGTCCGGCCAACCGTGCATGACTGCCAAACGTTCCATTCTGCACAACATGTACCAAGACGATGAGAGAGATGGCAAGAGAAAGAGTGTTACTCACAGGGCACGATACAACAATTGCCTGCTAGAGGAAATCTCTCTTTGAACAGTGCTTATGGAGCGATTTAAATGTACGTTGGGTCAGACTTTGCGTAGGATAAACCGATCAGGATGTTATTTACTGCCAAGAAGTGCAGCAATAGAGCTTCTCTCCACTTATTAACACCCCCGCACCATGAAAGGCTTGTTCTTGTTCATTTTGAGCAAAGAGACCCTTGCTAAGAAATAAAGCTTTCAAGGAATTAACCAGCTATCATGAATCTATCGCACTGGAACTTTTCCAGACATTGGTTGCTGGTTGAATAGTATGTTATGAATCTTGATCTAAGGCACCTGGATTTAGTCATGATCTAGTTGCAATCACAACAGACATTTTTCCAAGACTTATTTCGAGACCACATGCATATATTTACACATTACATATATTGGCACCTACTTTTTTATCCTGCACAGCTCTGATTCCACAACAAAACTCTGATTCACATCAGAAAAAGCCAATTTTACAAAAGCTTTTTTTCTGGCTTAAGGATATGTGTGTTTTCACTCTGCTCTGATTTCATGCCGGGTGCTAGCCGAGGTGAGACCAGGGTGTCCTACTACAGCTGACAAGAATATTACATTACTGCTTTCACACATATATACTCAAAATACTCTCACACAAACAAATGTTTATTTCACACTTCAGGGGTCAAAAGTGAGATATTTAAAATGCATGCTGAACACACACCGTTTACCTAAAAAATTACAAAACACAATTAATCTGGCACTAGGCTACAGTCATTCCAACCTACCTATATACCAAAGCAAAAAAAACAACAACAGTAGACACGACATTAAAAGGGGCCATTTCATGGAATTCCAATTTCCAATTCCTGAATCTTCTGAAATAAAAGAGTCTGATGTACTTTTACATAGACATAAATGTTTACAACAAAAAGCTCTAGAGAATTTATGATCACTAATGCTGGGTACACACTACAAGATAATCGGGGGATTTTTGAGCCGATTTCTCCCCTTCCGACAATCCTAGGTAAAGTCCTGATTATCTTGATGGTTCTGCAGATTATCTTATCAGATTTTCCTGTGGAGTCAGGTGTGTTAAGAGTGACCGAATCAGCTCGAAGAATGTCAGAATTGCAAATATTCAAACTCTGGAGATTACCTCGTGAAAAAAAACAATGCCCAATAAGAAAGCGAGCTGACAGAAGACTCACTTCCAGCTCGCATTGTAACATGTAAAGTCCATGTTCACACCGTCTCCACAACTTCATCTAAACATGTTAGCCAATCATAACAGAGCTCATGAATGAAGTCATGAAGCTCATGAAGTCTTATATGTACAGTTTTAATGGTTAGAGAGAGGTTATGGGGATGAAAAATAGCCAATGACCATTGTTATATGGTAATTTCATAAAATGGACTTTGGAGGGAAAATTTAAATGCTACAAAAGTGTATAAAAAAAAACACACAGACTCATATACACATGCAACAGAATGTAGTCCACAGACACATACGCTCAGTATGTCGACTAGCCTGCTTCCCCTTGGGGCCCAGAGACCAGATGTAGTTCACTCACAATACTACTAAAAATACAGCTCTGACTAACAGAAGAGATTAATTAAAATGAACATGGTTCACAGACTACCCCTCCCTTTCTCTTTGTCTTTCTCTTCCTGTCATTCTCATGTGTGTGGGTGTCCCCTCATGTTAAACACTTTCTTTGCATTCTGTCCTTCTCTGCGCCTCTACTGGGATTTCACAGAGTCAAATTCAATCAAGGTTAACATTAGTCTGCATTCAACTCTTGGATCTCCTTTCAGAAAAGCCAAGACTCAAATGAGGATGGCATCTCTCACCTGGGATGTGGGAGAATACGTCAGGACTCACAGGTAGGGATTTGAAGCTCACTGAATTTGCGGCTGTGTGTACCAGACCAAAGCAGTAGATTTTCACAGGAAAAGATTCTTCAGACTTTTTGTGAGAATGCTTTTAAACCCTGATACACAGCTTTATAAAAATACCTCAGGCGGTGAGTTGTCACGCAGGAAGTTCAGGATTCAACTCTTCGTAAACACAAGACCTGAGAGAGTGATGTTGTGCCCTCTCAGCTGTGATGGTTTCTACAGACAGAGAAAGGTCAAAAGGTGCCAGAACACATAAGCTAACAGACTTTGGTCTCCCTGAAGATATGTACATATCCAGGTAAATGAGCAGATTATAATGTTTGAATTTGCACAAAGGCCGAACAGAGGGACATGGTTGCCAGGTCTGCACAACAAAACCCATCCAATTGCTAATCAAAAGTAGCGGAATCACGGTCAAAACGCGCCAAAACGCACCCAAACACGGGGGGCGGGCGGGAGAAATATTGCTCAAGTAAAGACAACATGGACTATAGGCTACAAACAACCCACAGCAACAGTGTAAAATGTTCCAATTCCAGACCTGGCAACACTGAACCGAGCGTCGTTAAATGGCCTAGCAGCTGTGTGACAACTGACAGCAGATGTTTATGAGGGGATTTTAAAAAGAGAAATGGAGGCAAATTTTATTTTTTATTTGCTTTTTATGAGTTTTTTGACATGCTTCAAAGCCTGCGACAATGGAAGACCGGACCATAACCAGGTAAAATATGTATGGTTAAAATATTTAGCAACTATTAGTTAACCTAGTTTATTTCTTATGTTATTTTCACATTTATACATTTACTTTATATTTAACAGGGATGCAAACACATGTATGGTCAAAAAAGAGAGGTAATCGAAGCCCTCGCCCCAAATATCCAGATACTTACAATGCCACCAACCCCTGCCATCCCCGGCCCACCCCTATAGGCACAGAGTAAAATGAAATTCTGAAAATCAAAATACACTGACAATAATTTGGAATATTCAGTTTCTTTTTTTTTCCGAAACAAACTCTTATTGAACTCTTAACTCTTATCTAGCACTTCTTGCTTTACTCCTTGTCTTCTTTATATTTATATATGAATGTAAATCATTTATTTATATATATATATATATATACACACACACACCTAAAGGATTATTAGGAACACCTGTTCAATTTCTCATTAATGCAATTATCTAATCAACCAATCACATGGCAGTTGCTTCAATGCATTTAGGGGTGTGGTCCTGGTCAAGACAATCTCCTAAACTCCAAACTGAATGTCAGAATGGGAAAGAAAGGTGATTTAAGCAATTTTGAGCGTGACATGGTTGTTGGTGCCAGACGGGCCGGTCTGAGTATTTCACAATCTGCTCAGTTACTGGGATTTTCACGCACAACCATTTCTAGGAGTTTACAAAGAATGGTGTGAAAAGGGAAAAACATCCAGTATGCGGCAGTCCTGTGGGCGAAAATGCCTTGTTGATGCTAGAGGTCAGAGGAGAATGGGCCGACTGATTCAAGCTGATAGAAGAGCAACTTTGACTGAAATAACCACTCGTTACAACCGAGGTATGCAGCAAAGCATTTGTGAAGCCACAACACGCACAACCTTGAGGCGGATGGGCTACAACAGCAGAAGACCCCACCAGGTACCACTCATCTCCACTACAAATAGGAAAAAGAGGCTACAATTTGCACGAGCTCACCAAAATTGGACAGTTGAAGACTGGAAAAATGTTGCCTGGTCTCGATTTCTGTTGAGACATTCAGATGGTAGAGTCAGAATTTGGCGTAAACAGAATGAGAACATGGATCCATCATACCTTGTTACCACTGTGCAGGCTGGTGGTGGTGGTGTAATGGTGTGGGGGATGTTTTCTTGGCACACTTTAGGCCCCTTAGTGCCAATTCGGCATCGTTTAAATGCCACGGCCTACCTGAGCATTGTTTTTGACCATGTCCATACCTTTATGACCACCATGTACCCATCCTCTGATGGCTACTTCCAGCAGGATAATGCACCATGTCACAAAGCTCGAATCATTTCAAATTGGTTTCTTGAACATGACAATGAGTTCACTGTACTAAAATGGCCCCCACAGTCACCAGATCTCAACGCAATAGAGCATCTTTGGGATGTGGTGGAACGGGAGCTTCGTGCCCTGGATGTGCATCCCACAAATCACCATCAACTGCAAGATGCTATCCTATCAATATGGGCCAACATCTCTAAAGAATGCTTTTAGCACCTTGTTGAATCAATGCCACGTAGAATTAAGGCAGTTCTGAAGGCGAAAGGGGGTCAAACACAGTATTAGTATGGTGTTCCTAATAATCCTTTAGGTGAGTGTATGTATATGTATATGTATATGTATATATATATATATATATATATATATATATATATATATATATATATATATGCTTTACAGTGCTGCCTGTCGTAACCTAACGCAACGCGTTGTTTGAATGCTGAACGGAGAATGATTGACAGCTGCGGAGGGTTAGACGAGTTTCCGTGAACTTAAATTGAACGATGTAAATATTCTTCCGTCCCTCACATTCAGCTATGTAATGACTTTAGATGACTTTGTACCAGAAAATCATAATATAATAATGATTACTGAAGAGGATCATGTGACGATATATATTTCTGATGATTATTTAATTATCACGACAGGCCTAATCTGAGCAAGTGTCTGCCTGTCTGAGTTTTGTCGACAGACAGAGGCGGCAAGAAATTTGACTGAAAACCCCTAAACCAAAAATATCCTAACCTCCAGTGATCTCACCAGTTGCCAGTAAGATGGGAAGGCGTGGCGCCGAACTCTGGTCTCAGGGAGAAATTTGTTGCAGTGGCAGATACCATAGACAGTAAAAGATACGCAGCAAGAAGAAACACTAGTGGTTCACGCTTGCGCACGTACTGCTGTTTTGGCGCTTAGTGTTCTGATTTGCTTAGCTCCTATTTACTTGTTTAGTGAAGGCAATCCAGAATTACTGTTGGTGAAATAATAATCAGACCTAATCAGACCCACAAACCCCACACATTTTTTTATAAATTTTTTTTATAAAAAATTATAACTTGCATTACAAAAATAAGGCATCATGGCACGTCATAATCTAATGTTAGCTTCACTTCCTGTCTCCTGAGATACCTTCATCTGATCGAGTTTTGAAGGCAGCATATCTGCATCCTTCGCTGCCTTTGATATCCCACAATCCTGTGTGTTCCATTCTGTGACAGTTGAGCTGGAAAAAAAAGATGGCATCCGAAAGTTGCATTTTCTGGTCAGTTTGTGTGTAAATGTTTTTGACCAACATTTTCCACTTCTGATGTCATTTCTAGCGAGAAATTACTAATGTAGTAATTAAATATTTGTTTAATTCTCACCAAAGCTCGCTCTATTTTGCTGTAGATCATTAAACTGCTTTGAAGTCTGTCCAAAATTAGTTTTGTGAGGTGCCTTTATGCACAGTAACATTAATTGTAGATATAAATACAAGTAATTGTCTAATAAGGCAGCAAGGCAACAAGTCAGCTGCCTAGGTTTTCGGACGCAGCCATGGATGAGCGAGTTTGGTGTGGAGGAACTTGACTGGCCTGACCTCAACCCGATAGAACACCTTTGGGATGAATTAGAGCGGAGACTGCGAGCCAGGCCTTCTCGCCCAACATCAGTGTCTGACCTCACAAATGAACTTCTAGAAGAATGGTCAAAAATTCCCATAAACACACTCCTAAACCTTGTGGAAAGCCTTTCCAGAAGAGTTGAAGCTGGTATAGCTGCAAAGGGTGGGCCAACTCCATATTAAACCCTACGAATTAAGAAAGGGATGTCTTTAAAGTTCATGTGCATGTAAAGGCAGACATCCCAAAACTTTTGGCAATATAGCCTTTCAACTGAGGACTGTCTTCACTATTGTTCCTGTATCAAAGAAACTGTAGCCTTCAATGCCACACAGATCCAAACAAATCATTTACTTCAAATGACTGCTTTCAAGCCTTCATGAAAAAGGGGATAACAACAATTCCTGATCTGAGGAAACCATCGACTATGCTCTGATTTTAGCTGTGAAGGAAAAGTTCACTCAAAAATGAAAAATCATAATCATTATTTACTCATGTCCCTCCAAACCCATATGATTAAGTAACATTCTTCTAAAGATGACAAAAAAATATGACTTTAGAAAAACAGACTAAGTTTGGCAGAATCAAAAGTGTAGGTTTAATGAAATCTTAAAAATTGAAAAGGCTTTATCACATGGCTTATTACAAAAGATAAAACCGCTCCTACACATTTCAGATTTATGTTGTATTCAACCCACCTGCACTACACATGAAAATGCCACTAGTTTTAAATAACACTAGACTGTGCTGAGATATTTAAAGGAATCGTTCTGTCACTGTTTACTCACCATCGCTCCAAACCTGTTTGACTAACTTTCTTCTGTGGAACATAAAAGATAATATTTTGATAAATGTTTCAGTAGGTTTTTTTTTTTGTCCATATAATGGATGTAAATGGTAACCAAAATTGTTTGGCTATCAACATACTTCAAAATATCTTCTTTTGTGTTTTGCAGAAGAAAGAAAGTCAAAAAGGTTTGGAGCAACATGATGGTGAGTAAATTATAAAATAAATAAAAAAAAATAAAAACTGAATTTTAATTTTTGGGTAAACTATCCCTTTAATGCTTTTTTTTAAATGGTAATACTTAGTGTATTAATTTTGGCTAATAATTAAACTAACTAAAAAATTCTGACAAACAAAACTAAACTAACAATTATTTAAGTGGAAATAATAAAACAAATTAAACTAAATTCAAAACTAAACTAAATTAATAAGACAAAATGAAGTTTAAATAGAAATTAAAAAAAAAAAAAAAACTACAATAATAAAACACGCAAGAACCAATGAAGTTTGTTGTCCCTGTATGGAAAAGATCACCCAGGATCTTTTCCTTTTTCAGGTTAACTAATCCTTTAAGACCACTCAGTGTTAATTCCTGAGGTAGTATATGCATAAAAAGACACACACATGCTGAAAATAAATATGAATATGAATATGAAAATGCAAAAGAATACAAGTTAAACTTATAAATTAATATAAGTCATGCTTGTTAAGCGCCAAAATCTCAACAAAAAAAAAAATGTGCTTACTCACACAGCCTAAACTGCACTACCCACAATTCTCTGGTGTTTTTAATTTGACTGCTGCTCTAAATATCCGAGGCACCACATTACGCAAGAACAAAAATATAAAAGAGGAGAGAACATGAAAAGAATTCTATAGACAGAGACAGGCACATTAACTCTGTGCTTCCTCAACACAGCATGGCTAGCTTTGGGAGAGAAAGAGATTGAATTTGGGATAGAAATGTTTTCTTGTATGTTTTCTTTGTATGGGGAAGCGTTTGACTCTCTCTCTGTTGCCTCCAAAGCCATTATGCTGATATTCATGCCATTTATTCCCCTGCCTGGTAACAGCTCTCAGAGGAGCCATGTTGGGCTTCGCAAAAATTAAGTGCTTTTGTCTGTTTATTGACTCTTTTAATAAAAACTCACATTTAAACTGTACTACTGACATGTAATCTTAGCCCACTGATTCTCTCTCTGACTCATAGTATTCTCTCTCTCTCACACACACAGATAACACTTAGCCTGTCTGGCCCGGTTATACCCTTTGGCAAATGTACGAACAAGAACACACATATATACACACACGATCACACCAATCTGATCTAATCCAAATAGAGTGGTGAGGATTTCTAACCTCTGATAATGAATGTAATTTCATTTTTATCCCAGGGACCTTCCCTAAGCTGTGCATGAGTGCCTAAGCTTGGTAGATGTACAGTATGTGTCTGTCACTTTTCACATGAACACACACACATAGGATGCCACAGACTTTCTTTGCACTGACAAATCAGCGCTAGTGATTAACAGATATGGGTTTTTTTTTAATGGGCGATGCCAATACCAGTATCTAGGAGAGCAGAATGGTACACAAATATGCTGGATTTAAAAGGTTCAATTGATTTATAATTTTTTTTACTGTAAAATTACCATCAAATATCACAGTCTACTGGTTCTGTAATGTGAGATGTGTGTGTAGGCAGATGAGGGAGGAAATAAAGAGAGACTAAGTCCCTGAGCCCTGCCGAGTTCCAGACAATGCAGTTTTTGGTAAAAGCCTGAATACATTGCATATCTTGAAATTCAAGCAACTGGGTTTGGCTCAATGACCTAGAAGGAAACTCTCTCAAAACGTGCACACTATGCAAAAAACATGAACCATGTGTTTATTAGGGGTGCTTGCCAGGGCAGGAATCACTATTACTACTGCATTTATTAGTTTTTTTTGTTCAAAAACCCTAATGCTAAGTATTAAACTGCACTGTTTGTGCTGCCGATATGAATGAAATGTCAAATAGTGCAGCTTTCAGAGAAGTGTGCTTTTCTAAGGTATCAAACCTATGATTTTCTCCTGGAAGATGATAAAACGGGTGGAAAAAAATCCCTCTGACTTGCGTTGAAGGAGGGACCCAAGCTATATCTAGGGACCAGAATATCAGAGACTTGCAAGTGGGCTCTTTTGACTTGTGCCAGTAAGCAACCACCTAGCAACCGTAGAGCAATGCTCTGCCAACCACCCAGAACACCCTAGCATCACGCCGCCAATTTCTAAAGAGGACAGCACTAACATTCTGTACCAAAAAAAAAGTAGATATTTCTGTTCTAAGCCTGTCACTGAGAGATTGGACAAGAAACAATGCAAAAAGGCAGGACGCACACTGGACTTGAACTTGTGTCGCTTACATAAGCACTAGGAATGCCCATAATTAACTGGTTAACCGACAGTAAGAATTTTGACCGATTAATACTTAATCAGTTAAACGGTTTAAAAAGTAGTTAAAGTCATTTTTCAAGATATTTTAAAACGTTTGCTGCAAGGCTAAATACGCTACACATAAAAAAAAAAAAATGTAAAAAAAAAGATAAGTAGCATACAGGTCACATTTTATTATTACATTAAGAAATAAATGTAAAACACAGATAAAGCAAAATGTTTAAAAACATTATAACCACTATACACTTAGATATAGGCTATTTTAGTTCCCCTCACTCCACAACAAATCCTTTTAATTTAATGGTATTCAGACAAGAACGCGCATGGAAAATAAAACTAATTCATTTAAAGCGGAACTGAAACAGAAACCGGCATTAGGCCCAAGTAGCCTACCTCTTTCATTCAGCACAAAGCTAAATGTTTCTATATTCGTGATGTATTTGAATGCTAAACTATTATTTATTATGTAAACTAGGCTTTGTATTTCACTCGCATTCCAATACCGCATTCTTCACATTCTTCTCACGGACTATTTAAATTGAGCAGTGTAACTTTTAATATGTTTGGTTAACTGTATTTTATTTTAATAATGAACAATCAATGTCAAGTTAGCTATGTTAGAACTGATATGTTCTGTCTGTCTGTATGTCTGTGAATTGTTTCCTTATAACTGTCACATTACCTGTAGGATATAAGCTCACAGAGGATGAACAGGACACAGGAACTTTAATAATAAAACTCAAGAAACTCTTACACACGTATAACTAAAGACGAGAACCGACAAACACTGAGGGAGAACTGAGGGCTTAAGTACACAAAGCAACTGAGAATAACAAGGTGATTGGTATTACTAATTAACAAGACACAGCTGGGACAAATGAACTAATGAGGGTAACCATGGGAACACAGGAGTGGCGGGAAAATTAACAAAGGAACATGTGACTGAATCAAAACACAACATAAAGACATACAGACATGTGACAATAACTAGGGCTGCACGATATTGGAAAAGAAACTGCCATTGCAATATTTCGTTTTTCTGCAATATATATTGCGATATGAAAACAATTTCACCAGATTATTTGAATAGCTCTATTTGGAAAGAATGAATCATTCTAGAATGATTGGGGTCATTTTGTAAGGTAGTGCATCTGCATAGAAAATAATAAACAAAAATCATAGACAAATACAATAGAACAAAGATACAAATTAAATATGCATTGCTTTGTTTTTCAGGTAAATCTAACTGTATTTAAGTACAGACATTGAATAATTTTAATAATGTAAAATAACACTGCATAGACTGTATACATTAAATTTAATTAATATAATTAATATAATTCATTAATTAATTAATAATTAATCAAATTTCTTTGTTAAAGCTCCAAAAGTCATTTTCTCTTTCTCTTTTGTTGTTTGATTAACATTGGTGACAAACAGCTGCAGGTATATTAGGCTGCTGTCACTTTAAGACGCATCAGTTTTCTTTCCTAATTGTTTACAAAACATAACCGACTGTGTTTACGAGGATACTCGGCCCGAGACGGGCATTTTGACTGAATTTTGCATGCATATGTCCGTTTAAGCTCAAAAAGAGAACAGAATTCGGCGTTCGCATGCTGTCTGTACGGCTCTGTGTGCGTGCATTGAAAACAGTGTGCGAGTTCCAGTCTTCTTGCGCTTGATGTTTAAACTGACAGGACTTTAAAACACATGCAAATGATAAACTTTCACTCTATAACTTTGTAATTTTTCCGTAAATCACATGCATTCCGAACCGGGAAGCTGGCCCGTATGGATAACGGATCACTACGATCCTAAACTTGACATCGCACATCCTGCAATGTAACTATCGCTGGATGCGCACATTGCGATATCGATACTAAAACGATATATTGTGCATCCCTAGGTGGAAACAACTTAAAATACTCTGTCATTTATCGTCATACTGATAAGAGTAAAGTCATCATTCGAAACTGGTTTACTTTTATTTGTGTTTTGTAAAATAAGGATGCAGCTTTCTGCAGTCTCTGTTTCCTTTCCGTGAACTTATTTGTGGAGCGCGTCACAAAAATGAACCAAAATTCAACATACAATACTACTTGTTGCACAGTTTGTGTGAATCCTCATATTCTGCTGTTTATGCTGCTATTTGCGCATACAAAACGAAATTACAAAACCTCTAATTTTGGTATTTTTAATGGGTCACAGACACTTATCCATTCAAATTGAATGTAATTCTAATTTAACAATCTTGTCTATTAACGGTTAATGTACGGTGAACGAGCGTTGGTTGCCGGTCAGGGAAAAAAAACTAAACGAACAACCCTAATAAGCACCAGAGCTTTATATGTTGGAAGACATGCACTAACCACAGCTCTGACCTTTTGTACTTTTTAAATGACGTCAACAGATAAAAAAGACAATGAATGATTAAATTGGATGAGGTTTGGGTTGAAAGAAAGGTGAGGAGGCTAAGGAAGAAACTGATGCCATCCATCCTTTCATTCTTTCTCTTTCACTCTGTAAACAGAGAAGCGTGCCAGGCCACATTAGCACTCTCTCCAGTTTCAGATTAGCATAAAGTTAAATTACTCACAAACACTTTTCAGCAGAATTCAGAGGTCAGGTACACAGAGAATCTACACAGGAAATTGGACGGATGAATAGCGCATGGAGAGGTGATGAGAGTCCTCTAACTTGTCTTAAGTTACCTCTCTCACTCTTTTAATGTTCAGTGCATTGTTCTACTGTGATTATATGGTTGGGAGTTTGGGGACGCAAAGCTATTTTAGACAATTACACACTCACTGAATGTTGAAAGTAGTACAAGCGCTCTCCCTTTCCCTCAGAAACACACACACAAAACCACATTTTCATACACATGCACTTACTTCCGCTGTCAAAAGGGAATTTCCACATCATTTTGAGATCTTCCAGTGCTCTATTGTCATGCCATATGTTTGCATTTGTGTGTGAATAGAAGAAATCATGCAGTTCGCAAAATATATACACACACAGCCTCTACCCTTCCCACACACACAAAAAAAAACACACAAACACAAACCCATCCTGTAGGATACAAACTAATAGGAGAACCTGTGTCAGGTTTCAGAACAGTTTGGAAAGAAATTTGGATTAGTTTAAGAATTATTTTATCCATGATGAGAGAATGTGAAAAAGAAAAACCAGGGAGGGTGATTCTCTTCGTGTTCAGGCTTCAGGGAAGAGAGCGGCAGCTCAAAACTAAAAGATTTTGACTCTGATCTATAGAGACGTGAATGAGTCCCAAACAATGATTTTCTCTCTTTCTCAATTTCCCTCACTCTCTTTGCCCTCCCTCTTGAGAGAAACCCATACAGACTGATCTTGTCTGCTTGTAGGGATACTTACAGGTTAAGCCCTGGGCTAAACTACACTCTACCACACAGTTCTGGACATCCTTTCTGCCCTAACAAGAGAGAACAGGTTTAACAAAGGGAAAGATCAGAGACAGAGTGAAAGTCAGTGAGCAAAATTGAGAGAGAGTGCATACGGAAGAGCTCTATGACAGCAAAAAAGACAGGTAAAGTGGAGGGAGAAGGAGGAATGAAAAAAGGGAGGCAGGTGAAAAAAAAGAGAAGTAGGCAGAAGAGAAAAGGCACACAGAGCATTTGACTGCAAGTGGAACTCTTTGGTAATAAAACCAACTCTCCTTCCCTGCTTTCTCTCACTCTCTCTCTCTTTGTACCATCCTTAATTACCTCTCTCAGGAATGGCAAACGAGTAAACAGCACTTAAACAGCCAGCTGGGAGAGATAGAGAAAGATATGGAGAGCGGAGAACTCTGAGCAGTTTAACAGTGCGTGGATTGAGGAGAGGAGTCCGCAAGCGTATGGTGACATTACAAGAGACGCAAGAGGGCAAAAACAAAACATCAGCACAACAATAAAACCTCATTTTCAATAGGGGCCAAACAGATTTTGCTATTGTCAAAGCCCTTGTTTATATCTAAGGAGAATGGTGGCAGATAGATGACAATGTTGATAAGATAAATAACAATATGTAATTATTGCATAATGCAATTTAATAATAGAAAATTAGACACATACTCTTTCTGAAATTACACAATATAAAATGTACTTGTAAAATGATATAGCCTGGCCAATATACAGTATATCAGATTTTCTAAAGACGTCTTTGAAAGAAGTCTCTTATGTTGACCAATGCTGCATTTATTAGATTGGAAATGCAACAAAAATTGTGAAAAAATGTTTTGTCATATTGTGAAATATTTTACAATTTTTATATTTGAATATATTTAAAAATGTAATTTATTTCTGTGATAGCAAAGGAAAACATATTTCACATTCACAAATAAAAATAAAAATTAAATAATTTTAAATTGGAACAAAAAAAAAAAACTAAACTAAAAACAGCCAGTTAATGTGTTATCTGGAGTGAAAAAAGAAAAATCATTAAGAGCCTACACTAAGTTTGTTCTGAAAATTTGTGGGACACATCATAAACCCTATCAGCTTGCCTCATGAATATTAATTAGGTGATGTAATTGATTTGCAGAAAAGCAGGTAAGTGGGCACTAGTTATAGCAGAATAACCGCTTTAGCGTTCAATCAGTCCTCTTACAGATGCAACTGGTTCAAACCAAGTCCAAGCAAAACAAAACTCTTAAAATATGATTATCAAATTATACAGCACCTGTGAAACAACCATCAATCATTTCACAAGGTGTATATTAAATGCTGCTTTGTACTTTTAAACAATGGCAGTCTATTTACTTGGCTACATAACAATAACTGGCTTCATACAATCACTCCTAACAGCCAATCAAGGCATTGGTACTTTAAAAAGGTACAAACAGCAGAATTCTGAGTTAAAGCAAATATCACAGGTCTCTTTTACTGCACTTACGTAAAGTTCCCCAAAGATTACACCCCTCTCTGCCTCCAAAAGCAGAAGCTGGAGAAGAGAGAGCAGAGGAGAGAGGGAAAGGTAAGTGCTGTAGGTTTGTCTTATCAGGGGAAAGCAGGCGGGGATATCTCGGAGGCCTCGAGGTGAAAGAAAAAACGCTGCTGCCATTTCACCCACAGAAAGTGAGAGAGAGGGGGAGTGAGAAAGGAAAAGAGGGGGGCAGAGAGACAGATGGGTTGTGGCGCACACAAGCAGCGCCCGCTGTACCCTCTCCAGTGCCCCTCTGCCATAATGAATAACATTATGGCTGCATGAAATGTCACCGGTCCCACCCCACACCCCCCCAACCCCACCTCTCAAGACGAATGGAGCCTCAAAATGTCAGATGTGCATCAATATCATTGTGAGCCTGTGTGTCCATGTGACGCATGGACGTAGGCGTTAGCAAAGGTGCATTATTATGTACACAAACAAGCACAAAGATGTGATTGTCTCAGGGATCGGTACAGTCAGAAATGCCAAAAGTTTATCACAAATTTCCATGGATGGTACAAATCATGCTTTACAATCTCCATGATATTTACGATCATCAACCGCTCCATGAAACACGGCCAAGCTTTATGTCAGTGTTCACAACATCAAAAGGTCATTTTGGGGCAGAGTGTGTTGTGCTACAAAACAACACACTCTGTGGTTTGTTTCACACGTGGCATATTTATAATGCACTAGTTCAATTTGGGGTTTTTTTTGCACACATTGGCTCAACAAAAAGCATGCTCCACTGCTCTGAGACCAGTGTGACATAGTTTTGCATCAGATGATAAGAGTTTAGTCATTTGCCCACTGAAAATTATGAATTAAAGTCACAAAGACAGATCTTTTTTTTTTTCATTGTGACGTACACCCGAGAGTAACAGATTACCAAAAAATGTAAACTATCGTAGAGACTTGGTTCTATGAATTGGATTTTTAAATGTGCGTTTTTCGCTCAAATTAATGCAAGCTTGAGTCAATTGTGAAGGGGCGAGGTTTAAGCGGACTAAATGATTGGAGAAGTCCAACATACTTTACCAGAGAGAAGTTATGAGATTTTGATTAAACATCACAAGGTTTAAAGGTCACAAAAAAAAAAGAATTAAACATATTCATAGATAAATCTTTCACTTTCATTTCATGTCGATTATAAGTATAAGTATAAAAATTAAGTGAAAAATATATTTGCCTATAGCAAATATAAAAACATGGCAATAAAACTAACACTTAACTCGTACACCAGTGTTTTTTTACCCAACCTTTTTTACTCGAAGGCCCCCCTCCTCTTTAAATCAATACTGCAAGGCCCCCCGACAACCCCCCGGTTATTATTTTATTTAAACAAAAGAAATTCAAGACATATTAACCTTCAGTGATTTTTTTGCAAACATACATTGCAGACATTCTTTACAACTTAGAAGTATTTACTTTGCAAAGTTATACAGTACAATACGTACAAATAAGCACAAGTCAACATGCCATACCAAACAAGACCACAGGGAGATGCCAAAATACCCCATATTACTACTATACGGATCCATTCATAATTAATAAACACACTTAAATACAAATGAAAAATAAAATAATTCTGAATGTATGGAAACTTAGCCATCTGAAGTCGATCAGTGAACAGTTCCTCTGTTAGAACAAGCAATCATATCTATGGAGCTGATGCCCATGTGTACATAAACACCACTGATACTCACAAATTTACTCCAGAACACACTTCTTCGGCTAGCATCCGTTATAAAACACTCACAGTACATTCATTTTGACAACTACGTGAATATATTGAACTGCGTTCATGCAGAAATACGACGTTATAGCGATCAGTGAGCCGAGAGCGCACATACACGGTTTGTTTGGGCATCAATAATACATACTCGCGCGTGCCTAATGTATGACTCCTGCATGTCACTGTAATCGTCTTTACCTTCATTACAATCATCATCCAAACAAAACTTTATTCAGTGAGCCGAGAGAGAGCCAACTGATATGTGTAGTTTGCGTATCCTGTGTTCATGAAGCGAGCCGCCGTTCAGTCTGTATTTCACACAGCGAGATTAGAAACGCCTTGGGTTGCTCGATTCCAAAACAATCACAGAATACGTACGAGAGAGGTGGTTCTTTGTTGTAATTTATATATTTTAATTTATATAATTTATCTTTTATTATTTAATGTATCAATAATAAAATTAATGAACTATATTAATATATTCAAATTAATTTTAAATTATCTCCCACAGGTTGGGAACCACTGTCGTACACATTTCTTTGTAGATGGGCTAGTGAAAATGTCGACAGGGCAAACAAAATCTGAAATGCTGACCCTGTCGACTACTAACAGCTACAATCTATAATATGGTTGTGTAGTTTCATAGATAAAAGCTGACATGACTTCATCTGTTTCTTGTTATACTAATTGGCTGAATAAAATTGTGTTTTTTTCAATCAAAAATATTTAATAGAACAAAACATACAGCCGGTCGTTCATCTGGCCACCAACAGAGAGAAACGGAAATTGCTTATGAGACAGCGCAAAACATTCAGAATGTAGTCTTGCACCATGCGGAATGTTAATTTGTTTCTTTCTATTTTAAGTTGTTCAAGAAGGAAGCTTTTATGTTGTGAACAGAAGCATTATTTATCTATTATTGCATCGCAGGCGTACAGAGAGCAGTAAGGTCACGGCAAGCAGACAGACCATCTGACAGAACTTATGCCAGGCAAAGTGATGGAGTGATCTGGTGCCAAGATGAGCTGTACACATATACACTCACAGAGCTGTGAGCGCTCCACCCAACTCTGAGCAAAGTCATTTAGGTCTCATCTGTGTGTGTGTGTGTGTATCATGATGCCAAAACTCAGCAGGACAGGCAACATGTTGAGAAGTAATCACCTACTGAGGCCTGCGGTTAACGAGAGCCTCGATCCATCACACACACACACCTCAGTCACAGCGGAGGTCTGTGCCTTACGGACAACTATAGAGAACACAAGCCTCATAAATACATAAAATCTCATACCTGCAACATATTTTAGAGTTCCGGCTTCTAGAGCTTTAAAATGCTTTGCAGATCACTACACAAGTGCTCTCTAGAGGAATGTGAGAATACTGACACATCGAGTGGTCTTCACGGTGTTAGCTTTGACACTGCTGCTTGGGGGGCATTGTATTTTGTTTTAATATTTTCACCTATCCTATTAAAGAGAGTTGTTTTTCTCTCTGCAACAGAGTTGCCCGGAAAGGCTTATCCACCGATCTCTCTGCGGTAAAATAATTTGAGAAACATTTCATTTCCTTGAAAATGGAGCAGCTTCTTTATTGCCCTTGGAGCTTATATTTGATTACAGATTACAGATTTCATCCATCCTCCCTCGTTTCTGTCATCTCATTACTCGGTTTTTCTCTTTCACATCTCTTTAATAGATCATTCTTTATTTAATTTCCATTTCCTCACTCCCTATAAGAGCTCATTATCCCCCCTTCGTCTTTTCTTTAGATACACTGCTTCACTCGACACTGTCATCTCTATCTGAGGTCATCGCTACGACAGAGTTCAGGTAAACACTGACAGAATCATACTTCCTCCCAATTTGCATAATGAGGCCTATTTGACTCTAATTATCCTAACAAGTAGCATCACCCCTAAGCCTCTCATCACCCTCTTAATGAGCGTTAATTATTCCATCTACACAAACAAGAGCCACCTCTAACACCTCTAGTATCCTCTTTTTTTTCCCCTCCTTCGCTCTCCCTTTTTCACATCACAGGAATGAGAACCCAGCCCAATCGATAGAGAAAATTGCCATAGTGAGAAAGAAAAAGAGAATGATAGCCAACTAGTAACACAAAAGTGCAACTCTAATTTCCAGAGCCAATACCATATGGCTACAATACATCCTAAAGACAGTTCGAGAATATGTGGAGTCTAGCTGATGATAATGGCAATCATTTCTCAGGCGTTCTGAGGGCATGTACGTGTTAAATGAACTGCCGGCCGAGAGTCGTTAATGACAGAGTAATGCCTTTCAGCAGCCTGAAATTAGATAGCAAGATGGAGGGGAAAAAACAATTTTTTCTACAAAGCAACAAAATAGAGATAAGCATATATTCTTGAGTCACAAATATCTATGTATTCATTTAATCTTTTTATCAATCTATCAAGTCATTCCTTTTGCTGCCCTTCCTTAATGCAAACATCTCCTTCACAAAGTCACAGAATGAGTGAATGAATTAATAAAAGTAAAGCGGGTTTATGCATGTGTTTTCACCGCTATACGCAAATTCCAAAAGTCCCACGTTACAGTCATGCTTCAATGATCTAATGATTTTTTTCCCCGCTCCTCCTCATGCTTCCTTTCTGAATCGGACTGAAATCAATTTGCTGAGATGAAAGTTTTCAATTTTATTACGTTTGCAAAATGGGAACTTGCTAACTGGTCTTTCTGCAGTTGTAATGGAAAATTATTTCCGTCTAGGCAAACTTTTCTCTCCGCCTCTGAGGGTTAGAAGTGACAGAATCGCATTTAAGTATTTCGTATGAGAACATAACAGAGGAATTCTAAGGAAACATTTACCTTTAGACTCCTGAATAACAATGTACCTTTGTTCGGGGTTATAGAGCCATCTGGAAGCGGGGCTATCAATGTATTCAGGCAGTCACTTCTAGAAAATTGAAAGGAGAAAAATAAAGGGGGAAATGACAGAAATAGGGAGGGGGAGAGAAAGAAATCTTTCCTTTGGGAGTTTTATTGTCTTCCTCTGGGTCATTATCTCAATTAAAAACATAGGAGATGATGATTACAGTCATTACTTTCACTCATCTGCCCCCCTCCTGTCCACTATCCCTCTTTTCTCTCTGGATGCCAATCTGTGGGGAAATATCTTCTTGATTACCCCTCTTTGGATATAGATTATTAAAAGCACACTCCCTGCTCTCACACTCCTAGCTATGAATTACACTGTCTTGAATGTAATATGACGAATTTAAGAATCAAAGTGAAAATGCACCATTTATTGCTTTGCTAGAAAGTTTGTCAGCAAGAAAACACACCAAGAGGGTTTGTGTCTGTGCGCATAAGCATGCCTGAATGCCTGCATCCATGGCTGTGTGTGTTTGTATGAGCGAGTAGAAGGAGAGAGAGCAAAAGAGATTTAGGCTTCACAGTCCCCCTAGAGCAAATCATTTCCCTGGTGTCAGCCAACCCTCAAACATATGGGCCCCTTGCTTGGCTCACAGGCACGGCCAGTGTGTGTCTACGCATGTACATATGTGTGTGTGTGGCAGGGCAACTGTGTTTGACAGCCTAATAGTCTGACAGTTTTAATCACACCTCTGGTTTTGTTACAACTGTTCAGACCTGCGGTTGAGCCCCGAAACACACAGATATCTGCCCTCAGACAACGAAGGGAGGGGATTGCTGAAGATGAGAGATGTTTCACAGTCAGTTTTCAAACAGCTAGGAAAATTAGCTCTAAGCCATACTTGGAAGACGGTCCTTCGGTAAACATCCATCTGCTTTTGTCAATTAAGCTCCTAAAACTCCCTGAAGCAACAAAAACCTTTCATCACCCAGATTTATCGATGGCGTCGTTGAGAACAGGTGCGTTTTCAGGCATTCAATTGAAGACAAATTGCAAATTTGGTCTAACTCACTCACAGATCTGTCTCCTCAGTCATCAAACACTGGCTCAGCTCCCACAATCACACAGACACATGCACATTATAAGTTGTTTTCCGCCTCTTGCTTCCATTTCTCATATGCTGCACAATTCAAACTGTCCATCCTACTATATGTCAGCAATTCTGTAGTCTAAAAGAAAAAACATAAATATCAAACAACTGGCCACTAGATTGCAAAATCCACACAGTTTTCTACAAACACAAATCTGCAAATATTCCTGTAGATATTGCAGTTCACCGGATACAATTCCATGCATTCAAACCACATGCTGTCTCAACGTGCAAGTGATGTACTCTTTGCATTCAGTCTATTACACACAGCAGTGTGAGCCCACGTTTGCTGCGGAGGCTGGGGGAAAAAAAGAAAACAGTAATGATGATGATGACAGTTTCAGTGCTTGATCAGCAAGTGCTGTCTCAAGAGTCAACATCTCCGATTCTATCCAAGCCCTCACACACTTGGACAAACTTGTCATCCCTCACGTTGGAAGATCTTCCAACACATACTTTCTAAATTTGCAATCCCCCACACTTTCTGTCTGTCTCTATCTCACCCCCACAGCCTAATTGTTTGTTTGTATGACATGTCCAGTTTCAGACTTGCTGGGATAGTATAAGTAAAAATAGATGTGAAGGCCACTGTGGGTCCTCAGCTGGAGACGATGAATAAAAACAGCACGCTGCCGGGACAGAAGTCTGCTCATTTCATTACTGTCTCTTGCTTCTGTGGAGAGTGAAAATAGGGTGGCCTACCTTTAGCATAGCAAATATATTTGTATTTATTCAATAACCACTCAAATATAACAGTAATGCCCCCCAAAAACTATTTAAAAAGAGCATCCTGAAATGAAATGCATCTTGTTTACTGTTACCAGACCAGCTCATTTAACAAGCTATTATAAATTAATGACAAGAAGTGAGAAGTAAGCTGTTTTTGATATTAAAGACCTTTAATTTATGCATAAAACTCTAATGTAAAAAAAATAAAATAATAGCTAAACATTGCACGTGACGCACTCTTCCTAAATGTCCGAGAATAAATAAGCTCGTGTCACTGTCATAAAACTGCCGTTTCCACGCGATACTTGGTTAGAAAACACTGGTCCAGGCGGCTTCAGTCATCCTATTTCTACATCTCTGTCTTGCTAGCTAACTACATGCATGCATAATTCATGATAAGACTGCAAAACAACAAGGTGAGAAACCAACATTTCTATTATTTATACGCTTGGCACAACAAAACCACACCGCTGCTGTCGCTACGCGCCACAGTCACTCCCAGCGACCAAACGCACTTACCACAGAAGTGTGCGTGTATTCATCCATAAATATTTCAAGTGTAAATTAAGATGTTAAAATGGGTCAAGTGGAATAGGAAGCAGTCTGCACCAACTTTTTTTTTTTTTGCTAAAGACATGAAAGCGCACTTAGACATGACATTGCTCTTAATAACAGTTGTTTGAATACATTAAGGATTCTTGCCATTTTAATTTTTTACATTTTAAATGTAAAACGTGCCATCTCGCAACAAGTTTTGGATGTGCGTAAATGTTTCTTTACCTCCGTGGAGAGACGAGACGAGGAGCGCGTGCAGTAACGCCATCCGTACAGCGATCATCTTTGGCTTTCTGAGTTGTAATATATTGTTCAAAAACGACATTATGAATAGTCTAGTTTGAGAAGTTGTGGAATAAATAACATAATCCGGCGGAAAGTCATGTGATAATGTAACTGGTTCGGCAGCAGATTCGCGTTGGTGCCGTCCTCAAAAAATCCGTGTCCTTTAACTATCACCAAAATTCCGTTAGAAACGAGAATCAAACCCTTTGCTAAAGTGGTAAAGCGTTAATATAAGCCCGGGTAAGTCACTGTCATTGTTCCTCTGGTATTATTATTCCTTCAATACAGTTTAAAACACAAGTATAGAGGTCCGGACCGTTGGCGTTATGAAGTCGCGCGCCGCAGAAGTTGGTGGTGTTCTCCGCGCGAGAGCGGTGGGTAGACGCGCGTCCTATGAATCCGTCTCTTGGCGCACGGGAGCCCAAAACCACCGACTGTCACCGCTGACTCTCTCAGAAATGTTCCCATCGCTCCTGTGACGCTGCTTTTGCGGTAACATGTCTGATTTTTATCTTCGCTTTGCCTAAATGAACTTACTCGCGTAGTTCTCCTGAGACAGAAAGGCCAACAGTCAAGCTGGTACTCCAGCGCTAAGAGCGGGAAGCGCATGAAGAAGAGGCGAAAATAAGTGACATCTTAGCTAGCCAATAGGGTTTTCCGACAGAACAGGTGCACTAAAAAGACAGCCAATCACAAGAAAGGAAAACCCCTCATCCCTGCCACCAACGAGGCAGATAGATGATGAGCAAAAACACATTTTCTTTTGCAAAACGCAAATTTTACGCACTGTTCTGTTAATTAAGAAGATAAATATATATAGCCTATATAAAGCCTTTACATACAACCTTCCAAGACAGGATAGTTTGGATTTAGATGACTTTAGTTATCTTAGTCATATAGACGTTATAGTCATATTAACACGCTGTCAGGCTTAAAATAAACTTACATTTTACCTGCAAAACAAAACAACATAAACCAACCAAAATTGGTTTGCTGATCTTAGCTGTTTAGTTTAAGATGGGCTCTCAGCTCACCTGGTTTAAAATGCTCAAAATCCCTCAAAACAAAGTACTATGCTATGACATTTTACTATGCTACACATTGTCTCGGTATATGCGTTCCTTTGAAATCAAACTTATGACCTTGGCTACAGGCATGCAAAAATAAAGTACTTACGGGATTTATTGGAAGTATGAGAAAATGCATATTTAGTGTGAACCTCCGCATGAATAAATGTGTCTCTGTGTTGAAATAGAGGAGCAATGGGGACCCCTAGTGAACACTAACTGAATACTTTTTTCTCTGTGTGTGGTCTAAGTAGCACAAGCAATGCAAGATTTGAAACGTCGCACACCTTCCTATTTTTCCTCTTTTAAACCATGTATTTTATACCTTGATTTGTGAATCTACTGTCAATAAATTAATATATAACAAAACGTTAGTTGAAATAATTTTATCTTGGGGGATATCAAAGATGAGCTTATTTGATAGCCTATATTCACCAAGACAATTGCAATTGTATACATTGTCTTTGTACCTCTTTTTGATTAAATGCAAAAGTAATTTATTTAAATCTAAGGCTGTCAAGTCCTTAACTACCTTTTTGATGATTACAGGGGCTGTATTTGCAACCATGCTTTTTATTTTTTTCTACGGGAGGCAGAATATTTCCAGCTATTGAGTACGTGAATGATGAATGCAGCAAGTGAATCCGATGCATTCTGTTTCTTCCCGAAACTAATCGCCAGGCCCAGCTTTTGGGATCAATGTTTTTTGGCCCAGATTTTTGGATGGACTGCATTGTGTATTTAAAACAAATACGATTGACTCTCTTGTATCTCTCTGTCTCTTACCCTCTGTTCCTCTATCACACACACACAAACGTGCACACATAGACATGCTTAACTCTCATATATATATAATTTGGAGAAATGCTGCAAAATTGGCATTTATGATTTCACTAACAAATTAGATAGCTCTTCCTCTCTGTAAATGATGCTAAAAATCCCAATTTCTTCATACTCCATACAACAAAGAAATGTTTTACCCACTTTTGGGACTCCATTTATCATCTTGGGAGACGGTGTAATGATTAAGTTAACAAAAAAAAATCATTTTGTTTAGGCAAAATTTGCAACATGAGTATAATTTGGAGAAATGTTGCAAAATTGGCATTTATGGATGCAACATTTCACCATACTTTTTTTTTTTTATACAGAAAAGCCCTGAATTCACAACACAATTAAAGGAGTAGTTCACGAAAAAGGGTAACTGGCGCGACGTATCACTAGAACGTAGCGTAAGCGTTTTGAACATATACAAATTAGGGAGCTCTTCCTCTCTGTAAATGATGCTAAAAATCCCAATTTCTTCATACTCCATACAACAAAGAAATGTTTTAACCACTTTTGGGACTCCATTTATCATCTTGGGAGACTGTGTAATGATTAAGTTAACAAAAAAAAGTGCTTTTATAAAGAGCTGTTTGTGATGACTACAACGATTTCCTAAAATAATGAAGGCAGGATGTGGCCGTCGCTCGAGGAAGTTCACCTGGCCTTAGAGAGGACAGCAATCAGCAGAAACAGCAATGATCCTCATTAGAATAAACACACGCAAACACTACTGTCACAGATACACACACACACCCTTGACGCACCAAACATGAGCCCTGTTGCAGAAAGGCAGCCTCGTGCTTGTTGAACCGTAGCGCATACATTAGAATCTCATTAACAGTGGGTGAATTGCAGGGCTCAGAGGGCATGCTAGCAGGCACAACGCTGGGGCGGACAGACCAGCAACATTGTGTTACACACCACAAGGCTCTCATGAAATACCGTTCATTAGTTAGTGAAACAAGCCATCGTAAACTCAAACGACACCAGCATCCCAATTACACAGCCTATATTCCAATAAAGTAAGAAAGGCACACACAATTAAAGAATTAACTGATGCAAATGAACGCCATCATGTAGGCCATCAAACTGATTATGTTTGCAGTGAGGCGCGCGTCACTTTTGGCTCTCCTGTGTCACATAACGGAGGAATAAAAATGAATATTACAAAATACACCCATAAGATTGTGATATGTAAATTAGCTGTGGTTCATCAAGCAAATAAAACATCTCGGCCTTTGAAATAGACGAAATGCAATCGGTCTTTGAAACAAATGCTTTTCTTTCTCTTCAATTTGCACAGAAATGAATGTTTTCCTGACTGAGGGCCTCCAGCCCTTTCAGGATCTCTTACAACCAGATCAATTACGCTCTTGAAAAGCTGTTGTTTAAACGCGCGTCTCCTCAGGAGATGCAATTTACCACTGAGCATAAATCAATGCCGACGAGAAGGGCTAATTCAAAGCCCTCATTTGATGTCAATTTGGCCCTGACCGTGGTCCGTTTATAATGACTGAATGTGTTGGGAGTATATTACCCGGAACGGAGCCGCAAAGCGTGTGCAGTCATAACTTCCTAGTCTTTTAGACATTGAGAGCACATTTCCATATTGCATCTGTCCAGCATTGTTTGTTTACTAGCCTCTTTGGATGAAATACGGGTGTCACGAGGCATCAATCTGCACACAACCGGAGGTGCGAACGTTTCTTTGAACTGGATCTCACATTCAAAGGAGGCGAGTACTCCAGCGTCTCACGAGGGAACACGCATCTGAAAGTATCTGAAAACGCGGCCAAATCCTTTCGCTACACATATTCAGCACCAATCTGTTACAGCCTCCTCTGAGATCCATAATGATAAAACGGAGAGTGAAGATAAGAGGCAGGACATGACCATTAAACTGGCATGTGTGTACTATCTGTGATTCAAAGTTTTTTTCAAGCTAACTAGAATTTGGAGTGGATCGCAAGTCATTTGTAAGCATTCAGAAATTTGGAGAGTCCTTGTCTGGCCCTGAAGTATTGAATCTTATTTGATGGATAAATCACCGGCTAGAGGATTAATGTAGAGTGCAGAGGCAAAATATCAAAGGTTAAAGTGAAGGATGTAAGATTAAGAGGATGCCCCAACAATGGGAAATGTAAAGTGAGGAAATATTGCCTCTAAAAATGGCACCAGCTTCCATCACGCTGTAACGTGGGCTATTTATGGGACACCGAATGAGAGCACCTAGTCTGGCAGTTTACCATTTTTTTGTAGCCAACAGAGAGGCCACTAAACCACAAAAAGTGATTCCAAATACACAACGCAGACACAAAGCGCAACTGTACAGGCCAGATATTGTCCGATGTTGTAGACACTAATATAGTTATTGTTATAGTTATCTTTCTTGGTGTGAACTGGCCTTTATGTTGTTCCAAACCTATACACGTTTCTTTCTTCTTGAAACACAAAAGAAGATTTTTTAAAGAATGTTGGTAACCAGACCGTCAACTGTTTGATTACCAAAGTTCTTCAAAATATCTTGTTTTTAGTTCAACAGAAGAAAGAAACTCATACAGGTTTGGAACAACATAAGGGTCAGTAAATGATGCCAGAATTGACATTTTTGGGTGAAAAATGTAAATTGCGATCTCAAAATTCTGGCCAGTTGATAATACCTAGAATATCGAAATGAACTGCTGGCGGTAGATCCTTTTCCTATTTAGCACCTAAACTCTGGAACAGAGCATTGTTCGGGAAGCAGACACACTGTCAGTTTAAATCTAGACTAAAAATGTATCTCTTTAACCTGGCATACACATAGAACATTATCAATTTCTATTATTCAAATCAGTTAAATGATTGTTAGGGTGCATTAACTATGCTAATATTAGTCTCTCTGTTTATCCCGAGTTTTACAGTAGTCTGCCGGATCCAGGCCGTATCTAGATAAGATGGTGGACCTGCGCCTAGACATGACCACAATGCAGCCCTGAAGTGTCAACTAGACTCTCCCCTGTACAGGCCTCCTTCCCTTCCCTTTCCCTGACATTACGATTGAGTCATTTTGTGTTCTCTTGATGAAAAACAGTTTTGGACAGACTAACCAAAATGCAACCAAACTACTAAATTTCCACTCTTTCTCTGGGACAGTGTTCCAAATGGGGGTTCGCGAACTGGGATTATTCACATGCAAGCAGCTCATGATCCTGTGTTTTTGGTGTCTCTTAGCGGCTCGGTTCACAGTAAATGCAGCAAACTTCATCTCTGCATGTATTGTGAGTTTAACATGCATGGGGGAAAGCAATGTCCGACAGCTTGAATTTATTTACACATTCACATAATTTCCAATGTTTCTGTGGGCAGAAGTTTACAGCATTTCACCAATATTCCACCGAAATAAAGCATAATGATTTAAAATGTTAAAAGCTCAAGGTATTGAACACTTGAAAGTGAAGAATTTATGACATAAATATTAGTATTACATTATATTATCAAATATTCACTTTTTATTTCACAGCACAATTGTAATTTATCACAACAGTAATATATTAATGTCTTAAAATGTTTGACAATTAAAATTAAAACTAAACATTATTATTATCTTTTGATTTGATTGGGTTCCTGAAAACACTAGTGTAAATGTAATGTGGACTGAGACACTATCACAAGTAAAAAGAGGTTTGAGTCCACTTATAATTGAAATATTAACTCTCAAAGGGTACTTCAAGTAAATATTTTACATCTAAAGAGTTCAGATGACAAAAGTTTGGGAACCTCTGCTCTGGGGCAGTGCAAGAATGATAAAAGACTTAGACGAATCATCATTTACACACTAATGTGCATCTTACACTCTTTGTTGTATTTCATTAGAGCAAAAAACATGAAAAAAAATCTCTAACAAGTCAAACACACTTAAATTTATCATTAGACAGATGAGATTTTACTGTAGATGGGACTGTCCAGCTTTACGCTGTAAAAGTAAAACTAAGCAACCAACAAAACATCATGTCACTTATTATAGCCATGGCTGGATAGTACAAAAATATTGCTTCCTTTTCAAAATTTAAACCCGTCTCAATCTATTAATAATAATTATTATTATATACATTCATGATAGTTTTATCTGTAAGCCTGCAAACACTAACCCCTCCAGTTCCACTTCATATTTTTTTCCCCATCTGTGATAAGGTATCCAACATAATCTGAATAAAACATTCTGTTAGGCTTTTAGGTCTAATTCTGCAAAAATGTAAGCTGATCAACAAACAAGACCCCTGAGCTGCGTGCCAATCACTGAAATAATGATAATACGAATTATAAACAAGAAATAATAACAATAATGACACACTTCCCATGATTCTGCTGTTAGTGGGGAGTGTTAGTGAAGCGTGATTCATGCAAACATCTCACTTGCCAGTAGATTACCCCAGAGAAAGCGTCCCACCTGCAGAAAGAAAGAGAGAGAGGGGATAGGGAGATCGACAGATTTATTAAGAAGAGTGCAAATATTAATTTTGATCTCGTCTCACGGTGCACAAGGACTTAATTTCCCTCATTTGCATATAATTGCGTCCCGTGGGATGGCCCGTAAGGCATGACTCACAGAGCGAGACATTGTTTTGGTCGTTGTGGTGACGAACGTTGCTCATCAGACTGGCTAAAACCTTGCGGTGTGATGAGGCGTGTGTGGAGGAGTCCGACTGAGCATGCTCAGTACACACACCAATGAATTTCAATGAAGACCGGCCCATTCACCTTCTGTCCCGTGGCAGTTCCAGCGTGACACATGCTGATTAGCAGAGCTCTGTAAAGTGAGATTGAATTATGTAAATACAGTGATTTAGTATACATCCAATCTGACTGGGCCATCTTGCAATCAAATCGGCAATTTGCTGTTTTAGTTATTTACGCGCCTCTTATTCACCTGCTGGCTTGTTTATCTGGGTGTATAAATCAAGTCAGGCTCATCGTGCAGATCTACATCTGTTTGTTTTTTTTACTCCTGAATATAAACATTTACTTTCCTCACTCGTCATACATACTAGCACAAAGCACACAAGACTATTCCTCAATGGCACATGGTGCATTCATGCATTCCGAGTGAAGAACAGAGCATGTTAAACAACCCTTCAATCACTTTGCACACACATAATAAAATCAATGATGCTCAGTTTACAAAATGTCTCAAAAAATGCTTCTGCCACCCAAATCCCATGAAAACACCTCATCGACATGAGGACTTTGGCCAAGAGAGCTGTTTAGCTAATGAGCCGAATTTAACACTCGGTAATAATGAAACTCAAAAGTGAAGAACAAAACACATTGAGGCCTAATCCAGAAACAGCCTTCACACATTTATTCGCAGCACACAAAGATCCATTAGTGGGTGCCAGGAATGTTATATGACTGTTGGATGACCAGAAGGAGTTGTGCTCACAAACGGAAGGAGAATAATTGTGCTAATGAACAGAAAGGAGGGATGAGACGCAGATGAGTGTGTGGCAGATGGCTACAACGAGCCACAATTAGAAAATGAGGGGCTGACTCTGTGTGCACATGAAATAAATATCGCTCTATCTGAACAGGTTTGAACAGAATTTATATACCGATGATTGTATAGAAGCGGATACAAGGATGCAATCATACTCAAACTAGGTCTCAGGTTGCAAAAGCTACAGCTCATTTATGTGGCAGCTTGTGCATTTACTGCTCTCTCATTTAATGCATGCAAACAAATCACTGAACTTTCATCAAAGAAAAACAAACATCACTGGCAAGAAAGTACTTTAAAACATCTGAGATATGGGCATTTTCAGCATGCATGGATGATTTCTGAATTTGGATTAAGGTGAAATGGCACTCTACAGTCAGCCAGGTATTGTGTGTGTCTTTTGCAGCTCTGAGACAGTGTTCAATTTCTGACCAATTTCTTCACCAAAAAAGAAATCATTGTGAGAGTCAACCTGCCTCTAGTGTATGACAAAATAATATCTGTTTGGATGTTACAGGGAGATCTGTTGCATGCAGAGCATGGCTGGTGGGTGACAAATCAATATTTCACAAAACCACATCCAGTGCCATACTAAATAGGTGATGGGCAAACAGCAAAACATTTCATCATTTGTGAAATAACATGATGCTATCTAATTATGCATTCACATTGACACCTTGAATTACCTCTAAAAATAGATGTGTAAGTGTTACACTACCATTCAAACGTGTGGGGGCATAAGATTTTGTAATATTTCTTATGCTCATCAATGCTGCATTTATTTAACTAAAAATACAGTAAAAATAGTATTCCATTCATTATTTTAAAATGTAATTTATTCCTGTGATGGCAAAGCTGAATTTTCAGCATCATTACTTCATGTCACATGATCCTTCAGAAATCATTCTAATATGCTGATTTGCTCAAGAAACATTTCTTAGCATTATCAATGTTGAAAACAGTTGCGCTGCTTACTATCTTATATAAAATAGAAACCATGATACATATTTTTCCAGGATTCTTTGATAATCAAACATAAAGTTCAAAAGTAAATGTGTTGTAACAACATGTTTTTACTGTCACTTTTGATCAATTTAATGCATCCTTGATGTCTTTGGAACAGTACTGTACACTTACCTGTTTTGCTGATATATTAACTGACCAATAAAATTATCAATATAAACAGATATATCAGGGCTCTTCAACAACTTTCTTTTGGTGATTATTCAAAATTATATTATATTACTTATATTAATGTTTTGAGGTGCTTTTAAAAAAGGTCTGGCTGTTTTCATATTGATTAAAAACATTTCAAATATCCATATTGGCCTAATTGTAATCTCATATTGGCCCACATTAAAAAATACTGTATAATGTTTACATAATTTACAGTAGTATCAGAAATATCTAATCTCTTTCTCTTTTATCACTTTTTATTGAGTAGAATACTTAAGTAGTTATTTGTCCTGCATGTATTTTGACTTCACGGTGATTAAACCTCTGTCTGGATATGGTGTGTGTGTGTGTGTGTGTGTGTGTGTGTGTGTGTGTGTATGCTGTTGTCTTATATTGATACCAGTTCTATATGCTTTTGTAGTGTATGAATGCATATTGCCTAATTCATGGCCGAATAACTGCCGCGGTTATATGCAGGCCAAAAGCAATTGCGGGCTTGATGTTAATTTTATATGACAGTTCAATTAAAAAAGAAGTTAATATTGAGCAACTTACATTTAAACACAATATTGTGGGTAGCTTCTCTACTTACGCCTCGCTAACGAAGACAGTTCCAAACAAATCCAAAGCAGAATCGACTGCTGCGCATGTCCGATCAACACACAGTAGAAGCGTTAGTTCCTAAATGATTCAATGCTTCTGAACGAATCGGATGTGCGAATGATTCAGTGACTCACTCTAAAAACGTGCTGAATTTGGAACAGCATACTACTCTTGCTACTTCTAACACAGAAATATATTGTAAAATTAGTAAGACTAGTAAGATAGAAAGCGAGTAGTTTACTAGTTTAATTCCTGAGTGAATCAGTGTTTTCGAAGAGTTGGATGAATTAATCAATCAAATATTCATAATTAAAGATAGTCACTTGTCGCCATCTACCAGCCATATTATATTATATTATATTATATTATATTATATTATATTATATTATATTATATTATATTATATTATATTATGAGTTTTTATAATATTATTATATATTTAGTGCTGTCAGACAATTAATCGCGATTAATCGCATCCAAAATAAAAGTTTGTGTTTACATAATATATATGTGTGTACTGTGTATAATTACACATTTAATACACACACATGCATGTATATATTTAAGAATCATTTGTTATATTTATATATAAGATATTTATATTAATATATAATATAATATAAATATATACACAGTAAATATATACAAATACACTACCAGTCAAAAGTTTGGACACACTTTCCCATCAAAGAGAATTAGACAGTGTGTCCAAACTTTTGACTGGTAGTGTATATAAATATATATAAATATATGTATAAATATACATAATGGTTATACACAGTACACACATTATGTAAACACAAACTTTTATTTTGGATGCGATTAATTGTGATTAATCGTTTGACAGCCCTAATTATATTATATTATATTATATAAAAAAAATGATTTGCATTTCACCTCTGCTCTAGCTTATTTCCTAGTGTAGCTTTCTAAACTTGGTATTGTAAACTATGAATATTGTTGAATCTGACAAATTGATTATGTCTTTCTATTGTAATAAAAACATCTGCACAGTGTATAAATGTAAATATTTGCAGCTTGAATGTAGCTTAGTAATATATTTGCTCATAATGCCTTGAAGGGGCCTCACAAAGGGTCGGAGCACACACCTACACCTACACACCAGAGAAACGGGAGGCATCAGGTTAGACTGGCTGAGGAGCAGAATCCATAAGCTCTTTAATTAAAGCTGATGAGGGGTTTGCACTCAACAAGCCACAAGTTTCTGTCACTGTGCCGTTTACTGGAGTCACAACGAACTGGAGAGAAGAGCTAACGAGGTGTCATCTCCCAGATGCTTTGCTCATCATAGAGGAAGAAGTGTGGAAAGTCGAAGAGGGAGAGAGAAAGAAAGAGCGTAAGAAAGCAGAAGGTGGGCCATGGATGACAGTGAGAAGGAACAAGATGGAGAGAACAACAATGAGGAGAGGACAGCGACCAAGAGAGGAAGAGGACTGTTAATAAACTTCTGTTTATTAACACTACCACATCAGCTGGCGCAGTTGATGCCATCTGGTGTAATGGCCTGGGTGCCACACACCCGCAGGCAGATGGTACCCGTTTTACTGATCATTATTACACCATCAGCATGTACGTATGGCAGACGGGTACGGTCTGCATACCCCTGCCTGGCAGGGAACTGCATGGGCACATAGTACTAATCTATACCTGTGTGACCCCACCTTTATTTATATAGCCCTTTATACAATGCAGATTGTTTCAAAGCAGCTTCACAGTAATAAACAGGAAAATAACAGAATCAATGATGCAAACTTCATCAAATATGAGGCAAATTCTAATTTTGTTGTAAAGCAGCTCTAAAAAGAGGCCAAGTTCAATAACTGTGTACAGTTCATCAATTACGGAATAAGTGTCATTATTCAGCTCAAGTCGGTGCAATGTTGATTCAGTTCAGTTTAATAACAGTATCGATGTTGCAGCGTTCATCAATTATGAAACTAATTTGAATCAGCTATGAAGCATCTCTACAGAAGACAATAGTTCCATTCAGTTCAAGTTTTGTTCTCATCCAGTAGTGTCAGTGCAGTCAATTCGATAATCTTACTGACTTTCAAGTATCTTTTAAACCCCAACTAAGCAAGGCAAAGGCAACAGTGGCAAGGATCCCATCAGGTTAAACAGATTGAGATCAAGCCACGGTCATGATGTCATCTATTGAAAATCTAAACCGCTTACGGCACGATTGAGTTTTGAAGAGTTTAGATTACATTTTCTCTTCATTGAGATAATGAGTTCTCAGATGCTCTATTTATTTTTGGACTGCTCTAAGGCTTGTGTTTGCTAAAGTGCCCCTCCTCCGTGCAGCTCTCCCGTCACAGATTGCCGTCTAATCCAGGTAATAGCCATTAAGCAGCCTTGTCTGAACAAAAATAAGCTTCACTCCACAAGCCAAATGTGCCAGAGACATTTTTGGATGCAACAACACCCAGAGGAATATCTGAACCCAGCAGACACACCCTGGTCCTCCCAGGCTGAGGAAACGTTTTCGCTCTGACTGTCAGTTGTTGGACACACATCCAGTAAGTGGCAGGTTGTCATGAATATTCAGTATACAGTGTTTCCTGCATGTCTATGAGAGCAAGACTGAATATGGCTTGGATTCCTGATGGGATAATGAGGATCATCTGAAGGGTCCACACAGGTGGCCATTTTAGAGGATAGACCATCCCTGTTTACACTAGGCATAAAAATCCTCCTTGCGTATTTGTAAAGCCATTTGATTGATCTAAACCATATAAAATGCTGTTGTAAACAATCTTAGACAAATCAGACTGCCAAAGCCACCCTCTAGAGCAATGGATATCAAATAACTCATATGCACTTAATGGGTAGTTTAAACCAGATTAAACAGCCCACATGGGAAACAGTACAGCCATAACAGAACAGCTTTAGCCATAAAATGACACCCCGACTGGTGAGCACTAAAACATTTAACATTCATTACATTGGGTACAAATGCCTTTTTTATATTTACTTGTTCATGAGGATTCAAACTTTCCTTGATCTTTTGAAATTAAACAGTTCATTGTACTATGAAAACACTGTGGGCCCTATCTACACCCAGCGCAATGTGAAGGCAGGTGTGACACAAGTGTTTTTTGCTAGTTTCAGCCCGACGTAGTTATCATTTTTACGTCTAACGCCACGTTGTTTAAATAACTAATGCACTCGCACCCATCTGTTCGCCCATGGGCATGCTGGTCTAAAAATGATGTGTGTTCAGGCACATTGTTGGCGTGTTGCTATTTTGAGGCAACTTAAATCGACTGTGCTATTGACTTTAGACCAGGTTTTTGTTGGTCAATGGCATAGTCAATTTTAGTTACCTCAAAATAGGAACACGAGTGGAATGATTCTTTGCGAGTGAAAGTTTTTGGGGGAACGCAAACATTTTGCGAGAGAATGCAAATGCATTGGCAAATAATTTTCCTCCCATCTCATATTTTTTTCCACCACCATGTCCCTTTAGGGGTTCCGTAGGTTAGCATACTTGCTAACAGAATATTTTTTATCAGAAAATTGTGCTTTATTCTCAGTCTTTGTAAATCTTTCAGTTATGACTGCCTTTCTGTTGATGTTGAATCAATAAAAAAGCCTTTCTGCCCAGCTTTCATTGTTCAGCCAAACCTGCCCCAAAACGACACCATTAGTTGAGCCAAAAGTTATCAAAACAGAATTGCTGACATCACCACAGACTTTATACTTTCAGGAAGTCAACCTACGGATGGTTATCTCTGTATAAATAGTATTTTATAAATATAATAAATGTCTTTAACATTTACATTTACGCATTTGGCATTTCGCTTTTATCAAAAGCGACTTTCATTGCATTAAAGGTATTTATTTAATCAAGTTAATTCCCAGGGAATCAAACCCATGACCATAGAGTTGTTAATGCCATGCTCTACAGTTTGAGCAACAGGAATATCTAAAGTTTAGAGTTAGTTACATATTTTAAAATTATGTTACTTATCTGACGTATGTCCTCTTCCAGTTGTATTTCACCTGGAAACACATATGCAGACTCAAATAGAGCACATGCCTGAGATGTTTTTTCTTGCTTAATTTAGTTGACAGTCTATCATGAATCCGTCGATTTCTCTCAGCTTTAGCCAATTTACTCTGAACAACACACATGTCAACACTATGTTGATATACATGAGGCCTTTACAGACCTAAAAGAAAGGAAAGAGCCTAACCAAACCTCAGCACCGCCAAACAGACACAGCCCTGGTATTTTTAGACCAATTAAACCTTTTCTCACTGTGATCCACCTGAAGGACAGTGACTGACACTTCAGAGACGATGCATGCAGAGATGAACTGGTTATTAAAGAGATGAGGTCGTAAATAGAATGAGGTATTATGTTTTCCAGTACTGAAATTGACATTGTCTCTGCTGGGTTTGTTATAGTGGAAGCACTGGGTGAAGACACCAGACATATTCATTAACTCTGACAGTATTGAGTTTCCCACAGACTACTGAGCAGGGACTCCTTGTAGAGAGGATTATATATCTTATACCATATACAACTAATGCCACAACAGAGCAAAATGTAAAATTGCAACCTCAGTGTGTGTGTGTGTGTGTGTGTGTGTGTGTGCTTGTGTGTGTGGTCCAGGTAAACCCTACGTTATGAGAATAAAATGTAATTTTTTGGTCCCCATGAGGAAAACAGCTTATAAATCAGACTAAATTATGTTTTTTGAAAATGTAAAAATGCTGAAAGTTTTCTGTGATGGGTAGGTTTAGGGTTAGGGGATAGAATATACAGTTTGTACAGTATACAATTGAAAGTCCCCATAAAACATAAAAACACACGTTTGTTTCTGTCTGTGTGTGTGTGTGTGTGTGTGTGTGTGCATGTTTTTCTATCCCACTGGGGACTTCAACCAGAATGCACACTGACTCATGGGGGCCTAAATTGAGGTCCCCATGAGGAAACAAGCTTATAAATCATACAGAATGAGTTTTTTTTTTATGTAAAAATGCAGAAAGATTTCTGTGATGGGTAGGTTTAGGGGTAGGTTTAGTGTAAGGGGATAGAATATACAGTTTGTAAAGTATAAAAAACATTACGCCTATGGAGAGTCCCCAAAAAGATAGTAAACCAGACGTGTGTGTGTCTGTGTGCTCCATTATTTTCAGTCACTTTGACCTAGAAATACATTTGGAGTTTCATGCACTTGCAGTGAAAATAATGTCTCTGGCAACATTTAAATTATTACCTTGTCAGAAGTAGTTTGGAGTACAAACATAATAATAATATCATTCATTAAAAATCAAAAAATGTTACTTTACTGTATAAAACCCAAACTGTGTTTCTGGGTCAAAGTGACTCAAAATGAGGAAGTGGGTCTTAATTATGAACCCAAACATGATTAAACCCAAAGTTCCCCATTGAAAGACCTCCATCAGGAATTACAATGCTGATCCAGCTGATTTGTATTGGTTTGGTGCTGGTTTAACTGAAGGACATGCACTGCCATGTTAACCAGAAAAACTTCTTCTGATCTTCTGGTGAAGCTGGTTGCCTTGCTGAATCTTGTTAGGAACGCGAGCACACCAGCATCCAAAACACAACATATGCCGGTGTTCAGCAATGCTGTTCTTTTCACAACATGCTCAGATTGAGCAGCTGACCTCCAGCACCCATCCCTGGGGTTTCTTGGCCCTCAAGTGCAAATCTTTATGAACCAACTAGAGCACAGTACTTCCCAACCTTTCTTGTCCTACAGACCTTAAGTAGCCCCGTCCCTTCTATTTCCACAGTATGAAGGTAAAATCTTACGGATTTATGAATGAACTGCTCATTTTAAAAACTTACTAACATTTGTTATGACATCCGCTTCAAACATTACAATGCTCATTATAACTTTTGTTAACTCTACAATAAGTAAATCCAATTAGAAAAAGAGGCCATGATCCTGATACTCCCAATAAACTAAAAGCAATTTATGCTATAGAGAAAAAAAACTCTTTAATATTTCTCTATCTTTAATAAAACATTGGATTTTGTTATGTTTTTGACAGTTCTGGGGACAATCCCAACTAACAAAAAATATGTTCTAAGAATTTTTTCTTCTTGTAAAAAGTTACAAAAACGTTATTTCTGAATGTTCAACTAAATATTCAATTAAAAATATAATACATCTAAATATTTCAGGTAAAAACGTTGCATGAATGTATAAGTAAAACCCTTTGAATGAATGTTTTATTAACATTGCTGGAAGAAAGTTTATTCCTAGTTCTGAGAATGTTCCCTGTTGGAATTGTAGAGAAATGTCTCTGAGAATGACCTAATGGCAAATTTATATAAATAAAACCAATAATAAAAAAAAAGAAAAGTCAAAATTAAAATTTAAATAGAAGCTCAGCATGTATGAAACTCATCACCCAAGATGAACACAAACAGTTTACATCCATTCATTACAGTCGCACATAATGTATAGCATGGCCCACAATCATACATTTCTCTTTAGGCTGCAATTTAGTGCAAAATGTCTGCAATCTAAACCTCACAGCAGCAGATCCTTCGTTGTTAGTATACATTGCGCTGTATACATAAAATTGCTCTGCACACACTCAAGCATATACAGTATAAACACTCAAAACCTCATGAACAGCGTGAGTAAGCATAGAACATTTTGAATGTTATCTTTCTAATCCAGACAGGGTTTAGAGAACTGCAACACCTCAGCAACGCTTCCAGTAACACCCCTGCTGGCTGGCAAACAAAGGAAATCTCAACGCATGAGGATAAAACATTCAAACGCTACAGTTGATGTTGTGAACAGGCTCCAAAGTCACTGAGCTATGACATCCGCTGGGTTGGCACATGCTTCAAGTAGCATGTCATTTTTAGAAATGTGATGCTTTCTTTGTTTTCGATGGCTGCATCTCAGAGAACAATAGGCGAACATTTCAGTTTATGTCTGTGAAACTAGAATCATTGATTTGTTAGTGTGTATACATGACTTTTATAACCAAAGGCGATTGTTGAGGTAATTTATACTTAGATATATGGTTTAGAGCTATATTATGTTTCTCACAAATTGATTTTGTTATTAAATATACAAAAGTTTGATATGCCACCATTTGCATTCATCCTGCACATTCTCCTATTGAAGATTTCTAGAAAACTTGATTCTGGTTGGTCAACTGTGCTTTTTTTTATCTCTTCAGTGGGTTGTACTGTTATTTAATGTGTTTTTGGATTGTTCTGCTGACGAAACACTGGAAAAATAGCGTTTCAAGAAATTTCAGTAGACAAAAAAAACTCCAACATGAGCTGTGGAAAATTATATGTGATAAGCTTTATACAGCTTTTTACAGCGGATGCCATTGAAAACACGGTAAGTCTATCCCTCACAGCCTCGCTTTCATACATGGTGCTGCTCTGAATAAGGTCTATTCCTAACATTCGCCGAGTAACAGAAACTGCCTCTACTTTCGAATGCTCTTGTTTCATACAAATGCATCTGACGCCATCTTGTATCTCAGTTACGAATTGTAGTGAAAATGACCTCTCAGAACAGTATAGCCTACTGTAATATTGTTGAAGTGTTTGTCTTTTTTCTTTAAGATAATAATTCACAGCCAAGTATTAATTTATTCACATTGTGAATGAATATACGGAGCCCCTAAGGAAACATGATGATGGGAAAATATGGGATGATCAATTTTATTTTACTGCTTTTGCATTTGCTCGCAAATACACTCTCACAAAATGATTGTGTTCCACCCGAAACATTGCGTTCGCTCACAAAAGCATTGAAACATAGTTGTTCCTCCCACCTCATTATATTTCAGTCACGAAAGGTTTGCAAACACAAAGCTTCCTGGGGAGAACGCAAAAGTTTTATGAGCGAGCGCAACGTTTCTTGGGGGAAAACAAAAGTTTTATGAGAGAACACAAAAGCATTGATATAGAAATTTTTCCTCCCATCTCAATTTTTTCCCATCATCCCTTTAGGACTCCATAAGAACATAACACTAGACAATGCTCATATTGCGTTCCTGTAGCTCAAACAGGTTCAATTCCCCTGGGAATGCATGACCTTATCAAATGTGTAGACCACCATGAATGCAATGCAAGTTGCATCCATAAATGTGTTAAATCTATTTTGTACGAGAAAGTGTAGGTCAGCAGTGGGATGAGGTTTGTGGTTGTGTATAGTACCCATGTGTTTGCAGATACTCTACAGGCCTAAGTTTCTCTTCTCAGACAGGTGTATATGCATGTATGTTAATATCCAGAGGTTCGTGGCCTCAGCAGCTTTGACTCCAAAGCACCAGGGTCTGTCAGAGAGGATTACACTGCTGCCAACAACATCACCAATACAAAGAGGATTTAGGAATGATTTTCTAACTCTACCAGCACACTGACTTAATTTATTTGAGCTTTCCCAACAAATTGAATGAATATATGGATAACATTAATCAGATGCTAAAAGGAAAAAACTTTTAATTTTTGAAAATGGCAAAACTGATGAAACCAAATATATGATTACTAACAGTCAACATGAAATGAAAATTGACATTATTTACTTTCTTAATGCATATTGCTGGTCTTAGTGAACTTGAATAATCAATGCATGTGGTTACCTCAGAGTTATGCTTAGTTTCATTGCATTTTGGTTTGGTTCTGTTCGGATTCTGTTCCCTATCATTGACCAAGGGTGCGTCTCAATCAGCTCCCTAGTTCAGTAGTCAGGGCACTGATAAGGCCTGTCTCAATCAGGAAATCCTTCTAGTGCACTGAAATGTTCGCTCCCTAAAAAGTCCCACAACACTGTGAAAACCAGGGAGCATTGACGCTCACTTTTTGCTGAGTCCCAATTCAGAGGCTGCATCCTTCGAAGGGCACATTCGATTGCGTCACCACGGTGCGACAAAGGCTGTCCCAATTCGAAATTTCCTTGAAATGCGGCTTCCAAATGCTCCTTTGTTTCCCGTGAAATTAAGAATACAACAGATGGATCCTTCACAACCGTGCCTACCCCAGAATTCATTGCGCACCAGTGAGACAAATTTCTGAATTACACTTTTAAACGCAAGTATTGGGTTTCAGCGTAATCATATATCTAATGATACAAGTGTAAAAATAAATAAAAAACTTTAAAGTAGTTCAAATGCTGACTTATATCTTACTAAGATGTGATTATATATAGTTTATACTCTTTATTATATACAGAAATGGACCATGGTGAACATATTTAGACAGTTTGTGAACCCTGTTTTATTTTCAGACAGCTAATACACTCACCTAAAGGATTATTAGGAACACCTGTTCAATTTCTCATTAATGCAATTATCTAATCAACCAATCACATGGCAGTTGCTTCAATGCATTTAGGGGTGTGGTCCTGGTCAAGACAATCTCCTGAACTCCAAAATGAATGTTAGAATGGGTAAGAAAGGTTATTTAAGCAATTTTGAGCGTGGCATGGTTGTTGGTGCCAGACGGGCCGGTCTGAGTATTTCACAATCTGCTCAGTTACTGGGATTTTCACGCACAACCATTTCTAGAGTTTACAAAGAATGGTGTGAAAAGGGAAAAACATCCAGTATGCGGCAGTCCTGTGGGCGAAAATGCCTTGTTGATGCTAGAGGTCAGAGGAGAATGGGCCGACTGATTCAAGCTGATAGAAGAGCAACTTTGACTGAAATAACCACTCGTTACAACCGATGTATGCAGCAAAGCATTTGTGAAACCACAACACGCACAACCTTGAGGCGGATGGGCAACAACAGCAGAAGACCCCACCGGGTACCACTCATCTCCACTACAAATAGGAAAAAGAGGCTACAATTTGCACGAGCTCACCAAAATTGGACAGTTGAAGACTGGAAAAATGTTGCCTGGTCTGATGAGTCTCGATTTCTGTTGAGACATTCAGATGGTAGAGTCAGAATTTGGCGTAAACAGAATGAGAACATGGATCCATCATGCCTTGTTACCACTGTGCAGGCTGGTGGTGGTGGTGTAATGGTGTGGGGGATGTTTTATTGGCACACTTTAGGCCCCTTAGTGCCAATTGGGCATCGTTTAAATGCCACGGCCTACCTGAGCATTGTTTCTGACCATGTCCATCCCTTTATGACCACCATGTACCCATTCTCTGATGGCTACTTCCAGCAGGATAATGCACCATGTCACAAAGCTCGAATCATTTCAAATTGGTTTCTTGAACATGACAATGAGTTCACTGTACTAAAATGGCCCCCACAGTCACCAGATCTCAGCCCAATAGAGCATCTTTGGGATGTGGTGGAACGGGAGCTTCGTGCCCTGGATGTGCATCCCACAAATCTCCATCAACTGCAAGATGCTATCCTATCAATATGGGCCAACATTTCTAAAGAATGCTTTTAGCACCTTGTTGAATCAATGCCATGTAGAATTAAGGCAGTTCTGAAGGCGAAAGGGGGTCAAACACAGTATTAGTATGGTGTTCCTAATAATCCTTTAGGTGAGTGTATAACTTTCAAAAAAGTCTAGTTCAAACATTACTGCCACATTACTGCACTAAACAGCAGCTGTCACATTTGCTAGGCGACAAGAACAGTCCTCCGTAGGCTAGACCATTCCATTTAACAATGCTTAGTCCGACCTTTACTGCCTTTGAAGGTGTGGCTTTTGAAATCTGAGTCCTTCAAGGATGCAGCCTTTGAATTGGGACACAGCCTCTGTTCCCTTAATGGAACTTCTGAGGCGCGGAACATAAATCAAGCCAACTCACTACATATAATGATACACCATAGATAAAAAAAAAAAATACAAACCATTATTTAATTATATTTCAGCATAAACATACATGCTAATGAACATAATTTAGCTAATATTTATAATGTATTTACGGCTGGAATGTTGCATGTATACTGGTATGTAACAAGTAAAGTATTTATCATAATGTACTTTAAATAACATTTAAAAGATATCAGTTCTGCTGTTGTTAATAAATACCAGTAGTGATGTTATACAATGAGGACGTTGTCATGTCGGCGGAAATAGAGTCACCAGAGTCCCAACATGTAGTGAGTCCTTACTGTCCTTACCAGTGCCCGAAATGTTATTATCATTATAAAATTTGTTAACCAGCATATTAAAATGTGCAAAATACAATAACTTGGAAAGGTATAAATACAACAGAAGGCACCATTTTTAAACCGATTTCTCCATGCAGAGCATGTGTTCTGTGGCTGTGACCCTTCACTTTTGTGCAAACTCTTTTCCTTTCCTACATTTTGACTCATTCCATGAATGCTCTTAAGTAAACCACTGACCAAAGACCAGGTGAGAGGGATAAATATAAAGTATGTCAGGCAGCTCTCAGTTGGTTTTTGAAAAGACTATTATGGCTACTATTGCATTTTGTGAGTATTTCAAATGGTACTTTTGAATTGTCCTTCATGCACGCTATGTGGTGATTTTGACTTTTAAAATTAAATTTCTTTGAAATTAGTCATGTTTCAACACCATCAGTATGTGCATGCATGTGATAAAGATGTTGCATGTATGATTTTGAATGCAGCATGTCTATGTGTGTGTGTGTGTGTGTGTGTGTGTATGCTGAGGGTGGTTTAGGACTGTTCCCTCGGCAGCAGCTACAGGCTTTTGTACAGTGAATGTAATGGAGTGGAAAATGCACTCGGCTGCTCTTTATTCGACACAACTACATCACCAGCGGGAACTCTCCACATTCATCTGTTTCTCTGATACACACATGAACTACACCACCTGCCCACAGATGACCTGACAATCAATAGATTAATATGTCTGCAGCACATGCATGTCATCAACATGCATGAACAAACTCACACAAAGAATACTGATCAGCGCACACTGACATTTGGCCTCATTATTCAGCAGCACACTTAACCAGCTCAATATGTAAACCCAGAGAGCTCTTTGCATAGAGAATTCCAAAAATGTAACTTACAGCATGAGGTGCCATGATAATTAAGATGCTCCCTTTAAAGGTGAAAGCTCACTAAGTTTTGAAAGCGAGCTTATATGTATGCACATATTTTGTATTGTGGTTTTAATCATTAGCTACATCACAAGGTTTTTCCACTGTGCTGTGATTTATCATGATGAGAGATATCAAAAGATGACTTAACAGGAAGCAGGAACGTCCTTCATCACGCCGCTCCCCCTCTGTGTTCATGTTTCTGTCAGACCCCGTCTCCTTTTTTCTCATCCGCTTCAAAATGAATACCCCCTACCCTTCCATTTAAACACACACTCACACTTAGATGTAAAACGCTCTCTGTGAGTGGCCAGTCGGCAGATTACATGTTGAGCAGAGGCAATTTGCTGACAGACAGGCCTGAACATTTCAATCATCTCTAGGAAAACGGGTGACAATACTTCACACGCACTCACACACCTGACCCTCCGGCCCTCTCTTCTCCCTTCCTCCTTCAATGAGCCTCAAAATTGAACCCGCACAAATTTGTCTCGTCGTTTCTTACTACAAATGATGGCATTCATATGGGGATGGTGCTGTCTGATCTTTGAAACCTTTCATTTAAGTTCAGGCTGTCTCTCTCTCTCTCTCTCACAGATAGGATTTCATTTTGATCATCACATTGAAAACATCAGGGTGTAGAGTGAGATGAATCTGGTTTCAAATGAGATGGCCACGTCATCTCACTGCACCTTTTATTTTAGAGAGGTGTTCTGGGATCCTGCTGTGACAGGCCGTCGAAAAATGTACTCTTCATTTTACTCTTAAGTTTAAGAGAATAGCAATAAACCTTCAACTTGCTTCCAAAGGGTACCAGAAAAAGATTTACCATTACATTTAAATGCCTATTCTATATAAATTTGATCAAATTCATGATTCATAATTCAATATCCAAAAGGGTGGACTGTAATGGTTTTTTAAATGGATTCCTAAGGTTTGATCTAATATGTTCATGGACAGTTAAATGCTAATAATAAAAAGCGAAAGTTCAAATAGCCAAATAAATACAGTTTTAAAAAGAAATTTTCGTGTATCTTTTATTGATGTCAAAGGCTGTGTATCTAACCAAACTTCCACATGATCCAAAAGTTAGGCTGGTATTTTGTAGACAAAGGTCTCAGATAATGAATCATGTAAGGGAACAGGCTTATAAATATTATTTTTCTAAAAATGTATATTTATTCACATCATAACTTAATTTGTGTCAACTCCGTCAAACACACTAAAAAGCATGCTAATTTAATTTAATCTATCCAAAAACAGTGTAAAGTCTTCAGTTATGTAATATTGGTGTTCAGTAAAGGAGCTAAGTCATAAAATACATTCTCTGTTGTTTTTTGTTGTTGTTGTTGTAGTTTTTCACACTATTATGAACAACCCAGTCCCTAAATTCCTTAATTCTCCTCCCTCCTTAAACACATATCACCAATGTTCTTAGGTAATTAAAGGGGTCATGAATTGAGAAATCAAATTTTCCTCGAGCTTTTGACATATAAGAGGTCATCATACTATAAGAATATCCTGTAAGTTTCAGAACTGAAAAATTCCTTGTTAGTCCAATAAAAGCTTTTATAGACCTTTCAATTACGCAAATAGTTGCGGAACTGGAGTTCCTGTCAAGCGTCAAAACATCAGAAAAACATACTCGGGCAAAAGAAAATGGATCAGAGAGTCTACACAACTTCGCTAACGGATTTGCCAAATATTACATTTGATGGAAATTAACAATTAGGCCTATTTACATAAGTCTCAGATTACGTAGCTATAAAGAATCAGCGTTACATGACACGTCTTCCTTGAACAAGATGATATCTTGTTTGTCCGGACTTTGGCTACAGTTCAAAATAGTTTAAACATCACGCAGTGTGCACAATTCTATTTTTTTATATAAAAAATACTTTTTATAAAATTATAGATATATTTTTATTTTAAAAGACAATAATAATAATAAATGTTTACAACATTTTTTAGAGGAGGCATAGCACTGAATATGAATAAATGCTAAATATTAATAGACATGAAACTAAATATAATAAAAAATAATGTTGATTAACATCACGGTTATATATTTTAAAACAAAATATATTCACAATATGTATGGAGGCATTTTGCAAAAGTGAATTTTGCTTAATTTGATCATGTTAGAGTATACACACACACACACACACACACACACACACACATATATATATATATATATATTTTTTTTTTTAAATAGCCTCATTATTAAATCAAATATGAAAATAAAAAAATATAAACGAGGCTCAAACATCCATTTACCAGTGTTTATTTTAGTAGTTCCGTCAGTGAAACAATACTACAGCCTGTAAAACATTTAAATAGATATCAGTAAATAATGGTAATATAAATAATATAAGTTAAATATTAGTTAAAAAAAAGATTTGTTTTATATTTCCCCACAGAGGTGCGCCATATGCCGCTTTGCGCTGTCAGCGATGTAGGACACGGGCCAGAAAGTTTGGTCCTTCATCCCACTGAATCCATTTCCGTCAAACTTCACCATCAACAGAGAAGTAATGAAACGACAGATATGGCTGCTTTGGGAACAACAAGAACAGCCCGGTAAGCTTCAATAACTCTTGCTCGTTGCTTGCGACATTTGTTTACCTGTTGCCCTGACCGGTGAGGAAGAAGATTACCACGACGATTGTGTATTTCCGGTCACAAATACAGAAGTTGTGTGAAAGGTCTATTGACACCAGGCCTAGCAAACGACAGGTTTTTCAAAGTGGAGATCTATGACGTCAAAGGGAGGCAAGCACCGCCTCTGCAGAAGAATATCAACGCCTACTTCATCACTGCCTGTTTAACCTTGCCCACCGATTTGCGCATTACATGCAATAGAATAGGTAGCCTAAGTAACATTGGCCTATGTGGTGTTAAACCAGATCAAGCTACCAAACAATAAAAATGCCGTTGAGGATACTGCCTGGACTCGACAGTAATGCAACATGTAAGTAACTGTGTTAATTCTAATGCCTGATCTCAAATGTATTGATTCATGTACAGTCAGATGTTCTTTGTCTGTGCGTCAGTAAATCAAACCAGTGACTAAACGTCAACTTGCGTTGTTTCTCTTAGTAGGATGAAAATAATCTGTTATTTAACGGTGATAAAATTCTATAAAGAAAGCGATCAAAGAAAGCTCACTTTGCAATCAAATAGGAGAGTGACTCCCGTTTTATTCAACGAATCTCTTAACTCTATCACGTTTGCACTGTTAGTGAAGATGAAAGCATTCGTTAGTGTACGGAAACTGAGTTGCAATGACGAGATCACTGCTTTCATGCGCTCAATATGTCTGTGATCGGCTACAATTTTCATCTCTGCAACCTTTCATGCCACAATCTTAATATAATGCCATAGATATAATGCAACACTTTTCAGGATTAGTTCGTCAACCATGAAAGCTGTAATAGTAAAAACGCGCTAAAAGAAAGAGTAATACTTAGTTGGAAAGACGTTAGCCAATCACAGCAGTGGGCGATTACACTGAAGTCTCACAGCAGACACGCCACTTAAAACAGAGCGTTCAAACCAGAGGGCTAAAATCAGGGCAGAAAAAATGCCTTTTATTTATAAATTATGACCATTTTTGATGTAAAAAGCATTATAACATTATAAGTGCACCCCAGGAAACATCACAAAACAACACAGTTCATGACCCCTTTAGAAAATGTACACAAAATAAGTTAAAAAAGAATAAAACCTTTCTTTCAAAATTAACAATAACCTTCACCTGACGGTGTTAAATAATGATGGAGTTGGCTAATACTGACAGTGTTGACAAATATACAGTATATGTAAATAGAATTATGAAACAGCATTAGAAGAACATTAAATCACATTATACAGACTGTTTGAGAGCACTTGTCAACCATTAGACATAAAACCTGACAGAGTTGACAAAAAAAAAAAATGTCCACCTTAACCATGTGCAATTTAGTGTTTTTCCTCAGTTGTAGCTGCCTTAATAAACATATAAAAAAAAAGACAAGATTCATCCCACAACTATTTACAAAAACTATTACACTGTGATGACGGGGTTGACATGTTAAAGCTGTGACCGCGGAGACTTCAATATTGTTAGTTTAAAATATAAAAAAAATATATAACTTCTGTGAGATCCACAATGAGCAGGAAATAGTAAGTGCTCCTCAGAGTTAAAGCATGACACTACCTGATTTATTCAGAATTATATTAAAAAATTCTGACCGTGTTGACGCAAAGTGAGGACACAACTTTGATAGCCATTTTTAATGGAAAATATCATTTAAGATTTACTGTTAACAATTAGCTGTGTTGTTTGAGATGTCTCCGCCTTTTAATGTAACTGTATTTTTTAATTTGTTGCGTTTTTAAACACTTTGTTTGGCAGTTTTACATTGTGACCTCATGCTGAGGACAGGTTAAATTACATATGTTTCCAAGTATAGAGTGTGCTTTTAAAATAATACTAAACATTTTTTTTTTACATCAGCAATGAATGTCCTGAGTATACAAATTTCCTTTAGATTGGAACGACAGCTCTCGACCTGTGGTTAGAAGCATAGTTTCTTGTTTGCATGATGTGGACTTAATAAATCCTTATCTTGAGCAAAACAAGCAAGCTGACATTGTGCAATCTATATCTTTTATTTCAAATACATACAAATGTCTAATAACTAGCCTATGAATGAATCTTGAAATAAAGCAAAAATAACTAAGAAAAATAAGAATTTGTCCTCAGATGCCATGTCCGTAATTTATAGCAAAAAACAAATTCATTAAACAAATTCATTAAAATAAGTTATTACTCCTTCACCTGCATGACATCATTAACCAACGTGATTGAACAACAAATTTGCTACAATACAGTTTCAGGAAACAGTTGCGATTATTATTGTTAATTATTGTGCATCATTTTTAAAAATAATATTTTTTCCTCTTAATACGTCTCAAATTTATATTTTCCTAATTTATCTCAAAAATATTGATAAATATTATGGTCACACTTTAGTTAGGGTCCAATTTACACTGTATACTACGACTTTTGCTTCAATTAACTCCTAATTACAGTTTATTAATTAGTAAGGTAGTCATTAATTTTAGGTATTGGGTAGAGTAAAATAATGTAGAACATGGTCATGCAGAATAAGGCATTAATGTGTGCTTTATAAGTACTTATAAACTAACACACACACAAACACACACTAATTATCTAATCAAAAATCTGATCAAAGCAAGCACAAAAATAATACTGCAAATCATGTGAGATGAATAAAATCACAGCAAGCCACAATAAATTCTTAGTCGTTTAATTGGGACTACATGTTTATACATGAAATACATGTATGCTGCTAGTGGACACAACTGAAGCAGTCCATTGATATACAGTATATAGGCATAATATATTCATAACAAATATATTCTCAACTATATTAGTAATCATTATTCACATTCAGCAAGTACAGTAATATTATTTCAAAGCAGGAATATTACATTAGCCACCGAGAAGAGAGCACCTTTCATTTACTAGTAGGACACCAAATACATTTAATGTAATACAATATCAAGAAAAATTATTTCCAGTATTTCCGGTTTCCAAGTATCAAAAAGGAAAATAAAACAACAACACTGTAATACAATGGAATAGATTTCCATGGAATGTTCATGAAATTGCTGAGAGTATGGAAAAATTAAATAAATGTTAGGGGACAAAAATGTTTATGACAAGTGATAGCCTAAAGTACAGCAATATCCGCAGTGACTATCAATAAATAAGGATTTGGTAGCTTTCCTTATGTCCACAGTCCCAGACCAGGCATGTTCTGTCAGCAAAATGGAGCAGATATGGGGCATATGGTGGCTCAAGGGTGGGCATGAGGTGAAACAGACCAGTCCCTGCTTGTCTGAAGCGGAAATAAGGACCGATTTAATTCAAGCGATCTGCACAACTGCTTGCCATCTGCACCTCTATACCAAACGAAATCAATTTGAAAGAAAAGGAGTAGTTTTAAAGGGCCAGTCCACCCTTTTGAGTTTCATTAGGTCTAGCCTCACACTAGAGGCATCTTATATAAAAAGCATTGTTTAAGTCTGTAGTGCATAGTATCCTTTAGGAAACCAAGTAAGGGTTGGTCAAATGGATTTACTCACAGGTTAAACATGTAGCAAACCCAGATTACATTACCTGAACTAAAGAGACCCATGTTAAAAAAAAATGCACAAAATCACCCGCCCCGAAAACACTATACGCCTTGCAGCCCCCCCCCAAAAATATGACTCATAAAATAAAAAAAATAAAAAAAATAAAAAAGTACATCAATACTAGCCTGTAAGGCTTCTCTGTAAACAACTGCTGAAATAACATTACTAGCACAAAATGATTTTAAAATGATTAAAATGCAGCACATTTTGTGGCTTTTGTTGCGAGCGGTTGCAGCATATCCTCTCTCAATGTCACCAAAAAAGTATTTTCTGTGAAATGTGTTGATAAATGTCTCTGTGATATGCTGCAAAGCAAGTATAAACGCATCATCAGTACACGTCAAACAGCTTGATTCTGATCCAACATAAATCAATATTTGCTTTTTTTTTTTTTTTTTTTTTTTTTTTTTTTATATCTCACATATATATGCCCAGAATTCTTCCCTTTACTCTTAATGCAAACATTATATATGATCTAATAACGTAATATAATGAGGTTATCTGAATATCATGTCATTGAAACGGTCTTGCTGGCTTTCAAAACTTCAAACAACAAACAAACGCAGCTTTTTCTTATGTACGCAGTGTTCTGATGATAAATTTATTGGGTTTGGAACGTGATGGAGGATTCTCTCATGGGCAATGCCTACAGCGACAGTCCCTGGATGGGACACATGAAGAAATAAATTGTTAGATGTTTTTGGGGATGACAAAGATAAAGCTATACACCAAAGAATGGCTCAAAGAATGAAGATGAGCTTCAGTTGTTGATGAAAACTTTTCACAACTTGATATAACGCATACCAAAAGAGAGACCAAAAAGAGTCATTGTGAAGGGAGTATCTAGTGTAGCACACAACATGCAGCTGCATATACAGAATCAAATATATACAGTATATATGTAAAAATATACGGAACTCTTTTTGGCCAGAGAGCTACATAAGCTTCAATTCAAATCTACACTGAGTAGACAACAGAGTGTAGTTCTGGACAGTATAATATACTATACAAATACAGCAGATGTGATGATAGGATATCATTCAAAAATACAAATATAGTCTAGTTTCCAGACTGGGGGGAAAATAAAAAAAAGTTGAATTTACTTTGTTACGGCAACATTTTGTAATTCAGGTAGCAGATGGTTCCGTCAAGCAAACAGTTGGTTTGACCCAAGAAGTCGATATTCATACAGGAGAAATGGCTTAACCTTAAATCCACAACATTCAGTAACATGTCAGCAACTCGTATAGATATGAGCATTAATAGTGTGATTTTAAAGCCTCAAAACATACATGGCCAGATTTTCCTACACCTTTATTAAGGTTAAAGTGACATTGTATCAAAATACAAGAGGAAAAAATATGGGACTGACATATCTAGTAAATTAAGATAACAGATTTGGGAATTGTTTGTGAGTTCGGTACGTCTCTTGGGAATAACGCTTGGTGGACGCAATGACAGAAGCAAATAAAATGTCCCTTTAAGATCCAAGTTGGAATTTCATAAAATGGCACTCTCAACTTTCTACCCAAGAGGAACCCAGTTACACTTGAGGAAGTATGGTGTGCACAGACTCCATCGTTTCCAGTGGGTAGCTAAGTAGGTGCTGCAATGTGCAGAAAAGCTTTGATGTTTGAAAGCTCTATGAACTCCTTTAGATTTTCCAATAGTGTCCAGGGAATCTGAACCCTTCAAAGGGGGCCCAGAAGCGCCGGACCTTCAGAGTTCAGATGTACCTCACACGCAGGTTGTTCAGAAGTTTTGGAGCTCAGGCAGGTTCTTGTAGAGGTCCAAGGAGTCTGGGTTTGAGAAGGCCCCTCGCTGAGTGACGTCCTTACCCGCGATCACCTGCTTTACTGCAACTTCAACCTTTTTTCCGCTAATAGTGTACTACAGGCAAAGGAAATGTAAAGTCAATCAGATGGAAAAGGGCAGAAAATAAAGCAGAGGTAAAAGAATGGCTACAAAGTGAACAAAAGCGCAACCATGCTCACCGGGATGTCTTTGGTTTCCAGTATCAATGCTGGTACGTGTCGGGCAGAGAGAGCTACTCTGATAGCGCTGCGGATCTTCCCCACTAGCTCTTGACTAAAGGTCTTATTGGGTCCCATCTTCAAGAACAGAATCACCCTTTCCTCTCCATCATTGTTGTACTGAGGGACACAAAGACTGTCGGACACTTCCTCGAAGGCTTCCACTGGAAGAAGAGCGGGCATAACAAGGGTCTTACTATGATGTGAGCACATTCTAAATAATTATATATGCGATAATTATTTTCATGTTATGGCTGATAACCGATAAAAGGTGAATTTTAAAATTCTGTATATATTTTTTTTAATACATTAAAAATAAATCACTAAAAAGCTACAAGTGAATTTGGCATCACAACAATATAATGTACAGTATGAAATATGAATATTTATTTTGAGATTTGCCAGTTTTATTAAATTCTTGCGTTTTTAAATATTATCTTTAAGTGCGCATTAGATGACAACAAAGGTAATGTGAACGTAAAAATAAGTGAATTGAGCATGCAAAATTAAATATTTAATATCGGCCGATATGCATCCGACATTGACCAATACAATACATTACTAAAACTTTAATATACACTACCGTTAAAGTTTTTTTGAAATAGGAGTTAGTATTTTTATTTAGCAAGATTGATCTTTAATTGATCAAAAGTGACACTACAGATTTTTATATTGTTACAAATTATTTCAATTTCAAACAAATATTGTTCTTTTGAACTTTCTATTCATCAAAAAAATAGTACCACAAAAATTAAGCCGCACAACAGTTTTCAACATTAATAATAATAATTATTATTATTATCAGCATATTATAATAAGTATTGAAGGATCATGTGACACTGGAGACTGGAGCAATGCTGAAAAATCAGCTTTGTATCACAGGTATAAATTACATTTTAAAATATATCAAAATACAAAACGGTTGTTTTAAATTGTAATAATATTTCACAATATTACTGTTTTGCTTTATTTTTAATCAAATAAATGCAACCTTGATTAAGCATAAGACTTCTTCGGAAAAAAATAAAAAACGTAATGACCTCAAACCTTTGAACGGTAGCATATATTAACTAATAAACGTTATGGTACCAATATATAAAAGTTAAAACCACTTGTGAATTTAGTCTGGTTCAAACCAGCTGAAATTAGTCTATTCGTTTCAGGAAAAAGAGTGAAATTTATTTCTCACCAATGTTATAAATTTCTGAGCTCCCAAACCGAACACCATTAGGATTTAAAGTTCCATCACTGAAAATACAAACAGAACAATAGTGCTTTTTAGTATATCATTTAGGAGCATAATTAATCTCAGAGAATAACCACACAATAACACAGCAATATTATAAGAACCTAAGCAGAAACTAGAGAAGATTATCAAAATCTGCAATACAACAAAGCAAAACAGTAAGTGAAACTTACCTTCTCCCCAGCATGACGACTCCTCCCGTTTTTGGATTTATCTTACAGTAATCGCCATGGGCCCAGACTCCTGAATGAGGAGGTACAGACACAAATAAACACACAGAGAAGGATGAACAAATAGCTACAGAAAGAAGCATCTACAGTGTATCTAAGCAGATGTCTGACTGCTGACGGCCTGAGAACGCTAATTAAGCTAAACTGCCCTGATTGGCCTTTTCCTACTTCTCCAAACTGACAGCAATAAGGCTTCAAGTGGATTTTTCTTGTGCTAACAAAAGCTGGCAGGTTCTTTCTTTCCCCCCTTTCGCCCTCAGAAATCATTTAATCAATACAGCGGAAAAGCTGCTGCCTCTTCTGAACAAGCTGAAGTGGCACGTTTGTTTCCTAAATCAAAGGGACGACATGTTTGTTTTCTAAATCAGTCAGAAAACGAACTTCCCTGTGACCACTTCTCAACTTAAGAGCTTTGAAGGAAGGTAGCAGAGTGGATCTGTGAGCCTCTGTAAGCAATGACTGCTTGAAGCAATGCATTCTGGAATGATGCATTAAAATGCTGTCTATGGAGGCTGCTTACTAGGTTTTGAAACGGATATAGAGTAGGGGTGTAACGGTCCTAATTACTCACGGTTTGGTTTTTATCACGGTTTTAGGGTCACGGTTTCGGTATGTGCTATGTTCAGGGAAAAACAAATAATCAAACTACAAGCAACAGCACAAATAAATACAATAGAGCAAAGACACAAATAAAACAGTGCTTTTCAGGTTATTTAGGTATCTATCAGTAGTTTTCAGGTACAGAAATTGAATAACGTTCCTTGTCTTTTGAACAAGTTTCAAGTTCCTTGAATAAATCCTTGTCTTTTGTTGTTTGATTAACATTAAAAACACAGCAGGAATATTAGGCTGCTGTCACTAAGACATAATGCCCAGATCGAGTACACTGATACTTATACACATGCTATGTCTTTCTTGACTGTTTACGTTCACTTAAGACATAACCTACTATGTTTGCTAGGATACTCACCAAGACGGACATGTTGACAATTTTTGTGTGAATTTGTCTATTCAAGTATAAGACTTGAAAGACAACTCAATATTTGCATGTTGTCTGAGACGCGGATTTTTTTCCACACAAATCCACTCTTGTGCTTCAATGTTTAAATTGGCAAGGCTTAAACGAGTTTGGTTTAAACACAAATAGCAATGTGTGCTCTCACGTGCCATCAACACCCGGGTGATGACGGCGAAAATGACTTGTCATATTAGAGCATACAGCACTCCTATTGAAAGTTTACAAAGAGTGATGTTTTGTCCACGTTTTTTTATCATCACTGTTGTAAGATTGGGAAGCAATATAACATTTTAGTTAAACCGCGGTGCAAGTGTGTGCCGAACAGTGGGTGGAGGACGGTACGGTTCAACTGTTACAACCCTAATATAGAGTGATGTCATGTAAAGGGATACCTGGGAAGGTGGAAAAGTAGGCTTTGTGGTATTTGCTGCCATTCTCGTCGTTCCAGAAATGAGTGGGCTGGCACGGGATGGGCTTCAAACACACCAGCTCGCCGCTCACTCCCCAAACAGGCTTACCTAAAAAACACACCAAACATAATAGGGTTATTGAAGCTACAAAGGCAGTGTAATTTTTTACCATGGTTAAGTGGTAAAGGCAAAACACAAAGTAGTTTTAAAAAAAAAACACAAAAAAAAACATACACATTAAGAGGTTTGTTGATCTGAGACAACGGCGTTTAATCACAATTATTATCCCAGTTACTGTAATTCATTGGCATTATTATAGGTGACATTGTAAATATATGCTTTATACTATAATACAATAATACAATATATATTATTCATATAATATATCTACATTATCTACTGTTTTCTATTTTAATATATTAAATTGTAATTTATTCCTGTGATGGCAAAACTACATTTTCATCAGCCATTACTCTAGTCTTCAGTGTCACATGATCCTTCAGAAATCCTTCTAATCATATGCCGATTTGGTGCCGTAATATACATACATATACATACTGTGATTCCAATCAAACCAGCTTTCAGATTCAAAACTATTAAAGTCAGCATGAAACTGAAGTTAAGTCTTTTCTTCCCTATTGTGATGTACACATCCAAGTGTTGTGGCTTCTCGCACAAGAAAAAAAAAAAAGGTCATATATATCTTGAGCATAAAATCAGCGATAAACATGAGCTATATCTCACCTTCACAGCTCCAGGACTCCACAGCCATACCCAGATTTCGGGCCTGAATTTCTCCTCTGTAAACAGGCACCGTCATGTTCTGACCCATGAAGCATGAAATAATGTCTGTGCCACCTGGGGAAACACTAAAGATGTTAATATACAATTTTTAAAGGTGATAAAAATGTTCAAGGCAAGAAAATCTTGTAGGTTTGAGGAGAAATTCAAAGACAGACAGATCTTCCATGTTTTACAATATAGGAAAGGCACTCCTATAGCAAAGGGGACATATGGGATGTTTTCATTAATGCAAACTTGTTGGCATAGTTTTCTGGTAGCTTTGTTCTCCTGCCTTTATTTATATAGATTGCAGTTCCTATACTGCAGCCCTTCCTTATTGATTTGTTTATCAGACCTGAACAAAAGGAACAAGCTGAACAAAGGTGCTCAAATATCTGTTTGGTCCAACAAACTTAGGTCTTTCTTTAAGAATGAAACTGGTCCACATGATACTAAAAAAAGCTTGTGTATCCCTCAGCATGCCTTAAGCCGGGTACACGCTGTGAGATTTTGGCCACGATTTGGCCATCTGAGACAAATTTTGCAAATCCTAAAAGATTCCTCTGATCCTAGGCTAAAATCAGAAGTCTTTGATCGTTAGTTTGACATGTTCACCGGCAGCCGATTAATGACCGCTGCGATCAAATTTTACCTCAGACGAAATTCTGGCAGTGTCAGAAGATTTGGTGCACAAATCAACCGGCCATAAATCGGAAAGAGCAAGTTTTGTGCTCCAAACACAAGTAGCAACCAGACGGTTTTTAGTTTAATTTTGGCTGATCTCTATTCCGGACTTGCACACAAACTGCATTGCAATCATTTCCCGAATGTCATTTGTGTGAAAATATTACGAAGTCTGTTAAGAGGACGTTGACACAGGACAGAGATGGGACACACTGAAGACGGACGCAATGAGAAGAGTGCAGACGCGCAGCAGAGAAAATACCAGACACAGTGGGCCTGTTTACAAATGGTCACTTGCGTTTTCTCTGATCAGATAGCTGGATCCAATCGTGAAAAGACCAGGTGTAAATGCCTTCCGACACGCATTCGAGACGGATTTAAATCCGATCACTCAAACCACTACAGGAGGTGGTCTGGGACGCATTCCAGATGAAACTGGACAAGTATAAATGCATCTTGTTGAGACCACATATGTAAATTTTACTTCTCCCAACAATGCTAATAAATAAATGTGTGAGAGCGTGTTATGGGCTATATGTCATCTTATAGTTATGACAGAGCTTCTGCAGCATGCATCGCCGCAGACGAGCAGCTGAATATCTCTTGATAAAATGATCTTACCAGTGCTTATGCCACTCTCTCTCCTATTGTGGTCTTTGATTTTTAAGCTGTTGATCAAAAAAAAAAATGCAGCTCATATTTGAACTCCATTAAAAATGCATATAGCGTGGGAATTGAAGATCGGATTTATATCCGTTTTGCGGAGACACATTTATGTGAAAATGGAATTGTTCTGATAAATCATATCCGATCTGTAAAAATGCCAGAAAGTGGACCAGGTATAAATAGGCCCAGCAAGATAACGGTTCACCTTGCTTTTTTAATATATAGGAATAAAAAATATAAATATTGAATTGGGGAGGGGGGTTACATGAATGTATCTCTGAACGAAACTGACTGTCTTCAGAATAGTTTCGATGGCATTTTTACAGCGGTACCCAAAGAAACGCTTCTTTTCCATAAGCACCACCTACTGTCAGAGAGTGAATTTATTCAGTCCATCCGTTTTTGTTTTGTGCAGGTGTGTCTTATGTAACAACTTCACAGAGTTAAAGTCGGACCATTCTGTATTTGCCTTGAAGTCTTGAAATTATACAATCTAATTTAAATCAAAGTCAACTGCTCATGCTACATGTGTGTATCTTTGTTTGGAAAGATATCGTAATTAAAATGCAGTGGTTGCCTCTCATTTCAAATGGCAAAATGTTTAAAGGCCAGTTTGGCCTGTTATAGAGCAAATAAACAACAAATAAATTTGCTTAAAGAAAAAAAAAAATATATATATATATATATATACATATATACAATATATTATATAATATTGTGCGTGTTGTGGCTTCACAAATGCTTTGCTGCATACCTCGGTTGTAACGAGTGGTTAAAACTGAATCGGCTATGAAAAATCTATAGGTAGATCTTGCCTTTCATCAAGGCTGAGGTCAGGGATCTTTGGCTTGAAAAGGTTGGTGACCACTAGTTTACACTAATGCACAATACAGGTGCTGGTCATATAATTAGAATATCATCAAAAAGTTGATTTATTTCACTAATTCCATTCAAAAAGTGAAACTTATATATTATATTCATTCATTACACACAGACTGATATATTTCAAATGTTTATTTCTTTTAATTTTGATGATTATAACTGACAACTAAGGAAAATCCCAAATTCAGTATCTCAGAAAATTAGAATATTGTGAAAAGGTTCAATATTGAAGACACCTGGTGCCACACTCTAATCAGCTAATTAACTCAAAACACCTGCAAAGGCCTTTAAATGGTCTCTCAGTCTAGTTCTGTAGGCTACACAATCATGGGGAAGACTGCTGACTTGACAGTTGTCCAAAACACAACCATTGACACCTTACACAAGGAGGGCAAGACACAAAGGTCATTGCAAAAGAGGCTGGCTGTTCACAGAGCTCTGTGTCCAAGCACATTAATAGAGAGGCGAAGGGAAGGAAAAGATGTGGTAGAAAAAAAGTGTACAAGCAATAGGGATAACCGCACCCTGGAGAGGATTGTGAAACAAAACCCATTCAAAAATGTGGGGGAGATTCACAAAGAGTGGACTGCAGCTGGAGTCAGTGCTTCAAGAACCACTACGCACAGACGTATGCAAGACATGGGTTTCAGCTGTCGAATTTCTTGTGTCAAGCCACTCTTGAACAACAGACAGCGTCAGAAACGTCTCGCCTGGGCTAAAGACAAAAAGGACTGGACTGCTGCTGAGTGGTCCAAAGTTATGTTCTCTGATGAAAGTAAATTTTGCATTTCCTTTGTAAATCAGGGTCCCAGAGTCTGGAGGAAGAGAGGAGAGGCACACAATCCAAGTTGCTTGAGGTCCAGTGTAAAGTTTCCACAGTCAGTGATGGTTTGGGGTGCCATGTCATCTTCTGGTGTTGGTCACTGTGTTTTCTGAGGTCCAAGGTCAACGCAGCCGTATACCAGGAAGTTTTAGAGCACTTCATGCTTCCTGCTGCTGACCAACTTTATGGAGATGCAGATTTCATTTTCCAACAGGACTTGGCACCTGCACACAGTGCCAAAGCAACCAGTACCTGGTTTAAGGACCATGGTATCCCTGTTCTTAATTGGCCAGCAAACTCGTCTGACCTTAACCCCATAGAAAATCTATGGGGTATTGTGAAGAGGAAGATGCGATATGCCAGACCCAACAATGCAGAAGAGCTGAAGGCCACTATCAGAGCAACCTGGGCTCTCATAACACCTGAGCAGTGCCACAGACTGATCGACTCCATGCCATGCCGCATTGCTGCAGTAATTCAGGCAAAAGGAGCCCCAACTAAGTACTGAGTGCTGTACATGCTCATACTTTTCATGTTCATACTTTTCAGTTGGCCAAGATTTCTAAAAATCCTTTCTTTGTATTGGTCTTAAGTAATATTGTAATTTTCTGAGATACTGAATTTGGGATTTTCCTTAGTTGTCAGTTATAATCATCAAAATTAAAAGAAATAAACATTTGAAATATATCAGTCTGTGTGTAATGAATGAATATAATATACAAGTTTCACTTTTTGAATGGAATTAGTGAAATAAATCAACTTTTTGATATTCTAATTATATGACCAGCACCTGTATAGTACACCTTGTGGCAATGATGAGAAATGCAACGAGTACTTGTGTTATGAATTGCATGGACACATTTTAAAAACTTAATGACACAAACTTATGCTTGTGTAGCTAGAAGCGTTTGCATTCCTGTATTTCTGTAGAGTAAGGCCTATATTTAATGAGTCACCCCATACAAAGACAACATGTGTGAGCAGCTCAGATGCTCAGTCATTATAATGCCAGCACAGAGAAAGGTGGAGAGAGAGAAAGAGAGAAAAGGAGACACTGATATTTGATACTGCAATCCAAAAGAAGAAGCGAGACAATCAATATCTCAAAAATAATGAGGTTTCGTGGAGAAAAATGGAGAGGAGATGTCGAACAGACACCTCTGTAGATAAAAATAGGTCTCAGTAATTGACAAAAGTAATGATTGTAAAGTCAGATTATAAAGGAGACAGAAAATAGAAGAGAAAAGACTGAGAATGGTTGCTGGAACAATACATTTATGTGTGTTTATGTGTGTATGTGACAGATGGTGGGCGATATAGGGGGGTCTATTGGATTCAGGTGATTCTGGGTGGCTGAAAGTGTTAAAGTTTCCTGCCAGCTGCCCCTCTGCACTCAGGAGTCTGGCTGGCACACTGACAGGAGCGGCGGGAAACAAGCCCTGTCACATATGCTCTGCTTGACATTGGGGTCAAGGTCAAATCTGCCTCGGGTTGGCAGAAGTCACATATCTAAGGGGAGGAAGGAGAAGCGCTGATCCTGGACAAAGCAAATATTTCAGAGGGGCAATAGGCTATCTGAGCTCAGGACTGAAGACAAGCATCGTGTATCTGAGCTGCTGTTTTCCAGCAGGCATCTTTAGGTAGCCTGACATTTCAAAAACCTCTGGAGTCAAGAAACGTCAGTCAAAGCCTTTTACCGAAACGTCATAAGGCTCATGTGCTCTGCAAATGTGTCAGAATTCAATGAGATTGCTGTCATGGTATCAAATATGAACCAAATGGCAAAATCAAAAAGCCTTCATGGCAGACATGCTCAAAAATGTCTCTCACACATCAAAATCTCTCTCTCACTTATTTAAGATAATCAGATTACATTGTAAAATGTAACAAACATTTACCACGGTAACCATTAATGCTGCAACTTCTGTTCAGTGAAGTGGTCATACAGTCATGTTTTATCGTAAAAGAAAAGTGGCTAATGACCATCAAGGACCGAAAGCAAAGACTAAAAATAACATAGCTGCAACTTCATCTCGAATGATTCATGCAGGAACAAGCACTGCACACAAGAAGTTTAACAACAAATAGCTCTGAAAGGTTCAATCTGAATAATATGACTGTAGAAGGCTGTCGCTGACCTGCCATGGGAGCAAAGCTCATCTGGTGAAACCGCAGGGAGAAACTGGGCACAGGTGGTGTGTGAGAGAAACATGCTGCGAGACCCCAGTCACAAACACACACTCATGCACACAAAATCAGCAGTCCACCACAGCTGTTAACGCTGATGCTAATTTGTTTCCACAGGGCCCTGCAGGCATGAGATCACACTGCGAAACACACACACCATACTATCAAGGAGAGCTGGAGTGCTGATGATTGGAAGGAAAGCGAAGAGTGGGCTGATCAGGATCAGGATCGGATCAGATAGGAGAGGAAGGAAAAAGACGAAAAGCCAGAAAAGAAAAACAGCCAGGTAATTGAAGGAATGAAGGGGAAAATGCAATGCAATGCAATACAATACAATAAAAAAATCAAAATTTCAATCGAGATTCCCACCTGATATGGATCCCAGCAGCATATTGGTCTTAATACAGCTGTACACATACTCGTAGCTCTGAGGCTTCAGTGGAGATCCTGTAGACAGGAGTGTGTGAAGCGTCTGCAGGTTGTGTGTGTTTGCTGCAAATGGACAAGTACAACAAAACGTATTAGTGAATAGATTAAACAATCATTGTTAACTAAATTTTGGATCTACTGAAATACTACACACTACTACAATAATGGGCACTTATATTTCAATTCAGATTTCACATTTTCATTCCATAACCACTAACAGTAGTTATATAGAATAACCATACATACAGTATACTGTATATTTACAGTATACCATACAGTATATTTATGCAACCTCAAACATTTTATATTATATTTTAAAAAGTCATGCGGTTTTTAATAGGCTACGATTTCTAAAATTATAAACGGTCCTGAAGTATAAAGCTCAGCTCAATGTTATTTATTCAGACAGATTGTAGTCTGAAGGCAGATGGGTACAGCTCACAGTGATCAGAATTATGAACCACATTAAACTGTGCTGAAATGTATGCAGGCAACATGCCAGGCCACCCGTCTGGGGTCCTGTGTAGAGAGGGTCTCTCGCCCCGGTTATCAGAGCCCGTGCCACACCCCACAGGCTAACAGGTGTCGCTCTGAAATGTCAAGCAGCCAAAGGGAACAGCAGAGGGCCAGGAAGCAAGTCTCTGACCCCCCAACACACACAGTCCTCTAAGCCACACACATGCAAAACAAATAAATCCCCCAAATCCTCAAACACACCAAGAGCTTCATCTTTAAAGACGACATGAATTGGCATTCAAAAAGCAATTAAAAGGTAGGGTAGGCAATTTTGGAGAGGCTAGCAATAGCAAGCTAGCTTTGAAAGCATGACGTCCCACCCTCCCTTCAGAGCGCTCTCCAACGCCAACACAGATTTGAATGTTCCGGTATGAGTTTGTCAAATGTTTAATAGACAGGTGAATCGTTGTCATTTAGGAATGAGATTGTGTGGACTCGTTTTTGAGCCATTTTTCATTAAACTTTCATTTACCCATTTTTTAAACTAGCTATAGGAGGCTGGTCAGCTAGCTGTAGTTCGACCTGTATATTCTACTACCTCAATTCTCTCTAATGACGCCGTAACTACAGCAGGAGAAAAATCTTCTTCAGTCATTGGGTCCGTCAGACTGGAAACATTTTTGCGGTTATGTGAACAAAAATATTTAAGACCTATCGAATCTGAATTTAAGACAATTTAATACTTTAAGGCCTTTTATTAGGAAATCTTTAAGACATTTTAAGACTTTAGGGACCCACGGCCACCCTGTACAACTCTGCATAGCCTTACGCAATGTGCTGATGACGTGTGATGTCTGCACGAGCAGGGTGTGCGGAGGTATGGAAATACATAGGTTGACAATAAGATTTTTGAAGATTTTTTTTAGAAAACAAAACAAAAAACAGAACTGTGCATTAGGCCTTAATAAACCTGTGCATTAATAAACCTGCCATTTTTACTATATCATTAGAATTTATCAAACAACATTATTGACTAAAAAGCTTGAAGTAATGTTTAATTAAGAAATACTTGATGGATACATGTGATTTTTTTGGTAATATTTATATTAATATTAAACTCTTTAAATAAAGGAGACTGCTCAACAGCATATTCATTTTGCTGTGGTATCAAAATTGATATTAAGAAATATGAAACAAAACTGGTATAGAGCTCCGGAGGTTGACGTTACGCAGCCTGAACTCCGCCATTTTGGCAGGCAATCAGGGGAGCGCTAGAGCATTGGCATCTATAGTGGTTGAAAAAATTATTTAAAACCAGACTGTTTAAACCTTACTATTTCAACATGGTGGACAGCTGCTGTGCGCCAGGATGCCAGAACAGGCGGGGGAAATCAAAGGGGAAATCATCTGATCGTAGTAAGTTGTTGAAATGCCATGAATTTCAGTTTATTCTTCATTCTAACTACTTTTGCCTCACGTAACTAATGATAAAAATAAGTTCCCATTAAATACGATACTTAATCATGAATAACTTAAGTGCTTTTATATATAAATAACATTCAGAAACTGTAGGCTATTTGAAACGAAATTAAGGATCAATAAATAAATACTGAAACAAAAAAATAAGAAATTACATTTATTGATTATGACTGATTTTATTTGACATGCACAACACGGACCGATGGGACAGACTGTTTTGGACGGGTTCGTGTTAACCGCTAACATTATAGTATAGTATAATATAGTATAGTATAGTATAGAAATATTATATATATATATATATATATATATATATATATATATATATATATATATATATATATATATATATATATATATATATATATATATATATATATATATATATATATATATATATATATATATATATATATCTGTTAGCTGGGAATCTGATGCACTTGTTAAACCTCAGTCTGAATCTCTCACACATGCTGGAGGTGGATTCTGATTCATTCTTGATTTTGTTCATTATTTTGCTCACTCAGCGTTTGTTCCTGAACTCTGAGAGTGACACAAACTTTATAACATTGAAAATCTCTCTGTAGAAAACCGGTGATCTCTACGCTGTCAAAGTGTTTAATAACCTGAGCTTCCTGCGTGAGGGAGTCTGCCTGCTATTTTATTCTATCCGTTAACGTTACTCCTGATTGGAGGCTTCCGTAAATATTTAATTTATACGTAGATTTAGGCTTTAACTAAGTTTAATGGTGCAACGCAAAAATATTTAGTAGTGCATAAGTTGTAACTTAGTGCCCATTTACGTAAAAACTAGGCTAGTTGTAACTTGCGCACAGCTGGTGCAACAGGTGTCCTGACAGGAAAGCTATCCATTCATTTATCGATACATGTGAAAAGCACCCCATGGGCATTATATGGATCTATTATGTTTTATCTATTAAGTTTTGCTATGTACAGGTCTATGTCTTTTGAAGTGCGCAGTGAAATCCGTTGCCTTGAAACTCATGCTGGCGCCGGCTGTTCCTGCCTGCCAAAATGGCGTTGTAAACAGAATGGGTCACGTGACCTCCCGAGCTCTATTGGTAATGACTACTGAAATATTGTATAGTGACAACAATATTATGGGGGGAAAAAAGAGAAAAGAAAAAAAAAAGAGATGACAGTCGATCTGCAGCTCACCTGGTTTCAGATTTCTCTCCTCCAACACAGACAGCCATTTCGCTCCAGTCCCAAAAATTGTGATTCTGTCAGCAAACGATAAAAGAATGGAAAAAGATGGATATTAATTGAGTGTATTTTTTAATGTATAAAAGACAAAATGGCTTTCTTACAGCTTGCAAAACAAAACTACAATTTAGGAGGTACAATAACATCCTTAAAGAGCCTGAGATATGAGTTAACTCTGGTTGGGAAATCACTGCACTAGGCCACATCTCAGACAAACATTAAAAAACCTCATTTCCACAGCAATCTAGATCTCCCCACTTTAGAAGAAAGAGCAGAACACTTTTAGTATCAATGAGGTGGAATTGATCTAAATGGCCTGTTGACCTACAGAGGCCGCGGTCAGCCATCTCTTGATGGAATCACTCACGGTCAGAAATCAGGGGTGGAGGTCATGGCAGTGTAATATCTGAAGAGCACAGACAAGCTTAAATGCTGTCAACATGGTTGTGTTAGTGAAATCTCCATTTGTCCAGCACAGTGTTTCACTATGTACAGTTAAACAGACTTTCTACTATAAAGGTTGTATAATATATGAAACACAAACACCCACATCTGCAAATCAACAGCATTATATGGACGAGCGAGAACGGGACATTTAAAATAATTTAAAAAAAGTTTTTTTTCATTCTCCTTTTATGGTCCACAAAAGAAAGAAGGGCATACGACATTAGAACACCACCAGGGTGAGTAAATGAGGAGTTAATTTTCATTTTAGGGCGAGCTATCCCTTTAAGTACATAGCTACTCATTTTAAATTCAAAGAGGTTAACCAATCAAAACAGAGGGAACTTGCATAAAGTGCCAAAATTATATCAGTAAAAACCGACTTGAATATAAGTGTTGAATATAGTCAGGTAAAACTAACCTTTGTTTGTCTTAAATAACATTACAAGTAGACTTCCTCTATGTTTTAAGGGCATTCCACATTAAAAAAGCTGTACAAATAATGTGCAAAATATCAGCTGCACATAAATGTAATTAAGTATCAATCTAAACTCATTTGTCATTCTCTGATTTTCTCTAACTATAGTTTCCTAAAAGAGACGTCCCCTGTGTAGATAGGCGTCATGACAACGTCCAGCTTGCATGTGATTGGTGGCAGCTGGCAAGGCCTGGTTAGTAATGGGTCATTTAGGATGTAGGAAGAGCATTCAATACGAAATGATATGGAACGTGATTTCACAAGCAAGATATCAGTCAAGCAGGGGGAAAAAAAGGGAAACCTTGCCAGTGCCAATCTAATGATATGACCATCCACTGATTTGTTCCTTCCGTTTATGACATCATGAACCTCTGATTTACTACATAGTCTATCCACTGAATTTATGACGGGATTGTTCATTCTTCTAACATTCAAGTCATGCTCGTCTAAATATTCAGACAGTTCATTTCTTACAAGCTATGGCTACTTGAACATTATTATGGCCCCATCTGCACATGGAAAATTACAACTGGTAAATGAGTCAAGCATGCAAACTGGCTTTGTTGCAGTTTTGGCCTCTAGAAGTAAAAATTCAAGCAAATATAATTAATTTAGACTCCCATTACAATATATGTGTAGACCAAATCTTAACCTGGTATTGACTAGATACCTGGCTTATTGGTGAAAGATCTGGGCTGGTAACCAATAGGTTGGAGGTTCAAAGGGGAGATCCATCAACTATCAACAATGAATCCTTGAGAAACGGCACTCGGGTTTCTCCAGGTTTCACCAAGGCCATCCCTTTAAACTCAGGGGTGTCCAAACTCTGTCCTGGAGGGCCAATGTCCTGCAGAGTTTAGCACCAACTTGCCTCAACACACCTGCCTGGAAGTTTCTAGTATGCCTAGTATAACCTTGGTTAGCTGGTTTAGGTGTGTTTAATTGGGTTGGAGCTAAACTCTGCAGGATAAACTCTGGCCCTCCAGGAGCAGGATTGGACACCCGAACTAACTAAACATGGCCATGTTTTGTGAAAGTCATGGAAACAAATGCCATTGTAGTGATGCATACATTTTGTTATCTGTATTGTAATAAGCTCAGTCTTGACTTTAAAACCAGATCAATTCAGGTCCGGGATGAGCCCCAAATTATGTAATGGCCCAGCTTAATGGTGTAGACCTCTTCAACTTCAGTTTTGGAGGGCTGTGTCTTGCAGACTTTAGTTCCAACCATAAACAAACACCTATCAAGGCGTACAAGCTTAAGTTGTACAGAATTACTTGCAAATTGCAGATATGTATGTTTAATTAGGGTTGGAATTAAAGTCTGCAGGACAGCGGACACCAGCACTGCATTGATGTATATTGGGGTGTCCATTGATCCTGGATGGCCACCTTTCAACAGAGTTTAGCTCTAGCCCTAACTAAACACACCTGAACCTCAATGTGTTTAGGATCACTAGAAACTTCCAGGCAGGTGTGTTGAAGCTAAACTTAGCAGAAAAGTGGCCCTCCAGGAGCAAGATTGGATAACCCTGCTCTAGCCCTGATGAAACAAACCTGAACCAGCTCTACAAGAGCTGTGTTCAAAATTCCCCCTATACCCTCATTCACTATTCCCTAAATTACTCCACTAATATAGAGCCCTTGAAAGAGTGAATGAAAACAAGTGTGCAAATTCGGACACCAAGTGCCGGAAGGGCTGTGCATTTGCATAGTTTGTGCTAGCGGTTTAATAATCATTAGAAGCTTGGCAAACTGGCAGCACCAGTAGTAATGAAAATATTTATCATCATGCGTAGCGTTAGTTCTGGCAGGTCACGTCAGTCAAGCTCGCACCAGTTGACTCTCAGCTGATCCATGTCTTCCTATAGGAATATGACGCCTATCACAGCATCCATATATAAGGTCCATAAGTATTATCAGCAGCTATCACGTTGCTCAGGAGCTTCTGAGGCCTTCTGATTCCCCTATGAATCAGACTAATTTCTCAAATGATGTTGTACAATAAATTATTGCTAGTTCTGTTTACCCTAAGGGGGTTAGCGCTGCTCTCCCTGCTCTTATCCATGCTAGGTTGCATGGATGGGCAGGGAGTTCTTGCCCAGAACAAAAACATACTGCCAATTCAAATTGTATGCTAAACGTAACTCATCTTTGACAATAGTGGTCGACAGAATTGAACTTTGTCACGGAAACTAGCATGTATAAATCATAAACAATTTAATAATCAATTATGAAGGAATTTATACCTGTATGATATTACACATTGGACCAGCGGTTTGAAAAATGGATGGATGGATGATTCAGCTGCAGGCGCCAACTTCTGGTGGGACGTGGGAATTCATTCGGCATGATCCTCATTACGGATTATGGGTATTCTCAAACCGTTGAGTGTACATCAGTTGTACATTCGTTAATGCAGTTCATTATGGGATTGAATGAGTGTACTCTATAACGTCCACTATGGTTTCGGACACCACTACAAATGGCTGTCCCCTTAAATAGTGCCCTATTTAAGGCTATAGGGGGCGATTTCGGACATCACTAGAATCTAGGATCACTAGAAACTTCCAGGCATGCGTTTTGGAGCTAAACGCTGCAGAAAGGTGACTTCCAGGATCAGGTTTTGGCACCCCTGGTATGTATCTTGACCGCAACATAAAAGGGGTTACACCAGCGCAGTTAAAGAAACAAAAATAATAAATACAATAATTCAGAGAATGAGATATATACGTTATTTAACTTGTGCCAGCAAAGCTAGGTAACTCAAGCAACCTAAGATAAGACCCAATGAATGTAACTCTCTGGATTGAATTTAAAACTGAATTGAAGAACTGATTGTGGACTCACCTCAAACTATGGGGAAAGCATTGCGTCTATTGTCTTGCACTTCAATACAATCAATGTTTAGTCTCTTCTGTCTCATGAAAGACCAAAAACAGGAGCTTTTTTTTTTTACCAACAGTGACAATAAGGAACAAAGAAAGAGCTGTCTAGCATGACCAAGTTTCACAATGGCCCTTTGTCCAGAACAGGTTTCCCTAACACATTTTCCTTCATCTACATGGACACCACATCTGCCCTCTGATTGAATATTGATCATTTGTAAACATTAAACATAATTAATCTGAAGGGGGAGCAGCACAAGATTAAAACTAATCCAGGATCAGTATATTTGTACAACTAAACAGAGGGACAAAAGAGAAAACATGTTTTATTCATCATGTGGTGGACATCAGGGAGAGTTCTACCTTGTCTGCAGAAGAGGGGTAGATGGGTTGATTCAGTCTGAAGTTATGAAATTTATTTGTGTCACAAAGGTCTACAAATTTGGACTGTGCACACTACACAACTAATCACAAACCTAAACTGAAGCGATGATCCCAGAATACATTCCCTTACTTTAACTTACTCAAAGCAACAGGAGAGCCGTTTCTTGTCAATGTATAAAAAGGCAACATGGAAAAAGAGCTTGTGATTGCAGAGAACAGGAAAAATAAGAAACAGAGTTGAAAAACATAGATGAAACAGTGCTTGGTGAGAGCGGGGAGCAGTTTGCCGTTTTTCCATTTATTTTTTTGCTCCAGCTTCTCAATGCCTCGCTCTCTTGCAACTTTTTTCACTGTTGCTCATTATTGCTCTCTAATCTGGATAGTGAACAATTAAATGCTAGATAGCCAAAGTCTGAAACAAGCTTGAAATCTGTCATGACACATATTACGACATTGTCAGTACATGTCTCAGATGTTTGCACACTACAAGGGTATGAATGGGTATTAACTACAATCTGCAAATTATTTGATAAAGACTTGAAGATCAAAAGTATCAAGCTCGAGTCTTGTAGTTGCCATTATTAGATGTACTAAACTTTTGCTGCTTTACTAGTTTTGAAATAAGCACTTTTTAAACAGAATAAAGTGTTTTACATATGGTAACCTGTTTTATTTCAAAAAAGCAAGGACAATCTTGTTTTCCATTCCTTTAAACATCAAATTAGAGCACTTTAGGAGCAGAATAAAGTGTTTTATAGATTGTTTTAGGTAAACATCCACATAGTCTAATAATAAAGACACAAAATTGGGCAGCACACAGGCAGTGAATTACGAAAATTACGGCATGCAGACAGTCGCAGAATGCAGAGAGCAGAAATAGACCTATGCTTTGGGCTTAAAGGAATAGTTCACCCAAAAATGAAAATTCTGTCATCATTTACTCACCCTCAAGTTGTTCCAAACCTGTATGAATTTCATTGTTCTGCTTAACACAAAAGATATTTTGAAGAATGTTGGTAACCAAATTATGGACCCCATTGACTTCCATAGTATTTTTTTTTCTCCCTACTATGGAAGTCAGTGGGGTCCATCAACTATTTAGTTCCCCATATTCTTCAAAAGATCTTTTTTTTGTGTTCAGCAGAAGACAGAAATTCTAGTTTGGAACAACTTGAGGGTGAGTAAATGACAATTTTCATTTTTGAGTGAACTATCCCTTTAAGATCTATAACATGCATTTACAAAATGAATTTTAATTTCATGCTGACCAGGACTAACAGGTAAAAGTTTATAGGTTTGATCTATACTGAACAGCAGCATATCTCCTCTAAACTTAAAAATGAACCATATTTTTTTTATTACAATCAAAACTATAAATTAAACTAAAACTAAAATAAACCCTATACTGCCCAGAGAAATAACTTAATTTGTGTCACCAACAGACTCTCAGATACAAACCAGAGCTGCCTTTCAAAATTAGGACAGTTAATTTAACACGTTCATTAAAATAATAATGTGAATTAAAAATGATGTGATAAAAAAAAACACTATTTAAGCTTGTCACCTGACCCATAAGTAAATTCCACATTAGGAAATATTCCTACCATTAGAGCAATTCAAGCTTGAAGCTCAGCTGCTACTGCAGGCAACACGCATCGTCAAATCACATTTACCAAAAACAGACTGCACAGAACCACACAGGACGCATTCTTGCATTCAGAACAGCAAGACAGAGTGCAACTGCATGGCACTGAACGCAGGGGCTTTGAGACATGTTTTTAAAGTTGAGAAATGGCCAAAGACGAACATGTACATAGACGAACACTTAAAAAAGAAAATAGTACAGAATGAATGTGAGAATGCGTAATGTGTGCACATTACTCATTTTCTAAATAAATTGCTGTGGACCAGGAATGTGATAGGCTTATGTTCAACTATTTGGAAATAAAAGAAACTGACTTCTAAAGTATTTTTTTTTTTGTAAATGTCTATTTAATACTTTACTTGTTTACCACAATGTTGTCTTTAAATTAATTGCAAAAATCCCATAAATAAAGAGAAAATTTTATTAAATCAAGTTATTATTATTATTATTTCTGCATTTATGGTTTAAAAATACAGTAGACGCAATAATATTGTGAAATATAATTGCAATTTAAAATACCAGTTTTATATTTTTATACATTTTAAAATAAAATGTATTCCTGTGATGACAAATCTGAATTTTTAGCATCATTACTCCAGTCTTCAGTGTCACATGACCCTTCAGAAATCATTTTAATATGATGATTTGGTGGTCAAGAAACATTTCTTATTCTCAAATGTTATTAATATTTCTTTTCATATTTTTGTGGAAACCATTTTTCAGGATTCTTTGAGTATAAAAGCAGCATTTATTTAAAAAAATTAAAAAATAATATTAATTAATAATTACAAATTTTACATTTATAATGTTGCAGTTTTATAAAAAAAAAACGTAATGACCACAAACGTTTGAATGATAGTGTATTTCATTTAAATGTTTATTTTTAATCATTTGACAGGCCTAATTAAAATGTGTGCATGTTTTGGCTTTCCCAAAAGCTGCTGCCGCAAAAAAAAAGTGTCTCCATTTTCTTCATCTTGGGAAAAGGTGAGACAATGAAAGTTAAGAATAGAGGCTTTCACCAGCAGCCAAGAGAGACTGAAAATGAGTGCACACACACACACACACACACACACCTAGTGTGATCCAAAGGAACTCTAGTGTCTTCTGCACTTCGATCATTTCTGATCAATAAGAGGTAAACTCTGAAAGGAACTCCATGCCAAATTAGAGGTGGCCAATTAGACCAGTCTCTTTAAATCAGGTTGCCATGGTGATGTGGTGTCATTTACACAAAGGGCACAGCAGATGCTGGTGATAAGCACTGCCACGCCTCAGCCAATTACAACACAGGCATGAGGAAAAAGAGAGACTGAAGCTCCTGACTGTGACACCTTCATTACAGAGTGTCTCTCTCTCACACACACACAAACTTACCCCAGACGGTCTACGAGGTCCCAGAGCACATCGGCACTGGGAATAAGAGGAGAGCCGTCGTACAGGACCACAGAAGCCCCAACGGCTAAAGAGGACATCAGCCAGTTCCACATCATCCAGCCCGTCTGCACATAAAAAGAGAGACCTGCTTTTAGACTGGGTCAGAGAATTTATGTCCTGTATTTTGTAAACCAGATTTCTGTAGATAAACATAACTACTCCACAATGTTAAACAAACAGTGCTCAAAATGGACCATTTCAATTCAAATATCACTGTGAATATCACACTGGACTGGACTAACCAAATATTGAAAATATTTGCAAACAAAGACATTTTGTCCTAACAAAATGTAATATCATGTAATATAAATGTTAACCTGATTTATTAATAAATGTCCCTTTTGTTTTTGTGTACGATTCATCAGTGCACGTTATCCTAAAGAAAAAAAGTTTGTTCATAATCTTTCAAAATGTAATGTTCCCTGCCTCTGAGATAACTTTTTTCATTGTAATAACCAAGGCTGTGGGGGTGCCGCAAAATGATATTAAATCAACCATATCATAGACCAATAAAAAGAGATCTGTAATACCTGTAAAAGTACCCAACCTGCATGCTGCTAATCATCTGAGCTGTAAATGTCATGCATGTTCAAATTTTGCAATTCAAAATTTTGGGGTCAGTAAGAAAGACAGAATTAGAACTTCTTTTAAAAGAAATGTATATTTTTAATCAGCAAGGAGGACACATTAAATTGATCAAAAGCAACAGTACAATTTAAAAATACTTTCTTTTCATCAAAGAATCATAAAACACGTATCAGTTTCCACCAAAATATTAAATATGTTTCTTTAGGACCAAACAGCATATCAGAATGATTTCTGAAAGATCGTGTGACACTGAAGACGTAATGGCACTAAAAATACAGCTTAAGGATCACAATAGTTATTTTAAATTGCTTTGTTCCTCTATGTATTAATAAAAAAAAAAATCACAATATTACTGTTTTACTGTATTTTTGAGCAAATAAATGCAGCCTTGGTGAGCCTAAGAGACTTCTTTCAAAAACATTAAAAAAAAAATCTTACTGACCCCATTTGGTAGTGTATGTTGCTTGCAAAAAATTATTGGACATCATTGGAGAAAGATACTGTTTTCACCCATAACGGGGGGCTCTAAGGTCGCAGATACATACCGTAGTGTAATATATGATGACATCATTGTAGGTCATGTTGCCATGGAGAATGTGTTCTTTAAGATGTTGGATGAGCGTGCCCTGGGAAATGGAGAACAAAAGGGTCAGAATGGTAACTGGTCATTGAACATGTTCAGTTAACATGATGAACTACACCTGTGGTTAATCTGCTAGGACATCTGTGTGAATCTGAGGGGAACTGACTTCATACATTCACTAAAAATTACCAGGTTTTTGAAAAAATGGCTGAGAAATATCTGTAATATTAGAGACGACTAATAAAAATATTAGTTGAGGATTGTGTTTGTTTTTCTGGATCTCACGTTCTTCTCAAGTACTTTCTCCTGTGCTACGTTTAGATGTATTGCGGCTGGCAGGAAACAACCTAATTACCAAACTAAAGGATCAGTGACACTTCATGGATTAAAAAAAAAGAAAACCATCACAAACCCTGTAGCATGCGTCTAACCCGTATCCTAGTGAAAGCATTAATTACGATAGTGTTCATTCATCCTCTAACTGCCATAACCCAACACGAGTACTGTTTTCATAAAAGCACACTGAACATTTATCATCCATAGAGCGAGAAGAGCAAGAGATGCAGATGCGTGTGTACATATGTGTGATTGTGTGTTTTCATACACACAGAACGCTAATTTTCTAGCAAGCAAGAGGCATCAGACAAAAATGCCGCAAAGGCTGAAGGGAAAAGCTGTGAAAAAGTGAAAATAAAAAAAAAACACAGTGCTATACACACACCAACCAAGCATATACAAAGTGTGTTTGTGAAGAACAAAACAAAAGAGATCAATTCCTGCTTTTCCCTTTCTTGATTTTTCAGATTAATTTTCTGAGGAACCAAGGTTGATTTACATCCATGTGGGCTGATGTGTCCCTAATGTTAGGATTATACAGGAAATGCATTCAGAAGGGATGGGAATGGTGCACATAATTGCTCATCCCAATTGCATCTGGCTTATAGTGTCGTAGAGGTTTTAAAATGGACTCTTACTGCCATCTAGTGGTCTGTGTGATGCTGGCAATAATGTAAAGAAATCACAACCAAGATAAATGATGCAGTAGTTTAAGACGCAGAGCAAGTGGAAGGTTTACGGAGTCCCTAAAGGGACAAGGTGAATTTTTATTTTTTTAATTTTTTTAATGGAATAGGAGGAAAAAATATATTTCAATGCTCTTGCATTCCCTCGCAAAACTTTTCAAGGGGTCGCAAAGTTTATCGGGGGACCACAAAGCATTAACATATAATTTTACCTCCCATCTCATATTTGTTTTTAATCACCATTTGTAATTTTCGCTAGTCATTTTTGGTTTTTCATATTTAATATTTAGCTTTAATTTATTTTAATTTCAGTTTTAGTACTTCAAATTAAACAAATGAGAAATGCTGCCTTGCAACAAAATAAAATTAAATAATATTTTCAAGTTTAGGTTTCTCATTTAATATTTATACATTTTATTTTATTTCAGCTTTATTTCAATTTGCGATCACAAATTTGTAATAGTTTTAGTTAATAACAACACTGCCCAGTGCCCATGGTAAATAGATAATTTAGCTGTTGTTATTTGTACACCTGCAAAACAAATGCTAGCATTGGTATTTTCTTTCTTTATACGTCATATTCGGAGCATCGGAACAACTGAATGCTTTAAAATGAATCTGAAAATGGATACATGAAGTAGGCACTGCACAGTGCACAATACATCATTTGGTCTCTTCACAACACACACACACACTCACCCCAGCAGAGTGCACCATGCACTTGGGAGATCCTGTGGTGCCTGAGGAGTACATGATGAAGAGAGGATGAGAGAAGGGCAGCTGCTCAAACTCCAGCTGAGGGTCCTGATCCCCTTCTTTACCCGTGGCCAAAAAGTCCTCCAGGAACACACTGAAAGAAAAAGTACAGGAGACATAGAGTCAGGACTGACTCTATCCTAACCATACAATATAAAACCCATATACCATATGGAACTTTATAGAGAAACTTTGAATTGATCTAGGCTTCAGTTTAACAATAGCTATTAAACATTTAATATTTATTCATTTAGACAAAATGTTTTATAAGTAAGGAATTCCCCAATACAAGTGGTGCAGACACTAGAACTGTGTTCCAAACACCCAAAAGTCGCCTGAAAAACTGACTTCACAGGGTATTCAGCCATCTTAAGTAAGATTTTATATCAGTGTGTGAATCTGAGCAGTTTACATAACAGTAAAGAAGTTCCATAGAATATACCCAAATCACATTTATTTTTAATGTTAAACAACACAGATACTTAAATATTAGAACTGGCAGATTATTTACATATTAAAAATGTAATACATTTTATAATACACTGATGTATTATAAACATATGTACACTACTGTTCAAATGTTTAGGGTTGGTAAAATGTGTTAATGTTTTTGAAAGAAGCATTATGCTCACCAAGGCTGCATTTGTTTGATCATAAAAACATATTGTGAAATATTATTATATAAATGTAATTATTCCTTAATAATGTAATTTATTACTGCGATGGTGAAGCTGAACTTTCAGCAGCCATTGTATCCAGTGTCACATGATCCTTCAGAAATCATTCTAATATGCTGATTTGGTGCTGTGGAACAATATTGCTTATTATCAATATACAAATTGTTTTTTTTTGTGGAAAATGATACTTTTCAGAATTCTTTGATGAATAGAAATCTCAAAAGAACAGCACATCTTTTGAACCATTATATGATGTCTTTACTTTTGATCAATGCAATGCATTCTTGCTGATTAAAAGTAATAATTTCCTTAAAAAAAAAAAATCTTACTGACCCCAAACGTTTGAACAGCAGTGTACTTGTGTAGGAAAGTTTGGTCATTTATACTACATTCATATTTATTAATACAAGTACATAATACCTGAAACTCCTAAACATTGCATGACTCAGTCTGCGTTTGATGACGTTAAGGCATTACAAATGAACACACTTGTCAAGTGAACTTCTACGTATAATATGGTTGTTAGCTCATAGATGCACAGACCTGTTGGGAATCTTGGCGAGGTCTGTGTCTTGTCGAGAGCGAACGTATGGAATGACCACAACCTTCTTCAGGTCAGGGAGACCTGAGAGAGATGATGGGGAAAAACAATTACATGAGGCTCAGTGAAATGCAAACATATCAACAAGACTACATGATGGGAAAAATCTAGCTGTGAGTGATCTGAAAGCTGTGCTTTATACCTTTAACAACGTTCTGGAGTTTCTCCATATGGTCGTGCTGCTTGCCGTTATACACAACAGCTGCTACTGAGAATATCAACTTGGGCTGGATCTGAGAAAACCTGTCTAGCACTCCCTGAAAAGGAAAAGAGAGACATGAAAGACAGGTGAAACACCCGAGTAAAAGACCATATTTTTATAATAATATATATTCATATCTCACATAAAATAATATATTACATATACACACACTATATAACAATACTTTTCAAAAGTTTGGGGTCAGTAAGATTTTTTTTTTCTTACCAAATTAATATGTTTATTCAGCAAGGATGCATAAAATTGATCAAAAGTGACAGTCAAGACTTTTGCATTGTTACAAAAGATTTCTATTCAAATGAATGCTGTTCTTTAAAACAAAATAATCACAATGATAATAATAAGAAAATTCAGCTTTACCATCAGGAATAAACTACACTTTAACATATATTAAAATAGAAAACATTTATTTTAAATTGTAATAATATTTCACAATATTCTTCATCTTACCGACCCCAAACTTTTGAACAGTAGTGTAGCGACTTGATGTAACACCCCATCTTAACCACAGGGGGCAGCAGTGTCTATACCGAGTTCAGTTTAGTCAATAAGCCATGGTAAATCTATGTTGCTTTAACTGCTAGAGGCTGTCCTATTTATGGAATAACCACAGCCTTGGGGGGGCTGTAGACTTACTTTAATCTCCTTGTAGGAGAGTGTATGTGAGAGAGACACAGAGTGGCAGGAGCGAGAGGTAAAGTGTGTGCATGTCTGTGGCGGAGTGTTTGACATAGCTAAAAGGTCACACACACATTTGAAGACATGAATTGAATGACCTACTTTTTTGTACATGGGAACTGACATGTTGCGATAACATGGCCAGCTGTTTATAACTATTAATATTTTATCACTTTCGCTTGTGGGATAAAGAGTATGCATTTAACACACAAGACTACAAAAAAGTGGAAGCTCAGGACAACAACTGCACCAGTGTATGCAAGTATGAAGGCATGTGGGCATATGAATGCCAGGTCAGCGTGGTAAAGCAATGCCTGGCAGCCGAGGGAAAACTGAGGCATTCTTTCTGCCGACATCCAAATCTGAGGTTCCTACATCAGGTAACCGTTGACAGACGGAAAGGATTTCTCCTAGCCACTGACTGGATCCATCAGTGTTCCTTGAGAGAATTTCATTTCTCTATTTATTATTTATTAAAATGATCAATTTGGCACTTTTAATTGCCGTGACTGAAGCTGAGAAAGGAGTTGCTTTATGAAATACTTTCCTGTGTAACACACTACTGTTCTAAAGTTTGGGGCCAGTATAATTAAAAAATAATAATAATAGTTTTCAGCAAGAATGCAATAAATTGACAGTAAAGACATTTATAATGTTACAAAAAGAGTTACATTTCAAATAAAAGCTGTTCTTTTGAACTTTCAATTCATCAAAGAATCCTGAAAAACAGCATCAGTTTTAAAAATATTAAGCAGCACAACATTGACGTTTTCAACATTGATAATAATAATAATAATAATAAAAAAAAAATGCTTCTTGAGTGGCAAATAATCATATTAGAATGATTTCTGAATGATCATGTGACACTGACAAAGTAATAATGCTGAATATTCAGCTTTGTCATCACAGGAATATATGAATTAATAATACATATTAAAATAGAAAACGGGTATTTTAAAATCATAATAATTTCACAATATTAATGTTTTAACTGTATTTTAATCAAATAAATGCAGCCTTGGTGAGAGACTTTTATCTTTTTTTCCTCAATCTTACCGACCCCAAACTTTAGAATGGTAGTGTACATAATAAATACATAAATAAATAATATAGTAAATGTGGCCATGCAAGTGTGCTTGAAATCTGTCAGCATTATTATTTCATACTTTCTGAGTGTCCCATGATCACTGTGAAAGTAAAATACCTTTCTGACCTGATCTAGCCTGTATATTTCAAATGTTCTGATGATCCACAGCTCACAAAATTTTTTTTAGCTGGTTTCTACATACTAACTGTATACTTCATACGATTAAAGTAGTCGTATATGATAGTAGTAGTATAGTACCATATGCTGCGTCATATGGTAAAATAGCAACCATTATGCATGTAAAAGCGCTTACATTGACACCAAAATCTGGAGAGGTTGAACTCCAGATGGCACCTATACTTGCTGCAGCAAGCATGGCCTCAACAGCATGAATCCCATTGGGCAGATATCCTGAGTTAAAGAGAGAATATATCAGACAAAATTACATTAGAAACCACAATCGATCACCTGAATTGTGCAAGAATAACTCTTAAGAGATGTTATTTTAGTGAGCACTCAGCAGGCACAATATATTAAATTATCTTCAGAAATACTGTGCTTTTATTGGCAAAAGAGAGGATTACAAAAAATATTATACATTACAAATACAGCACCTAATTAGTAGCGCTTACATACAGTTTTACTAAAAAAGGAAGTATAATTCAAAAGACTTTCAATATACTAGACCAAAGTGACTTGTGGAGCCAATAATATTTAAGTTGAGAATCAAAGACAGCCACAAATTTGGAGCCGAAAGGAGTAAAGTTTAGCAGCAACAGTTGCGGCTGATTGGCTAGGTTGCAATCAAGATTTACTAAAGATTAAGATTAGAAATAGCCTGAATTGTGCATTTAAAATAAAGTTGAAGCAAAGACACATAAATGTCACAAATGTTAATTTAAACTATAAATTAAACTATAAATATAAACATTTTTACTTTGGTAAAAAAGCACCTTCCCAAAATACTTGGTTTAAATGTAAATGATATTGTGTATTGAACAAAATGGAGAGAGGGAAGATAGAAAGAGACAGAATAGAAATGGTGTCCATTAGCTAAATGATACTGCGGCAATAAGGCCTGGCCTCATCTGCAAAGTGGCTATATATTCACTCCTACTCATACACACGCTGTAAATCAAGGAGAAATACAAGGACACTTCAGTAGAGAGAGAAACACTTTATATATGAACACACAGAACTGCACACCCTAACAGGATCAATACACTCAGCCTTTGTAAACTTCTACGTTTTTACTTCATACAACACACACTAGCAAAAAAACAGACACACCTCTATGAACACACAGTCATGTTTGCATCCACGTAGACGTACTTCTAAAAACGTCACAGTCGTGAAGGAATTTATACAGCTGAATAAACAGACGCGCACACACACCCTTTCCTTGCTATCTAAATGGATTTAATAGCACTTCTGTTTTTAAATATAGCTAATAGTAATTATCATTATCATAGACACACAGCACATTATCCTGCTGAAAAAGAGGCCACAGCCACCAGGGAATACCATTTCCATGAAAGGCTGTACATGGTCTGCAACAATGCTTAGGTAGGTGGTACATGTCAAAGTAACATCCACATGGATGGCAGGACCCATGGTTTCCCAGCAAAACATTACCCAAAGCATCACACTGCCTCCGCCGGCTTGCCTTCTTCCCATAGTTCATCCTGGTGCCAGGTGTTCCCCAAACTGTATTGAACTGAATGCACTTTATTGTCCTGCTAAGGGAAGTTTGTGTATACACACACACACATATACATACAAGGGTTGGACAACGATACTGAAACAATGTATTGTATTGCGGCCAGTACAGCATCAATTCAATGTGGTAATGACAGATACGAATCCTTCACACACGGTGACCAGAGGGATTTTGAGCCATTTTCTGCAGGAGGAAAACATTTTCTGACTTGCTCCTCCAAAATATCCCAAAGCGGCTAAAAACTGTGCAGGACATGGGAGATGTTCAACTTACTTTCACGTTCATCAAAGCATTCTGTTACAAGTCTTGCTGTGTGTATTGGTGCATTATCATGCTGATACACGGCACCCCCTTCAGAATACAATGTTTGAACCATTGGGTGCACATGGTCCTCCAGAATGGTTCAGCAGTCCTTGAAGTGACGCACCCATCAAGCACAGTATGGAATGCCATGATATTGCAGCCCAAACCATCACTGATCCACCCCCGTGTTTCACTCTGGGCAGCAACAGTATAGGTGTTAAGTCTCTTTGTGGCTTCTCCCACAGATGTGGGAAAGACAGTGAAGGTGGACTCATCAGAGAACAATATATGTTTCACATTGTCCACAGCCCAAGATTTGCACTATTGGCACCATTGGAAACAACATTTTGCATTAGCACGAGTGACCAAAGGTTTGTCTATAGCAGCCCGACCATGAATATTGAGTCTGTGGAGCTACCGACAAACAGTTGTGGTAGAAACAGCAAAGTCGAGGTGCACATTTAATTCTGCAGTGGGTTGAGCAGTTTGGTTTATCTGTGCTGATTAATCGGCAAAACCAATCAATCGGTCAACCAATCTAGTTTTATGTTTTTTGGATACAATCAGAGTTAGTACCTGGACATCCCTTTCAGACAGCTTCCTCTTGCTTCGACAGTTACTCCTGTTGGATATGGTTTGTCCTACGTGGTGGTATGCCAACATTACCCTGGATACCCTCAAAGACTTCCGCGCATATAGGCGTGAAACCTCCAACACTATATTGGCAAGTGTTTCAGTTTCATTGTCCAACCCCTGTATATGTATATCATGTTTATATAAGTCAAGGCATGGACTCCACTAGACATCTGAAGGTGTGCTGTGGTCTCTGGCACCAAGATGTTAGCAGCAGATCCTTTAAGTCCTGTAAGTTGCGAGGTGGGGCCTCCATGGATCGGACTTGTTTGTTCAGCACATCCCACAGAAGCTCGATTGATTTGAGATCTGGGGAATTTGGAGGCCAAGTCAACACCTCAAACTCGTCATTGTGCTCCTCAAACCATTCCTGAACCATTTTTGCTTTGTGGCAGGGCGCATTATCCTGCTGAAAGAGGCCACATCCACCAGGGAATACCGATTCCATTAAAGGGTGTACGTGGTCTGCAACAATGCTTGGGTAGGTGGTACATGTCAAAGTAACATCCACATGGATGGTTTCCCAGCAAAACATTGCCCAAAGCATTGCACTACCTCCGCCGGCTTGCCTTCTTCCCATAGGGCATCCTGGTGGGTGCCATGTGTTCCCTAGGTAAGCGACACACACGCACCCGGCCATCCACGTAATGTAAAAGAAAACGTTTACAGGCCAGACAAGGCCACCTTCTTCCATTGCTCCAGTTCTGATGCTCACGTGCCCACTGTTGGCACTTTCGGCAGTGGACAGGGGTCAGCATGGGCATCCTGACTGGTCTGCGGCTATGCAGCCCCATACGCAACAAACTGCGATGCACTGTGTATTCTGACACCTTTCTATCAGAACCAGCAATTTGAGCTACAGTAGCGTGTCTGTTTGATCGTACCACATGGGCCAGCCTTCGCTCCCCACGTGCATCAATGAGCCTTGGCTGCCCATGACCCTGTCGCCGGTTCACCACTGTTCCTTCCTTGGATCACTTTTGACAGATACTGACCCACTGCAGACCGGGAACACCCCACAAGAGCTGCAGCCATCACAATTTGGCCCTTGCAATTTGGCCCCTCGCTCAAATCCTTACGCTATCCTTACAATTTTTCCTGCTTCTAACACATCAACTTTGAGGACAAAATGCTCACTTGCTGCCTAATATATCCCCCCCACTAACAGGTGCCGTGATGAAGAGATAATCATTGTTTTTCACTTCACCTGTCATAATGTTATGCCTATCATAATAGTCAATTTATTTTCAGATCTTCAGTCATCAACCTCGGTAAACACTGTCACAGGTACGGAGATGATCGCTCACTAAACCCCCCCCACAGTCATCATGTTTTCAGGCCATTTCAAATTTGATTTCGACGTGACAAAGCTGTGATATTCATGTGTCTGCGTTGTTTACTTACTTTTTAATTAGTCTGCCCATTAACACGTAATGTTCATGAACGTGCGCGAAAACAAGAGGCGGATTTATCACACAAACAAATCATATCCAATCATAGTGTGATGGAGGCATTGCCTCCTCTCACGTGACTTTCCCCCATTCATTCTCAATTACCCCTCATCAAACCCAATGCACACTTTTGGGGGTATGTTAAAAGTCAATGGGCTCAGGGGAGGCAAGCCTCCTGCTGTAACTTTACCTGCGGGTGTCACTGTTGGCTAGTTAATTTATAAAAACAAGTGATTTATACACTTTTTACTATCACATTTTGTAATATTTGCATTGTTTTATCTAATTGGAGGAAATAATATATATATATATATTACACATACATACATACACACACACACAGGTGCTGGTCATATAATTAGAATATCATCAAAAAGTTTATTTAAAGTTAAAGTTATTCCATTCAAAAAATGAAACTTGTATATTATATTCATTCATTACACATAGACTGATATATTTCAAATGTTTATTTATTTTAATTTTGATGATTATAACTGACAACTAAGGAAAATCCCAAATTCAGTATCTCAGAAAATTAGAATATTACTTAAGACCAATACAAAGAAAGGATTTTTAGAAATCTTGGCCAACTGAAAAGTATGAACATGAAAAGTATGAGCATGTACAGCACTCAATACTTAGTTGGGGCTCCTTTTGCCTGAATTACTGCAGCAATGCGGCGTGGCATGGAGTCGATCAGTCTGTGGCACTGCTCAGGTGTTATGAGAGCCCAGGTTGCTCAGATAGTGGCCTTCAGCTCTTCTGCATTGTTGGGTCTGGCATATCACATCTTCCTCTTCACAATACCCCATAGATTTTCTATGGGGTTAAGGTCAGGCGAGTTTGCTGGCCAATTAAGAACAGGGATACCATGGTCCTTTAACCAGGTACTGGTTGCTTTGGCACTGTGTGCAGGTGCCAAGTCCTGTTGGAAAAATAAATCTGCATCTCCATAAAGTTGGTCAGCAGCCGGAAGCATGAAGTGCTCTAAAACTTCCTGGTATACGGTTGTGTTGACCTTGGACCTCAGAAAACACAGTGGACCAACACCAGAAGATGACATGGCACCCCAAACCATCACTGACTGTGGAAACTTTACACTGGACCTCAAGCAACGTGGATTGTGTGCCTCTCCTCTCTTCCTCCAGACTCTGGGACCCTGATTTCCAAAGGAAATGCAAAATTTACTTTCATCAGAGAACATAACTTTGGACCACTCAGCAGCAGTCCAGTCCTTTTTGTCTTTAGCCCAGGCGAGACGCTTCTGACACTGTCTGTTGTTCAGGAGTGGCTTGACACAAGGAAGGCGACAGCTGAAACCCATGTCTTGCATACGTCTGTGCGTAGTGGTTCTTGAAGCACTGACTCCAGCTGCAGTCCACTCTTTGTGAATCTCCCCCACGTTTTTGAATGGGTTTTGTTTTACAATCCTCTCCAGGGTGCGGTTATCCTGGTTATTGCTTGTACACACTTTTCCTTCCCTTCGCCTTTCTATTAATGTGCTTGGACACAGAGCTCTGTGAACAGCCAGCCTCTTTTGCAATGACCTTTGTGTCTTGCCCTCCTTGTGCAAGGTGTCAATGGTCATCTTTTGGACAACTGTCAAGTCAGCAGTCTTCCCCATGATTGTGTAGCCTACAGAACTAGACTCAGAGACCATTTAAAAGCCTTTGCAGGTGTTTTGAGTTAATTAGCTGATTAGAGTGTGGCACCAGGTGTCTTCAATATTGAACCTTTTCACACACATTTTAATCTTACTTATTATTTTATTATTAAATAAAACAATTGTAATATTAAAAATATATTTAAAATTACAAATCCATACTTAAAATAAAACATTTAAAAACACTATTCTTTGCATTAAAATTCCCTTAAATGTACCAATTTTCTCAGGCAGACCAAAAATTTACTTGGTCCAAGACATATCTGGTTAAATAAACTTTTACTTGAGCCAGAAAGCATTCAAATAGCAACCACTCTGAACAACCTAACAACCAACTAGCAATGTCATGATATCAACTACTAGGAAGTGAAAGTAAACCCTAACAACTGTAAAGCAGCAACCACCCTAGCCTTGTGATGTTGACTTTTGAATTGGCAGACAACTCACATTTTCTTCCAAGTAAACCAAAAATCTAGTTTATATTTTATGAACCACTTTTACTTTTCAGAATGTCCTAAATAGATTTAATCAGATTTAGCCTTCTGCAAATATTTTCAAATCTGTCTCCAAAGAACAGCATACCGTCTCTGTATGTCATGCAGTCATGAGAATCATAAAGATATTCATAAAACGATCCTAAATGTCTCACAACTGTTCCCCTCTACTACTCTATAGGGACTTGTATGAACATTCCCCTCTATTACTCTATAGGGACTTGTATGAATAAATCTATGCGTGCATGTCACTGAAATGTCCTCCCATTTACAGCCAGTACTAGTCAGAGATGATCAGCACTGCAGATAATGAACCCAGCGGCAGCAGAATGACATCAGCGATTACACACTCTCTTTTTCCCCTCTCACATCACCCACATAAAGACACCATTACTCACACATGCTGTCACAGTAGAGGGCGGAGACATATCGGGCATCTGAGCTTCTATCCAACCTCCAGCTTCAGCTTGGAAATGTCTGATTGCACTTAAGTTTTAAACCTGCACACAAACTGCTTGAAAAGACTAATTACCCCTGACATGGTAAAACTGCACTACACTTAGTCTCCATCTATAGCCATGAATGGCTTTGGCTGAACCCCAGAACCAAGACAGAAAAGGGGAGTTTGTGATTTCAGGAGCGACTGTCTGGCTCTCAAAGTTGGAACATTCATAAAGACAAACGAGGACAGAAAAATAAGCAAAGAAAGAGGGCAGGAAAACAGGTTAGAGCACCCAGACCTGATGTAATATAAAACAGTGAGTTAGATTTTCTTGTATTGGCTTGTATTTCTTCATCCCACTACTGTCATCTTGGTGTCATATGGGTGACTGAGAAAGCACAACAAATACAGAGACACATTGAAAGAGAAAAGGAGGTGACACTCACCTACGACCCTGTCTCCAGTTTTGATGCCCATCTTCCTCAAGGCGGCAGCGAAAAGAGCGACATCACGCCTCAGCTCTCCGAAAGTCACCTTGACGATCTCCTCATTCGCCTCAGCTACACACACACAAAAATCACTTTTAGTGAAAAATCTCAAACAGGCTAAAACGACATGACAGCAAAAACAAATAAAGAAAATAATAAATTTTATAATAACAACAAAAACAACAACAATTATTTTTTATTTAATTATAATCATGGATCATATCAATAATAAATCACTACCATTAAAATTTTGGGGGTCAGTAAGATTTTCGGTTACACTTTATTTTAAGGTGACGTAGTTACATTGTATTTACTCAAATAAGTACTGAGTAATATTAATTAACTACATGTAATTATTATAGAGTTACTGTTAGGGTTATATTTAACCTGCCAACCTGCCATATGAGGGTGGATTTCAGCTGTGCACCCACTAGCCACGTTTGAATTTTATTGTAGTCTTCTCAAAAGGAATCTGTTATATTGTTGCACATAATAACCAATCACACGCATTTCTTTTGAGCTTATGAATGCAATGTCTAATAATCAGAGGCGCTCAGTCATAGTCATCATTAGTCATTAGTCATTAGTCATTGCATCATAAACAACAAAGCAGAAATGTATGTGCGCTGTACGTAGGAGATTCATACAGTGATTGACTCTTTTAGTTCTATTTCAGCAGCGAAAATAGTTTCAAACAAAGATCACGGCAGAACCACAGCACATCTGATGGGACTGGCATAAAGCTGGCTTGGCGTTGACTTACAGTCATGAAACCAACTGTAAAATGTTCATCTAGGTGTCAGGTATGATGCACACCTTTTAGATTTTTTATATTTAAATCAAATAAACTGTCAAATCACATGTAAACATGGATATGCATTTTACTAGGCTACTGTATGGGCTCATACACAAAATATGCTAGATTTAAGTATGTCATAGCCAATAGAACACCGATGAGAATATTGCTTGAGAATAAATTATATTTACACCAAAAAAACAAAAAAAAGCAACTGTTTTCTCTGTTTAGATTAAGGAGCTTTACACACAACCATGCCAGAGCTAAATAGACCCATTTTTTATGTACACTTGATTTGGGTGTGTACAGTGGTCATTTACACATAGCCAACAACAGATTTCCCAACAACAAAATTTTGGCCAGTGAAAATGCTGAGTGGCTAGTAACTTTGGAAAACCACTAGCCACAGTGGCTGGTGAGAAAAAAAGTTAATGTCAAGCCCTGATTGTAATTATGCAATATTTACTGTTATTACTATAGTAAGTACATGTAGTAACGTGACCCAGTTAAAAAAAATTGCGACGATTGCCCACTTGGTGACATTATAACAGAAAAAAAAAAAAAACATGAAAATGGTTAGTCCGATTGACATGAAAATTGGCATGCAGTGTCTTTGTCCAGGGTGCCATATCTGACTATGAGGACACTGACGTATCTCAAAAAATATGGCCGCCATCTGCGATTTAGTGCTTAAACTTTTGTGAATATCTTCGAAACTGTTAGTCCAATCGAGTCTGAAACCACTGCAGGAAATTCAAAAACATAGGTCGATAGCTAAACAGTAATGCCCAAATGTCAAAATTGATAGGAAGTGGCAAGTCGCCCAAGGGTAATTTTTATGCTCTCATTAAAGTGTCTATAACTTCAAAACGAAATTAGATATTTAGACCAAATTTTGGGCACACTCTGAGGACACCTAAAAAAGTGGTGGAGATCGGTCAAGAGGTGCTGCTATAACGGTCAAAAAAACCTTTAAAAAACATATTTTTCCTTAGTAATTTGCCTGTAGAAATATTAGCAGCAGCAGCAGCAGCAGCAGTAGCAGTAGTAGTAGTAGTAGTAGTAGTAGTAGTAGTAGTAGTAGTAGTAGTAGTAGTAGTAGTAATAATAGTAGCAGTAACAGTAACAGTAATCTGGTTGATTTTGTAGGCAGGTTAAGACTTAGATTTAGATTTTTTAAATGTACTCTTAAATACCAATGCTTTGTTAAATAAACATATAATGACATGTTTTTGGGCCTTAAACGCTTGAACCCCAATAATTGCTGCTCGCAGCTATATTTATTATTATTATTATTAATAATAATAAATCAACCTTAGGCTTAATATTATCAGTAAGTATCAACACGCTAACTTTAATGAGCAAATAAGAGAATTCTTTGTCATCTGTGACTGTGGTGCAACTGATATAATATCGCAGTCAACTCAAGTAGGCAAAAAGTACCTGGGTGACTTGCTACTTCCAGCCAGATTCAGAAGTGTACATACGATGGACACTTTACTATCCCATGAGGCCACAAGATTTATGAATGACAGTAAAGCGACGCAACTGACGCTGGTAGGTCACATGATAATGACAACATGGTGAATGTAGTACATCCAAAATGTATTCATACCACACACATTCATACTATATAGAACATACGTTTTTAGCAGTTGTGAAGTAATTACTTATTCAAAATAAGTACCTACTTAAGAGAGTATGCGAATTCGGACACAGCCTAAGTGTTCAACTTAATCAGAATCCTTTCAGGTAAATGAGCCCCCCGTTTCACGAATACACAAACCAATGACGCAGGTACACTTCTGATAGATGCCACTTTGGTAATTACATCCGCTCAGTCCCGGACCGCACCAGGTCAGGACATCCATCACAATATAAAAGCACAACTATGTGTCCCCTACATGGACACTAAAACCACAAATCAAATTACAGATAGCATAATTCATTTAATGTTACATTAGCCAGAGGTCTGCAATGACAGATTCTATCTGTAAAGATAAAACACACAAAAACACATATGCACACAGTGCTGTTGCTATTTTAAAGTAGCCATTTGTGTAGAAGGTCAAACCGACAATGGCTCAAGGAGATCAGCAGAGATACAGAGTCATGTCTTGAATCAGGAGACATTTGTGTGGCATCTGGTCATGGAGATATAGTTAATAAAATGTGTAATGAAAGGTTTAACAAAAACAAGCTGCATTGACAACCAGGGTTTATGGTCATTGTCATAAGTTGTTGTAGGTCTTAGATAAATAGTATTGCTTGAGGGTGCAGTTTGAGAGCGTGGAGTGAATCACAGTCATCGGTTTTTATAATCACCTGGATTACTGCCACTGCATTCAGGTCTACTGAATCTGATTATGTCATTATGACTTCAGTGGTGATGTCCAGGTGACCAAGTCATTCAATGAAACTACTGAACATCATGTTCACAGCTGCAAATAACGCAGAACTGAAATTTCTATTGAAAGTACATAAATATTATAGACATATATCCTGTTACTCTATAAAACCCTCAACATAATGAAGCTTCAGTACACAGTTTATCACTAAATTAACCAAAATAAGGACCAAGATCAACCTCAAGATCTACCAATTATTTTGCAATATTGACCAGCTTTCCCTGCTTATTATTCAGCACTACAGTACACTACTATTCAAAAATGTTTGGGTTGGTAAAATTAAAAAAAGAAATTATACACACCAATGGCTCCATTTATTTAAATCAAAATACAGTAAAAATAGTAATATTGTTAAATATTAATACAATTTAAAATATTTTTTTCTATATTAATGCAATTTATTCCTGTAATGCATTACTCCAGTCTTCAGTGTCACATGATCCTTCAGAAATCATTCTGATATGCTGATTTGGTGCTCAAGTAACATTTCCTATTATTATGAATGTTGAAAACGGTTGTGCTGCTTAATATTTTCAGGATTCTTTAATGAATAGAAAGTTCAAAAGAACAGCATTTATTTTAAATATGAACAGGGTATCTATTTTAAAAATCAAATTTAAGGATTTTTAAGTATTAATATCTTATGAGCACAACAACTTTACAGTTCAAATATACTGTAGGTTTTGACAGAAAAAAAAGTTTTGTAAAATGATCATTTTCTTTTTAAGATGATAAATGATCACAATTCACTCTCTAACAGTAGCTGGCACTTATGGAACAGCAGAAATATAAGCTATACTCTGGTAATCCCTGTATACAAAGCAGCTGTGCTTATTAGAAAGGTACATTTATATAGTTTGCAGGTGATATAAACACCATCAACTCATAATACATCAACAGTACATCATTAGCAATCACCATTCGGCATAAATCTGTGGTATTCACTGATTGTGAACTGCTCTGAAACCATGAGCCTGTAGAATGCACAAGAGCATCATGTATTTACTTTAAAATGTGCAGTGCTCACATTTAATTTAATTAAATGATTGCCTTTTCAAGTTTATTAATCACATTTAGCCATATTGCAATTCCTATTTTTCCTTCCCCAAATTTAAGACCTCCTGAAATTATAATTAAGACTTTTCTTATAGCATGTTTTCTTATATGGCCTTCAATTAGATAAAAACTGAATTCAAGACTTTTTAAGACCCTGATAGAAATATTTTATAGCATAATCAAATGTCTTTACTGTCACTTATGTTTTACTGCATCCTTGCTGAATAAATGCATTCATATCTTACTGACCCGTAACTAAACAGTAGTTTAAGTAAATAAATGGATATGAAATATTCATTTCAGATGCGAGAAGTAAACGTGTGATACGGGAGACATGAAACTAGCACAGTGCAGAAAATGTGCTTACCATGGACATAGTCAATTATACAGTTTGTAAAAAAACATTTTTGTAACATGTAATAAACTTGGAGAGTTTAGAGATCGGTTGTGACTGTTTTTATACTTACTTGCAGCATAGAGAGCCACTTTGTCCTGGTCTTTGTGTTTGAGCAGGTTCTCTGCATAATTCAGTCTGCTGCCTTTAAACCACTCAGGTGCATCTGATATCCTTTTAGACACATCAACCACCTGAAACAGAGAGTGAGCAGAGTCACACGTCACCCTGTTTGATACTGATAGAGCACATTTTAACATGTCAACATAGTTCTTATTTCAAGCATCTATTCATCATTTTGAGTTATATTTTAATATTATTTATATATTATTATAGTATTTATTAAAGTGCCCCATTATGCTTTTTCGAATATTACCTGTCATGCAGTGTAATATAGCCATTTGTGAATGTAAAATGTCTGCAAAGTTTTAAAGATCAAAGCACACAACAAATAAAGTTATTGTCTCCTAAAAGAACGAACTGATTCTGAACCGCCAAAATGAGTCATCAGTAATTCTAGTCTCACTTCCTGTTACATACCTATGAAACAATGTAACATATTTGCATAATGCCAATCTACTTTGACCCACCCTCAAACACTGCAGTTGCAGTTTGGTTCTTGTTGTTGACATTTTGAGAAGATGCTTTTTTCAGCGCAGCAAATCCACTTTGCATGCACTTCAAAAGGATGAAGACCCACACTGGAATTGATTTTTTTTTTTAAACGGCGGCATTGTTACCGTTCATATCAATGTGTATCTTAAGCGTTCCAGAGCTGAAATTCAGATATGGTAATAGCCGTTTCCGACACATGCTGTAAGCGGTAGACCAATCACAACAGACTGGGCCATCTGGCCAATCAGAGCAGAGTAGGCTTGTGGAAAGGAGGGGTTTAGAGAGACTGAATCTTCAAACAAACTTTTAAAAGACTCTTTAAGAAATAAGGTGATGTGCAATGTATATTATGAGAGTCAAGTCAACTTTATTTATATAGCGCTTTTTACAATGCAGTTTCAAAGCAGCTTCACAGTGTTAAACTGGAAAATAATTTGATTCGGCTGTACAGCCGCTCTGGAGAAAACGGTGATGTCATCTAGCTCATTTCAATTATCATATATATTTAAGTAATGTAGTTGATATAGTTAATTTAGTTTAGTAATTAAATTTATTTGGATATTTATTTGAAAATTTAGTGTCCCCAACTGAGCAAGCCAAGCCAAAGGCGACAGTGGCAAGGAACCAAAACTCCATCAGGTGGCATAATGGAGAAAAATAAACCTTGGGAGAAAATTCAAGTGTTTTTTGACCTTGGATGCATGTAAATTCAATGTAGGAGACCTCCAACACTAAATTAGGAACCTTTAAAATGGCATAATAGGGCACTTTAATATTTTGAAATATCAGTTTTCATTTTAGTAATTTTATTACGTGCTTTTGGCAGTTTTTTATATTTCTATTTAGCTTTATTTTTACTTATTTATATTTTATTTTAGCTTTATTTCAATGAACAAATTTTTTTTTAATAAGTGTAACAACACTGGTTTGAGAGAAGACTACAGGTTACCTACCTAAGCAAACTTGTTGCAACCTTTTGTCTACCCACCCTTCCCAATTTCAGAAAATGTAAAAATTCAGTTAAAGGAATAGTTCACCCAAAAATTAAAAAATGTAAAATCATACTCATAATTCAACGTATGGCCGTTGCTGGAAGCCAGTGATTATAGTTTTCTTACAAAAACCCATTGCTTTGCTTCAAAAGGCATTTATTAACCCAGTGGAGTCGTATGGATTACTTTTATGATGGACGGATGCGCTTTTTGGAGCTTCAAAAACTCAGCCAATATGCAATGCCACTACAAAGCTAAGAAAGGCTGGGATATTATATAATAGAACTCATGATTGTGTTCGGCTAAACGTAGAAAGTCATGTACACCTAGCATGGCTTGAGGGTGAGTAAATTATGGGATCATTTTCATTTTTGGGTAAACTATTGCTTTAACTACACAAAAATGCAGCAATCCATGTTGTCATAAAATCAAATAATAAAACAAACTTTGAGTCAGCAAATAATCAACATATATAAAGCCATATATAGATTCTGTAATTGTATTATGTTTTATCGTATGACACTCCTTAAGTAAAACAACAGCTCTCTTAGATGGAAAAGCCCTAACACACCCTCAGCCAGAGATACATATAAGCTTTAAATATTGTCAGCAGTAGTTCAGACAGTAGTACTAAATGGTAATAAATTCATAAATGTTGACTAGTTAGGATCAGGTTATATGATTCATGTGTGACTAATGAATTTGTCTATCTATTTCATATATTGCACGTATAGCTCCACATAAATAAGATAATAAATCATTTCTTAGTTAAGGTTCAGAATATTTTTGTGAACCTGAATAACACTCATTACACAATAGGAAATGACAAACAAAAAAAACCTTTTAAATACCTGTATATTTAAATCTGAAAACGTTTATTAATACAGTACATAAAGAAAGCCAAAAGGTAGCAAAAATAAACCAACCTCCTCATACATCTTTGAGCAGGTGATGCCACAGAATGTCCAAACCTGCGCCCAGAACTCCGGATAACTGTCCACGGACCACTGATACAGGTCATTATAGCTAGCTTTAAGATAAAAGAGACATTTATTGAAGGTACCATTAGAGAGAATACACGCCATTATTTAATTTAGTTTAGCGATGATACAGATCAGGACTTGGTCCAAGCAATATATTCAGATTTGTGGTCAACCGTTAAGTAATTCCTAAATTACTACATTTGGACATTTTTTTTGTTTTTGTTATCACTGACTATTTAAATAACTATTGAAAAAAAAAAAACATAACAGTTGACTACCACTCTGAATATGGCATGAACTTTAAATAGGTATAGACTTTAAAGAGGACATAATAACATGCAATATTCAGATTTATAGTCAACCGTAGTAGTCACACTGGTTTTTACATTGTTTATTCTTTAATTATTACATCTTTCAAAAATTTACTAGTATCAATTCCAGTTCTCCCAGTTCACTAGTAGCAAATGAGGAAATTGGTATATCAGGAATAATGATTATGAACTGTATAATGAGTAAAGTTACCAGTAACATACAAATAGATAGTAGTTTGTTTTAAAGAATAAAAGTTAAAGAAGTTAAAGCAATTATTTATATACATGCTGAGATGCATGTACATAATGACACTATGAAAACATTTACTGTATGGTGTGACAGTTATTTCTTGTCTGATCTGAAATACTGGTGTTACAACTCATAATGTCTATACATGGAATGCAATGCAGAACCTGGCATGCATGAAAGACTAGTAATATGTGGCCAAAAGATCCCTTGCTAAGCAATTGAAAGAGTTAAAAACACAAAATGGATCCTGGAGGAAAATTTAGTGGGCCAAAAATTGCACCTGAAAGCATGGTTAAAGTACCTGTTTTTGCTCAAATGTGGCCATGACTTAATCCATGACAATCCCAGGATGAGCTATTAATGGGATTAACGCTATAGTACTATGTTTTGTTTTCCTGTAGAACAGGGGTGTGTTGTTAGCTAGTCTGCCTTTATTCTAGCCCAGCCTGGCTCTACTCACCCAGATTCAACCCAAAGTCCCGGTTCACTTGAGTCCGGAATCGGTCCATCTGTGTGTTTCGTTTAGAGTCCGGGTACCAGAGCACCTTTGACTCCATAATCTCCTCGCTGTTGGCCTCCGTGTCTTTAGACATGATCGGATGACACGCGCCGTTAGGTCGTGAATAACCTATAAAGACTGAAAGAAACGCACTTGGGGAGTTGGACGAGCCGATCCGGTGATCATGTATTGGTGCAGGTCAGACACATGGGTCTTTTCCGAGCGTCAGTCGCACATAATCAACCAGCAGCAGCGGAAGCCCCGCCTACCACGCAACCGCACCACCACCCCGCCATCTCCGCATGTTCTTCCGCTGCTAATGTAGTACTTAGGTTTTGCCATAGACTGTAACATTTTTTACACACATGTGTATATGTGTATTCATCAATTAATAATTGACTGTTCATCTATCAGACAGTGATGAGAAGGAAGTCCGACTCATTTCTGCTAATCGGTTCTTTTCAACAGTTTATTTCTGAGAACCGGTTTATTATACGACGTAATGAAATAATAACTTAATGTCTTCGTTCCTTACATCCCGTTGAGAATTTGATATGCTGTTAAACGTGTAAATAAACAATTATAAACACATACTCTCTATACAGCGCTTTGAATTTAATTAATTTAGTAGCAATCCTTTACTATCCGTTCAAATTGCAATAAGACTATTGGTGTTTGTTGTCATTTAATTTTTGCAGTAATGATCTCGCTCATTAAAAATAATGTCATTTAAACGTAATGTGAATATAAATAAAAACGAGTCTCTCATTGGTGTGTGTGTGTGTGTGTGTGTGTGATATTACATTTCTTGGCTGGTAGCTGCAATGTAAAATAATAATGTAATGCTCTTGAATGAGATTTAGCCCCTTTTGCGAATGAATCGTTCAGAGCGGTGTTTGTGAACCGAAAGTTTTTTTGAGAGTCGACTCAAAAAAAAAACAAAACAATAATAATAATAATCAGGCTTTTCTTTATGAAACTTTATATGGTGACGAAGTGCTGCCAACTGATATGGGTCAAAAACTGATTAAGGAATTTAAAAAAAACAAAACAATGGATCATATAAATATAAATAAGTCTTCATTCAGTTATTTAAACGTTTACCGTGATTAAATTATATTTAACAATACATATAGCCTAACGATATAGTTTCAATTTTAGAATTCTGACTGCCTCTAAAGTGTTACAATGTATATTGTTAAAGTAGAATATAACTTATATACTTGCTCTTGACCACTGACATTTAAAGAATCTTGGATAAAGCTTTACTGTCAGAATTTGGCGGAAGAATATCTGACGGCTCCGCAATTAGCATTTCTTTTATTTCATTGGCTCCTAAACGCTGGTCTCACATCAGCCGAGACCGCAGCGCTAGAGAAGGCAACATGGACAGACGGAGAAGTGAACCAATCAGAAGTCACACAGCCGTTCCGCACATTCGACCTACTGAAGCGCCCAGCCAATAGAAGAAGGGATCATATAGAGGTGTGCCCAATCCAGAGCCTGCAGCCTGCCTGCAACATGATCTGATGGTGAAAGAAAAACATTAAATGTGAAAGGTGTGTCTGTACTATATTTTCCATACATTTTGTTGGAATTTTATGCAGCCTATTTTTCTAAACATTTTAGCAAAGCAAAGTATTATGGTATATAAAGAGCTGCTGAATACATTTGCAGTCTGTGATTTTCAAGACCTATTTCATAATATTTATATAGGCTAACATTTGGGAAATAGGAGTTGCTCCACAGATTGACAATGTAAACTTGGCTGATTTACATTTAGAAGGGGATAAAAAGTGAAACTTAAAGAAATCGTGGAATCTGCTTAATTTCATTGAAATGGCTTTTGTTCCTCTTTTGTAAGTTGCTATCTATCTATCTATCTATCTATCTTAGTAAGACTGACATAAAGTCCACATGGGTTATTAAGAATGTGCTTTCATAAAAGGAATGGGAATGGGGTCATGCCTGCACCCTCTGGGCACAACCAATAAAAAACCAACCATGCACAACATTACAAGCCAAATATTGGTGTCTTAAAGGCGCAGTGCTCCTTTTGATCGTTACGTGCTACATAAGCCTTTGAGACAGCAGGGATAGCCTACAAGAGATGCATCTGGCTGGACAAAATAAACAATTTGCAAGAAAAAAATAGCGCCTATGACAATGTGAATTAAAAAATATATTTTTTAGAAACCTTCACCTGAGTGCCAGATTCAATGTACAGTACGTTAAATAAATTGCATGAAGATAGCGAAATCAAATGACAAGTACAGCTAACATCGCAAGCTTTCACCTCTGGGTTATCAACGAGTTGCAATGCCAGCATTACATAACGCTTTTTTCATTTGTGCATTTGATCTGGTGGACGGACTTCAGCATCACTGATTGACTCACAAACCGTTTTTGCAAAGCAAACAGAACTCCTTAACATCCGAACTGCACATGCACCTTTAGGATGCCTGCTTAAACTCATCCATTGGGTTGGCTGTGCGTCAGACCAGACATGATTTAACCCTCTCCAGACACTTAATAGAGTTCATATGAGGCCATTTGAACAGACAAATGAAGCAATATTCAAACAAGTATCTGTTGCATCATGCATAACCTCCTAAATCCAAATTATGAGGTAAAGCAACTTCATAAATGTTCAAAAAGCTCAAACTGCAGTGTGAGCAAATATAATATAATCGACACTATATTGTCAGTGATATCTGAGCCCTCAAAATTTGAATATCTTCATACACTATATTGCCAAAAGTTTTGGGACGCCTGCCATTACATGCACATGAACTTGAATGACATCCCATTCTTAATCCGTAGGGTTTAATATGGAGTTGGCCCACCCTTTGCAGCTATAACAGCTTCGACTCTTCTGGGAAGGCTTTCCACAAGGTTAAGGAGTGTGTTTATGGGAATTTTTGACCATTCTTCTAGAAGCGCATTTGTGATGTTGGACGAGAAGACCTAGCTTGCAGTCTCCTAGTCTCCGCTCTAATTCATCCCAAAGGTGTTCTATCGGGTTGAGGTGCAGGCCAGTAAAGTTCCTCCACACCAAATTCGCTCATCCATGTCTCTATGGACCTTGCTTTGTGCACTGATGCGCAGTCATGTTGGAACAGGAAGGAGCCATCCCCAAACTGTTCCTACAAAGTTGGGTGCATTAAATTGTCCAAAATGTCTTGGTATGCTAAAGCATTAAGAGTTCTTTTCACTGGAACTAAGGGGCCAAGCCCAACCCCTGAAAAACAACCCCATACCATAATCCTCCTCCACAAAACTTTACACTTGGCACACTGCAGTCAGGCAAGTACCATTCTCCTGGCAACTGCCAAACCCAGACCCAGAATCGAATTGAATCGAATGTTAGTTCTGGGTTAATGACGCAAGACGCAAAAGCCGAAGTAGCACGTCCAACTCAAAAAAGAACCAAATGAGCCGGTTCAACCAACTGTCGAAGTTTGCTATTATTAAATAACACTTTATTAAAGAGATGTATACATTTTACTGTAGGCTAGTATTGTGCATGCAATTATATTTTAAGTTAAGTGAAATCTATAAGTTTGTAAGACTGGTTTATTCTTTCTATATAGGCTACTTTAGACATGTAACATATCCTAGTTTATGCATGTCTGCAATGTGTGCTGTTTGTGCAAAACTTTTAGGAATCTTATCCAAGATGTAGCCTGCTCAATATTGGTCAATCGTATCAACACACCATTAACTGAAGTGAATGAAAGGCAGTAATCAGCAAAATGCACTAATGCAAATAACTTTTTTTCGATTGTTTCAATATGCATTGACACAGATTACTTTATTTGAATGTTTCCTTGATATAACATGACACTGAATTGTTTGAAAAAAAAAAAAAAAATGCATAGTGACGTTGTTGCATGATGACGTCAGGAACCTATGAATTGGCTTTTTGAACCGATTCATTGAGCCGAACTGTACGAAAAGTACCGGTTGACGGAAATGAATTTTATACACCCGTGTCCAAGTGATTGGAACACCTGAATTCAATGATTTGGAGGGGTGTCCCAATATTTTGGCAATATAGTGTATATATAAAGAAATTAATTCCCAAGACTTGCTGGTCAAATTGTATATTACGTTTATTAAATCATTTTTGGACCACCATTTAATCTCAGAGAAAATCATTTAAGTTTCATAAACACAAATATATGATACAGACAGCGCAAATAATACCACAGCAAGCAACATCACAGGTGAACAACCCTGATGAAAATGACAGTACAAAAGCAAACCTGATATAGAAATCTAGGCATATTACGCAGTTCATGTCTAGACTTCACAAAAATTCAGTGCTTTCTAATACGAATAAGTTAATGATGCAAAATCCTCAACACACAATAATTGGCACCGGCGCAGTCAACAGGAGAGACAATGGGAGAGAGAACTGGGTCTTTGCAGTTATTGAGTCAGTACATCTCCCTTATGTTTGATGTAACAATAAAATACATATTCCACAAATAAATGTAGGACTTGGCATGGTAATGGATCTTTTAAGACAGAACTGAATGATGAAAGCCAGTTTGGGTAGGAAAATATCTATCATACACATTTCTACAAGTAAACTCAGCACATTCACACTGGCATCACATACCCTTGACATCACAGCTAACAATAAAACTTACTTTCCATGGTATACTATTACTGTGGCTTTTCATTCACAGATATGCAAGGTACACATGACAATTTTAAAATATAGGAGTGTTTGCTGAAACATGTATCATGTGTAATTATTCTTAGTTGTCCCCAGTACTTTTACAATAATGCTGGTACATTGCAATTACATGTGTGTTTGCTTTGCAGATTCCTTAAAAGCTGGTGCTTATTTTGTATGATTTATAAACCAGGTAACATCCTTTACACATTTATACAGTAAAAAGATCCTTCACACGGAGAAAAAGGGTGTCAAAATTGTACCTTTGGGGTACAACTGCTTGTCACTGGGGCAGTACCCTTAAAAGGACATCTGTGTACCTTTTTACTCCTAAAAGGTGCATATTAGTACCCTAGAGTACAAATACATACCTTAAGGTACTACTATGAACCTTTTAGGAGTAAAAAGGTACACAGATGTCCTTTTAAGGGTACTACCCCAGTGACAAGCTGTTGTACCCCTAAAGGTACCTTTTTCTCTGTGTGTTCTTGATAATGGTGCATGCACCGATTTCCAAAAGTTACAGTTCATTAGTCGCTGGCAAGTCTAAAATCAATGAAGTGCAGGATGAGTCATCAATATTTTTAGACTATTTTCCTTGAAGACAAAGACTGTACATTTTGAATGTGGGTTTCGGTTTAAAGTGAATCTTGTCAATGTTTAAAAAGAGTTTAGATGGCATCAATGCTGACACAGGGACTAAAAGCCACAAAACTCTCACTTTGAATTCATGACAGCCTTAAAATAACAGACAATAATATAAAAATGATATGTGTAAAAAAAAAAAAAAAAATTTGATTTGAAAAACACTTACAATATGATGCAAAACAAGAAAAAGAAAATCTTCAGAGTTTTTAAAAGCATTAAAATACAGTTCAAAAGTTTGGGGTCGTTAAGATTTATTTGACCAAAAATACAGTAAAAACAGTAAAAGTGTGAAATATTTCAATAAAATGCTTCAAATAAACCGTTTTCTATTTTAACATTTTAAAATGTAATTCATTCCTGTGATGGCAAAGTCTTCAGTGTCACATGATCCTTCAGAAATCATTCTAATCTGCTATTTTGCTGCTCAGGAAACATTCCTTATTATTATCAATGTTGAAAACAGTTGTGCTTCTTAAAGGTGCTGTAAGTTTTTGACTGTACTAAAGCATAAAAATACCATCATATGTTTGCAGATATTTTGGAAACATGCTAAGTTTACATACTCGTTTCTCTGAAAAACAATGCTAAAGCCAGTTATTTTACTTAGAAATGTGCGTTCCGTGTCGGAATGTCTGTTTTTGTTTTGGTCTGTGTGATACCACACGCTGCCAGTTTACCCAATACTATTCCGACACCACAGGTTGCCAGTTGGTGGAAAACACAGCGTATTGCTGTCATGCAAGCCAGCAAACAAACTGGGTCAGAGATTGCAGATTCTACCCAACCTAAAAAGCCTCTGCATCCATCCAAAATCTCTATGAACGGAAGCACATTAAAACGCGGATAAATCAACACGTCAACAGAGTAAGTCTCCTCGCCTTTCAATGTCAATTGCGCTCATTCCTGTTGCGTGTCCTCAAACAGGCAACCCGTGTGAGCGTCGAGGCCGAGGGGGGGTGGGGGGTGGATGTGTGGGAGAAACAATATTTTGAATTTGGACTGCAGTACCCATTTCAACCACTAGCTGTCATTCTTACATACAGCACCTTTAATATTTTTGTGAAAACTTGTATATTTTTTCAGCATTCTCTGATTAACAGAAAGTTCAACGATTTTATACTATTGAATGCTAAATCCTTGCTAAATAAAAGTATTCATTTCTTACAAAAAAACCCTACATAACTCCAAACTTTTGAACCGGAGTGCATTTACTTCAAATACAGCAGTACTAATCATGTAATAAAATTTAAAAAAAATTAAAAAAATCAATTCGTGGCATATTATGGAATGAAAACATACTTAAAGACTGACCATTAATAATATTTCTCTTAATGTAAAAAAACGTATAAAAAAGTAAAATTTAAACGTTTAAATTATATTAAAAAAAAACATGCAAATTAGTTTTAGCTACAAAGGTTTAGCAGTGTGCAAAAACATGACAAATCAAAAAACAAAACGTGGAATAAATGTTAAAATAAACTGCAAGAGCAAGGAGGAATGAGAATGAGTGAGGCAACAGAGAAGATAAGACAGGTTCAATTAGTTCAACAAAATACCACTGTGGATAGAACTATAGAGGCCACTTTCTTAAAAAAATTATTTACTAAGCAGCGCTAATACGTAGTGGAATTAAAACGTGATTCAATCAATCCCTTTCTAGAAGTGTATTAAAAATGGTACATACAACTGATAAACTGATCTCATGCTGAGAACAAAGTGCATGACCAGGTTTTACCCTGTATGTACTTATCTTAAGCACATGAGAACATCTCTCTCTCTTAGCTGAAGTTGGACAGAGATACTAGTGTAGATTGCAGCATCATTATTTTGCTGCCAGGAACACTGGTCAGATATCCTCATGAATCTGATGACTAGCTGCTTTCTGAAAGCGATTTCCACATACATCTCGAACCCTGATAGTGCGGATCGGTCCTGAACTCAGAGTAACCTCTGGTGATCTCAAAAAAAAAAAATGCAGTGATACTGACTATTCTTCACACTTTGAGTGTTTCTGAATCAACTCAATTGCATTGCCTTCCTGATTTATAAATAACACACACACACACACTTACAGAAGTGCCCAAACAAAGCTTATGTAGGCGTAACACTGTGTAATGGAATAACACACTCAACTCAAGGCTTGCAAACACACACACACAGACCCACAGTATACAAAAAAAGTCCTGATATTTACTCAAAAATGGCCGGCTACAGTAGAAATTGACACTAATAATACATTCTACGACAATAGGGTGAACGTAATGGACTAATTTCAGTATATCAACTGGAAAATTTATCAAATTTCCATATAATATGTCACATACAATTCTTGCTTGACTACGTTGGGACATCCTGAGAAAAAGGGGACAAAAAAAAAAAGCTTTTTTCTTCTCATACCATCCCACAAACCCCAGCTCTAACCCTTAGCCTGGGGCGAAAAACTTCATTGGTCACTGGAGCGCTCTAGGTTTTCAATCACTCTGCTCAAGCGGATGTTGAGGAGGCGGATCTGGGTATCGAGCTGGTCGATCTTCTCCTCCAGAGTTCCAGGTCCACCCCCTTTCCGCCAGTACGCTCCCACCGGTCCCGTCATGAAGTACACTGCCATGATGAAGCACAGTGGCAGCACCGCCTTCTCTGGGTCGCCCTCAAATTTCTGTAGAATGTACAGGCACGAGAGGGCGAAAAGCGCAACGCGGGCCAGCCAGAAGAAACGGCCGAACACCGCATGAAGAATGTAAAAGAAGCCACTCAGGAACAAGGACAGGAACCAGTAAGCCACCAGCAAGGCTGCCACCAGGAGGAGGGCGCGAGCAGGAGAACTGGAAACGGATGATGGGCTGAAGTAGTGGGTCAGGTTAGAGGCTGAGGAGGGAGAAGAAACCAGACAGACGGAAATAGAAGCAAAGAGACAGAAGGGAGAGAAATTAAGGACATGTTTTTTGCATCATACACAAACAGTGATATGACATTGCAGACATAATATGACATTGGTGTGATCCAGACTTACAGTCAATGCCCATTACATCAAGCAGATCCACCCAGAGTTTCCACAAAGTGTCCAAAAATGAATCAACTCCATGAACAAACCTCTCTGTAGTTTTTGAGAAGAACTGCAAAAAATTGAAAAAGACACAAAGATGCTTAACAAATAAAGACTGCAAAAAATTTTCTGAGATTTATTATGATATTCATTTCATATCAAATAAAAACTTGTATAGGTCACAGAAGAAAATCACCCGATTTTTACAAATCTATCCATACATACATTTTTATGTTATCTAAATTAAATTTAGATAAAACTCTAACCATTTTCCATTTTAGTAAATGGAATAAAGGGGTGAAATGTGCTTAATTGTCATGAAAATACTGTGACAGTGCAAATAAATTATAATGGTTCTAAATATAGGCTGTGTTTTATAATTTTTTTCTAGAATTTATAGAAAGAATAATAATAAAGTTGAAACCTTTAACTATCATTGCATTTCTAAATATGGCCTTTAGTAATACACAACTGATAAATGATCCTGTATCTGCAAATATGTACAAAATATTACAAGTAAAAGAACTATAAATCTTTATAGGACAGTCATTCATGCCACATTTGTCTATGATATACTTCAAAAATATAAAAATTAAATTACCATTAAACTTCAATACTCAAGACGGCATTCTCAACAGCTCATAATTGTCCATTCAAATGGTTAACAATGGTAATTAAAATTGCATATAAGTTCTTATATTTTATTTTCTATATATATATAATTAAAATTAATAAAATAAGGATTTTAATAACATTTTATTTTTTAATTATTTAAATGCCCATAATCAATTGACTTATAATTTATTATTTTAGTCTTTTAAAAATATTATTAATTAATTACAAATCACATTATTAATTAAAATTCATTATTCAGTCATTATTATTAAGTGTTACAAGCTAGTGACCTACATAAACAGTACGATGCTCTGATACAGAATGCACTGTCTAGGTAGGCAGCTCACAAGGTTGAGACACACGGCAACTGACAGCTGGTGATCGGCATGCTCTAATCTAATGCACCTGCAAACAAAACTATGCACTAGCATGACAATATCGCATGCGCGTATTGTACCTTGTACAACGCTCTGATGTTCTCCTCTCCGAAGACATTGCTGAGGGTTTGGTAGAAGCCGCTGGCCGCCCTCCTGAAGCTGTTCTGACTGCTAGAGTCTTTCCTGCTCCGCGCTGCCTCAGTCAGCAGGACGAAGGCCAAAAACATGCTCAAAACAACGGCTAATTTCGCTCCTTTCATTCTCAAAGACGACCTGACTACTGGTGATGTGCAATGAAGAAAATGCAGCAGTCGGATAGAGCTTATAATAGACTGAATATAGTGGTGTGGTGTGCCGGAAGGTGATGCAGCGGAGAGATGGAGGAGGAAGCGGCGAAATCGTAACTGCAACCGTTAGCAGCGCCGGAAGTAGAACAAATATATTTTTAAAAAATAAAGGTCTTTTCTTTTTCGCAGTTTAAAATGAAACCTGTTTTTGGTAAGGTTTCTACCCAGAATAAAATTGAAAGCTTCATAAAAACCATGAATCCAAAAAACGATAAGTTTAAAAAAAAAAAAAAAAAAAAAATTATATATATATATATATATACACACACACTTTTTAAAGTAATATAAGAAGGTTTAAAAAAACCTTTTCATTTTTCAAGGTTCCCAATTTACCGTTTCACAGACAAGTGCTGGATGTTTGAGCTGTATTAACTGAAAGCAACTTACACTGACATAATTTAAAATATGTCAGAGCCAATATTTTGTCTCAAGATGCATACCAGTAATGTTTTTTTTTTTTGTCTCCTAAGGCACATTTATAAAAGCTACTTAAATGTCCTGGTTGAACTAAGGCCTAATCCTAGCATAATCTGAGCCCCCTTTTTTTTGTGAAACCAGGCCTTAAAAAAACAACTATTCTCATGGTGAGCACATGTACTTCTTAACATAAAAAAAAAAAATACAAAACCCAAACTTTTGAACGGTAGAGTATTTTAATGGTACGTTTATTTTATATGTAAAGAAAGTGTTCAGCTCGTGTGTATACAATGACTCCATCAAAATGGTTATTTAAAGACATATATGGTTTATTAACAAAATAAAAATGAAAAATGAAAATTCAAACAGAATTTACATATTTCTGTACTATTGATTACAAAGATATGGTTTGCATATTTTTAACATTTAAAAAAAATCTGATTTTATAAACAGACACTTAAGTGTCTCTGTGCTCAGTTGGGCTTAAAGTATTTCAGTATGTTGTTACACTGGCTGCCTTTAGCAGCAGTCTTCTTGTCTTTGGTATTGGATGATTTGTGCGAGTGTTTGGATGGGATTTTTAGGACAGGCCTCTGCTGTTTCCACTCTGTCAGCATCTCCCTTTGCACATCAGCAGGAAGTTGTGAGAATACATAAGGGTCCACATTTGCAGGGATATCTGACTGAGGTGCCTCAGTGATAAGTGGGATATCATGACTTTCAGTGTCTGGGATGAGCCCAGGACGTAATTCCATTGTGGACTGAGCAGATGACAAGGCCTTCTTGAGTTCATGGTTATGAGAGGCATAATTTCTGCTATAATTCAGTGCTGACTCACAGCGTTCTGGTGTTCTTGGTTGGTTAAAAGTCAACGTGGAATTATCTACTGGGTCAACACCTTTGGAAGATGTGTCAGCAGGTCCGTAAATGAGCTGTGCAGAGTCTTTATTTTGAAAACTGGTAATTAGCTCCATCTGAATGTGTTCAGGAAGGAGTTTGAATACTTCCGGGTCAACACCAGGAGGCAGCTTGGAACACGAAGTCTCCTCTGGAACGTTGCTCATACAAGACTCTTTAGTGTTCATGTTTGTGACTTGTGAGTGGTCGAAAACAGGCTGCCTGGGAGATTTGGGGTTGATTAAAGGTGGCTGTGTTTGTGATTCTGGGGTTGGAGATATCGACGTGCGTTTTATTGGTTTCATGCTGTTCCATGTTTTATCTTTTTTATGTAAAACATCTGATTGAGTAAACTGGGAATTTGCAACAGACTCACAGAGATCAGGTTCCACCTAGTGACAATTCAAAAGACAGATTCTGTTAACTGTTTCTGTTTTCAAGTTATTGCTGACTTAAATGAGCATATAAAAAGTGTAATATGTAGTTGTCAGTTAGCAAGACCTCATCTGTAACTGCAATTATTCATTAATAAATAAACAAAATATATAAAGGGAAGTTTGAGATAAAGGTTTGAGGTAAATTATTAAATTAATCTAAAGTGATAGTAAAGATTTAAAATGTTAGAAAACAATTTCATTAAAAAAAAAAACATGCTGTTCTTTGACAACTGATTTAGCAGTAAAATGAAATAGTTTTCAATACTGATAATAATAAGCACCATATTAGAATGATTTCTGAAGGAAATCACTGAAGACTGGAGTAATGATGCTGAAAATGTAGCTTTGCACCACAAAAAATTTATTATATTTTAAAATATATTAAAATACACAAGTTATTTTAAATTCGAATAATATTTCACTATATTACTTTTTTACAGTATTTTTAATCTAATAAATGCAGCCTTGGTGAGTATAAAAGAAGTCTTCATTCAAAAACATTAAAACAATCTTATGTGAAATCTTATATTTTCATTATATATATATATATATATATATATATATATATATATATATATATATATATATATATATATATATATATATATATATATATATATATATATATATATATATATATATATACATATATATAAAATGAAAATATAAGATTTCATATAAAATTGTTAAATAATATTGTATATAAATATTAAAACAGAAAGCACTAGCATAAGTTTGGCTAATAAAAAAATGAAGCCAGTGAGATTAGCTGATTTTTTTGTTGTATGTTATAGTTAAAAACACATACATTTATTATGTTTTATTAGAATTAATAACTCTAAAATGAGGAAAATCGTATGTCCTGACCTGGTGTTGAGATGTCATTTGTGATGTTGAAGGAGATTTCTGTGTGAAGAAAGAGGCGATGGAGCTCTTGCTGGAGCTTTTAGCCTGCAGGTTACTAAAACACACATTCAGCAGGGTCAGATGGAACGGTTCACGTGTGTTCACCATTTTATGAAAGAGCTTCACTGACAATGACAGTAACTGGGGCACAGCCTCACTGTTTCCTGAGATAGAGAAAGGCAAGTATGAATAACAGTACAGCACAACAATAAAATCTGGTGATGTCATCATCTCACTGCTGTTTATTGCCATTTGTGTTAATTGTGAAATACTTTGTGTACATACAGTATGAGTAGAACTGTACCGCATGTGATCTTGAGCCCGGTGTGGTTGGGTATAGGACACTGTCGGCTCTCTCGACTGAACCAGCGATTAGTGATCGTGTATCGGCGAATAGTTAGTCGGAATGTGTGTGGCTGCCTGCCGTCTTTGAGCATCCTAGAGATAATTTAAACAGGGAAACAAACTGCAGACATGCCAAACAGAAGTCTATTGTGTTTTACTTTACACTGATATTGTAAAATGTAAGTTTCACCTCTCAGTCAGGCTGGTGAGTAGTTCCTCAGTTTTCTTCACAACTTCCTCTAGTGTTGAAATTTTCTTGAACGAGTCCTCGTCGCTGAGAGACTGAAATATATAATTTACCTTACAGATGATTTTAGCGTTCCCGCAGCATTGAAAATTTTAATTTTTATAAAAGAAATATGCGGCTCTTTTGATCTTTCTATTCATTAAAGAATCCTGAAAGAAATGCATCACGGTTTCCACAAAAATATTAAGCAGCATCAAAATTGATAATAATAAGAAATGTAAGCAAATCAGCATATTAGAATGATTTCTGAAGGAACACATGACCCTGAAGACTGGAGTAATGATGCTGAAAAGTCAGCTTTGATCACATCTTGCAATATATTCTAATAGAAAACAATTTTTAAAACTTGTAATAATATTTCACAATATTACTGTTTTTACTGTACTGTATTGTTGATCAAATAAATGCAGTCTTGGTGAGCAAAAGAGACTTATTTAAAAAAAAAAAAATAATTAAAACAATCTTACTGACACCAAACAATAGTTTATATACAAGTATGATAATATGGACAAGCAACCTTGACATTCAACTTTTTACATGTCTTGAATGACACGAGGTTGAATAAAATCATAAAGAAATGTTAGCAAATCAGCATATTAGAATGACTTCTGAAGAATCGTGTGACCCTGAAGACTAGAGTAATGATGCTGAAAATTCAGCTTTGCTGTCACATGAATAAATTACATTTTAAAATATATTCAAATTGAAAACAGTTATTTTGAATTGTAATAAAATTTCACAATATGACTGTTTCTACTGTATTTTTAATCACATAAATGCAGCCTTAATAAATGAGCATAAGAGAATATTTAAAAAAACTTTGAATATTTATTGTTACTTTTACTTTTGAGCTTCTCTCTATCACTCTAGCTTACTCTTGACACTGGCATTATGGTATTGGCATTATGGTATTGCAATTATTGTTGGCTCTTGTATAATAAATTGAGGATAAAAGTGTCTGCCTAAATGACTACATGTACATGTAAATGTTTAATGTAATTTATAAACAAAGCCTCCAATCACCCCCATTCTGTTGTATCTACCCCTGTACGATCTATAATAATAATGGCGAATACCTGAGGAGGACCTGCCGACGTGACTGGAGACTCATCTATGCCACAGGCGAGGTTTTGAATCCTTTTAGCGGTCACTTCACCAAACTCTTTCGCCAGGTCAGGCAGAGGATATAACTGTAGATCTCTCACACTGACCAGACCCAGAGCCTTTAGCTTCTCACGTGTCTTGTAACCAATCCCTGTAAACACAGCCAATGTTTACAGAATATAAACAGTATACGGCATGTGATGGGTGAGCTTATGTGTCATCTTACCAGGCACTCTGATTAGTCCTGTAAGGCTGCTCATGAGCTCAGCAGTGCTGTATGGCAGGAGGGTGGTTTGCTGGTTGGGTTTAAAGGTGCCTGATACCAGTTTGGCCAAGAGTTTGTTGCTAGCAATGCCAGCACAGCCTGTTAGTCCCAGCACGCTGAAGATGGCTTGTCTCATCTCAGCTGCTATTACAGAGCCTACAGCCAGTCGGGCTTTCTCCTCATCAACTGCCACACCTGAAAATGAGCATGATGATTTTGTAATGACCTGAAATCTCTAGCAATTCTCCCATTGAACATGAAAAACAAAACAAAACAAAAAAAAGAGTATGCTGAATTCTTCTGACTCATTAACTGCCACTTATGAGGTCTGAAACAGCAAACTTTGAACTACTAGTCTAGATTTGTAGACAATGGCCTACAACCACTGTACTTGCTTGAAGTTAGTACTTGCTCTGACTCACATTCATGTTTATATATGTGTCCACTGAAGGAGAGATCTGAAATACGGGTCTCCTTCAGTCTTCTCTCCACCATTTCTGTAACGTCCATGAAGTTTTCATCAAAGCCCAGCCTCTCCACTAGGGGGCAGTATGACATCAGCAAGTCTTGGGCAGATAAAGTCAATGGAAGATTTGTTTAATGTTTTTGACAGAAGTCTATTTTGCTCACCAAGGTGGCATTTGTTTAATCAAAACTACAGTAAATTATATAATAATAATAATTATATATAATATAATAAAATATTAATTTGTCCCAAAGCTGAAATTTTCAGCATCATTACTGAAACTTTTGAACTCAAACTTTTGAATGGTAGTATATACACTCACCAAAAGGATTATTAGGAACACCTGTTCAATTTCTCATTAATGCAATTATCTAATCAACCAATCACATGGCAGTTGCTTCAATGCATTTAGGGGTGTGGTCCTGGTCAAGACAATCTCCTGAACTCCAAACTGAATGTCAGAATGGGAAAGAAAGGTGATTTAAGCAATTTTGAGCATGGCATGGTTGTTGGTGCCAGACGGGCCGGTCTGAGTATTTCACAATCTGCTCAGTTACTGGGATTTTCACGCACAACCATTTCTAGAGTTTACAAAGAATGGTGTGAAAAGGGAAAAACATCCAGTATGCGGCAGTCCTGTGGGCGAAAATGCCTTGTTGATGCTAGAGGTCAGAGGAGAATGGGCCGACTGATTCAAGCTGATAGAAGAGCAACTTTGACTGAAATAACCACTCGTTACAACCAAAGCCACTTCGGTCAAAAATGAGATAACGATACTGAGTGAAGGCTCTCCGCATATAGTATAAGTTCATAAAATACTTTCACTTCAAACCCACTAAATCCCAGCCTCAGCCCATTCAGAAGTACCGGTACTTAGGTAGAAACCTATACATAGGAGCCTGACAAAAATGCTTATTTTAAAGAAAAACGTCAGATGGCCTTAGAGGCTTATATATATATATATATATATATATATATATATATATATATATATATATATATATATATATATATATATATATATATATGTATATACTATAATTAGATTTGGGTTTTTTTCTTTATATTTGCATAATTTATATACTACCATTCAAAAGTTTGAATTTAGTAAGATTTTTTTTTTTTTTAAAGAAATTAATAATTTTATTTAGCACACACTAAATTGTTCAAAAATGACAGTAAAGACATTTGTAATGTTACAAAATATTTCTATTTAATTGATAATAAGAAATGTTTCTTGAGCACCAAAACAGCATATCAGAACGATTTCTAAAGGATCATGTGACACTGAAGACTGGAGTAATGATGCTGAAAATTTCAGCTTTGGGACAAATTCATATTTTATATATATATATATATATTACTATATTGCCAAAAGTTTTAGGACGCCTACCTTTAAATGCACATGAACTTTAATGACATCCTATTCTTAATCCGTAGGGTTTAACATGGAGTTGGCCCACCCTTTGCAGTTAACAGCTTCAACTCTTCTGGGAAGGCTTTCCACAAGGTTTAGGAGTGTGTTTATGGGAATTTTTGAACATTCTTCTAAAAGCACATTTGTGAGGTCAGGCACTGATGTTGGACGAGAAGGCCTGGCTCGCAGTCTCCGCTCTAATTCATCCTAAAGCTGTTCTATCGGGTTGAGGTCAGGACTCTGTGCAGGTCAGTCAGGCAAGTACCGCTCTCCTGGAAACCGCCAAACCCAGACTCGTCCATTGGATTGCCAGACAGAGAAGTGTGATTCGTCACTCCAGAGAACATGTCTCCACTGCTCTAGAGTCCAGTGGCGGCGTGCTTTACACCACTGCATCCGACGCTTTGCATTGCACTTGGTGATGTAAGGCATGGATGCAGCTGCTTGGCCATGGAAACCCATTCCATGAAGCTCTCTATGCACTGTTCTTGAGCTAATCTGAAGGCCACACAAAGTTTGGAGGTCTGTAGCTATTGGCTCTGTAGGAAGTTGGTGACTTCTGCGCACTGTGCGCCTCAGCATGCGCTGACCCCGCTCTGTGATTTTATGTGGCCTACCATTTTGCGGCTGAGTTGTTGTTGTTCCCAAATTATCACTTTGTTATAATACCACTAACAGTTGACCGCGTAATATTTAGTAGTGAGGACATTTCACAAATGGACTTTTTTTTGTACAGGTGATAATGGATGATTTAATGATTAAAGATTTGGAGGAGTGTCCCAATACTTTTGGCAATATAGTGTATATATATATATATATATATATATATATATATATATATACACACACAGTAAATATACTATTTTATAGTAAATATACTAATACATATATAATATACAATGAGATGATATAATATATAAACATATACACTTGACACAATAATAATAAAATATGTAATAAATAAGTGATCTTACCAGTGACTTTGTAGGAGATCTCTCTGTAATGGGTGAGATCTTCTCCTTTCACTATCACCAGCTGTGGGCATTTCTCCACTGCATCAGTCACCGACATCAGCTTGGTCACACCATGCTCTCTTGCCACATAGTTACATGTCACAATAATGTATTTCTGCTGTATCCCTTGAAGCCAAAGATGTAGACAGAGACAAGTATGATATTACATATGTCAGAAGGATAGGAAGGAGTTTTGCCTATTTTGATGAGTTAGTAATTAGTTAACGCATTTATTTATCACCTGACTGTGCACATTTGTATATTTTTGATCGCATTTGTTTTGCACAACCATTAATGTGTTTTTGTCTGTATTATCTCAGTAACTGCACCAAGACATATTTTATGTTTAGTCCTGTATTTAGTGAAAAAAGTTTTAAAGTTTATACTCTGTGGTGTTTTACCAAGAGGTTTGTTTCGGAGGGCTGGATTTCGGATCATCTCAACTTGTGCATAGAAGCAGTCCAGGTCAAAGTGCAGAATCACACTTTGAGATATGGAAGTAACTCTGTTAGTGATACTTCCCTCTGAAATAATAAATCACATAAGGACAGTTAGATGCAGTCTATTCATATTGCAGTAGTCTTTACAGCAAACTAAAGCTGTCATGAGTCATTTAGCTGTGCATTTAGACTAAACAAGCATGTGTACCTTGTCCTTGAGTAAATATTGTCTATAATATTCATGCAATGCTTTAACATATAAGTTCACATAGTTGTCGAGCTATGAGCCCACCTGTCTCCAGCATGTCTGACTCTAAGCTGCGATCCCAGTCATTATTGTCTCCCTCCTCATCCGTGTCCATCTTCACTATAACCCAAGAGACAGATATGTGAGTATATGATACGCACAAACAAAATAAAACAACACTTTTAATCAACAACAGCAAAAAATGTCGCCACCAATAATCAAAACATAAACCCTCTGCTCATGGTTAACATTTGCTGCCATTTTTACTGCCACCTATGGGTCTGGAGCAAAATACACAAAAGTATTACATTATACAAAATATAATCATTTGGTTTAATTGGATAGTAAACCCGTGGTATTAATGTATGTATTGCTATCTATTGAGTGCAAAACAGAAATTAAATAAATCATAATTTAAATATGTAATCATTTCTATATGTTGTGAAAACGTAGTATTAATTGAATAAAATACAAAGAATATTTAAGCATATTTGGAACTGTTTAAACGGTTACTATAATTATAGTATGTAATTGTAATTAATAATAATAATATACACAAATATACTATACAAACGCATAATACAATTATGTAATATTACATTACACAAAATATAAATAATAATTGAGTTTTATTAGACAGTGTTAATGTAGGAATTATCTTTTAATTAGAAAGCATTTAAAAAAAGGAATTATATAAAGTGATACAGAAGAATTATATAAATCATAAAATAAGCATGTCATCAGTCAGTAAGTTTTCAAACGTAGCGCTAATTTAATAAAATACCATGGATATTTAAGCATATTTAAAACTTATATTAAACAATATTTTATTAAACTATAAAACTGACAAGGAAAACTGTTACTTTGTGTTCTGGGGGCATTTATTTTGAAAATTGATGTGTCGCTTTGTCGCCGATTTCACAAATAAAGTCGTAACTCTGCTTTTGGAAGTTCAGTTTATATCTAAACCATTTATTTGTGGAGTCCAAATACACTTTCACTCATGGTTTTGGAGGGGTGGGGGGGCATTAGTGAGTCAATTATCAATTGTCAATTATTTTGCTTTACGTTATTATGAAAGGAGGAAACAGTGACACTTCCTCAGCAGAATGACTCATAGCGACTGACTGGTGCGTCATAGCGCTGAGGAGCAGCCGCTACTCTCCATTGACTCCTCCATTGAGTCATGTCGTTTCGGAAAGCGATCAGTCTCGCGTGCGGGTTCGCCGGCGGATCTGCGGTGCTGGTGTGTGCGGCGGTCGCGGCAGATAATCACGGGTACTTCGGAGAGCGATGCCGATTCAGAAAGACTCTGGCTGCCGTCTACGCAGCGCAGCCTGCGGCATGGCCCACTGCGAACGGATGGGATTACAATTGGGACAAGTAAGAAATAGAGGGTTATTTCCGATTGATTACTATTGTATTTCAAGGCATCTGGAGGAACATCATAGCACTACCATGGTGAATGTTCAGAAAACCATTGGTATTGCCATGGCACCATGTCCAAAACCCATATTATGGTAGGTTTTAATTAGTGTTATGGGGCAGCCTTAGGCCAAAGGATTGATCTTAAAACCTTTGGCTTGGATCCCAGGTTTTTAACTGCATTTGGCACTGATTGAAATGGTGTCACTGATCTTCGTCTTATGCTGCCTTCACGTGCTCTCTGAAATTTCGTAATTAAGTTTCCTAGGTAAAAATTGCATATGAACGCCCTCCCATTTCAAAATTTGAATGCGATGAGCTCGTAATCACGACTTCGGAAGTGGGAATTATCAAATTTCCGATAGCAAGTGAAGGCGGCATTAGACCTGGTTAATTGTCACTAATATAGTTTTTACTTAAATAAAGTGCTTTCTCATAAGATAATTTGTTAGAAAGTGTCTGCCAACTGTTGTTTTCAATCTCAGATATACCCTTATATTATGTTCAAAATCTGGGTATGAGTATAATGGTGGGGATCAAATTGACCCTAACTGGATTTCATAATTATTATTTTTTTTTAATTAGGAAACAATAAAGAACAAAAAACCATCAGTACTTCTCACAAAAAAAGAGAACATATGATTTTTAAAACATTTTTGGTTCATAAACTGAATATTAAAAGCAGTATTGTAGTTATTTTTAACTGGTAAAAAAATTATACCTTAAATACAGTATACGTTTTTTCAAAAAAGCTTCATAAAATGCATAAATGTAAATTGAAATACACTTAAGGATAATTTACACTGCACCAACAGACGTCGATTAATGACAGTCAGGACCAGATTACAGGACGTCAGGTTTCCACAACCTGACAAATATGGAACATGTTCAATTAGAGATAAGGTCTGACCAATGGCAATATGCACAATGATCCTAAAAAAACCCAACGTACATGTCTGTTGGTGTTGGTCATTGTCTGTCAGTGCTGTGCGAATTAGCCTTTATAAGGTAGTTGAGAAATGGACAAAGTCTTAAAATGTTTAAGAAAAGAAAAACAGGGATTAAAGGTATAGTTTACCCAAAAATAAAAATTACCCCATGATTTACTCACCCTCAAGCCATCCTAGGTGTATATGACATTCTTCTTTCAGACGAATACAATCGGAGTTATATTAAAAAATGTCCTGGCTAATCCAAGTTTTATAATGGAAGTGAATGGGAGCCCAAAATTTAAAGGCCAAAAAAGTGTATCCATCCATTATTAAAGTAATCCACATGGCTCCGGGGAGTAAATAAAGGCTTTCTGAAGTGAGGCATTGCATTTGTGTAAGAAAAATCTAAATTTCAGGAAAACATTTTTTAGAAAATAGAAAACTCAAAATTTTTCTTACAGAAACGCTTCACTTCAGAAGGCCTTTATTAACCCCCCGGAGCCGTGTGGAAATCAAATTTTGGGCTCCCATTCATTGCCATTATAATGCTTGGATTAGCCAGGACATTTTTAATATAATTCCAATTGTATTCGTCTGAAAGAAGAATGTCATATACACCTAGGATGGCTTGAGGGTGAGTAAATCATGGGGGAATTTTTGGGGTGAACTATCCCTTTAAACAGTATTTCTAAAAACTCACTCAATAATCAAAATAGGTCATTTTGAACCATTTGAAATGATTTTGTGTTAAATGATTAAATTAATTGCACAGTCTCTTGAAGAGTGTCTTTTTAATCATCGTGTTTCTCCCAGTATAACTCAACCATTAACATTGCTGTAGTGTTTGTATGTACTGCAGTAACCACCATTGTCATTGGTTACTAAATTGAGTTTAATTTGTTTTGACGCTTTCAGACGTGAGCCCTCCTCTATGGTGAACGGGAAGAGAAAGGAGAGTGCTGGTGACAGCGGAAGTCTAGATGTGGAAAACAACAAACCCAAGGCCACACGCCACATCTTCCTCATCCGACACTCTCAGTACAACCTCAAGGGGGATGGAGATAAAGAGAGGGTCTTGACGCCTTTAGGTACTGATCCCATTAAAATGATAGAGATGTTGAGCCTAATCCATTAGATGTTAATTAGACCACCAAATTAATCAAATGCTGGTTCCGGTCTTGGTTACAGGACGTGAACAGGCTGAGTTTACAGGACAGAGATTAGAAGTGCTCGGTTTGAAGTACGATGTGCTCATCCACTCCTCCATGACTAGAGCAACAGAGACAGCCAACATCATCAGCAAATACCTGCCAGGTACAGTCTCATTCTAGGATCTAATCTCATCTATCTATCTCATCTAATCAGTTATGATTGGATAAATCATACAAGGTAAAATGGCCAGGATGTATTCATACTTAGCAGACAATTAATCTTTTAACAAGCCTAATAAATGACATAAGGGTGACCCTGAATAGTCAAAGACTTGATGCTTTGATACGAGGAGCCTGATTCGACTACCAATCTCACAGTCATGTTATGAAACGAGGATCATGCCGTTTTGGCTATATGGGGGTGCTCAATAGCCCCTTTCTCACACAGTCTTTACTGGTAAATTATCTAAATGATCGTGCTAAATAATCATCTTTGACTGTTGCACCACGTCTCGCAGCTTTTTCAATGTGTTGCTCTCGAGACAGGGAAATATTTCCCTGTTTCCCTGCACTTTAGGTATTTTGCACACATTTGTTTTGCACCTTGTCACTGGATTCTGACTTACTTCGTTTTTATTGATTAGAAAGGTATATTCTGTTCTAATTTAATTCTGTAAATTAATTTGATTCTTTTTCAGTGTTCTATACATCGTGGCTTTAAAATGTTATGAGGAATAATTTTACGAATGTTTATACCCCCCCCCCCCCCCCCCCCCCCACACACACACACACACGATTCAATCAGTCGACTATAGGCAAGACTCGACCATTCTGATTTGACTATGTAAATCCTTAGTTGGGGACACCCCTAAAATGACATAATCAAAAAGCCATTCCATTATTGTGTGCTAAATATTATGAATTAATGTTTCATGTTGTAAAGTGCTGCCATTGTAGAGATTCATAATGGTTATTTGTGTCGCTTATGATCCTTGTGTATGTTTTAGGTGTGGAGCTTGTAAGCTGTGATTTACTGCGAGAGGGTGCGCCCATAGAGCCCGTCCCACCTGTCACTCACTGGAAACCAGAAGCAGTGGTCAGTGCAAAACGCTCTCACTTAGCCCATCACTCATTTGAAGTATTTTAGTCCTCACGTTTTGATTGTCTTTGTGTGTTGAGTTTCTGTTGATGACTCAGGTCATAACAGAACACACCTTGAATGTTACTGCTGGCGTATAAAACCCACATTGAAACCATCTCAGATCTCTTCACCAAACATCAAACGCTCCTTTTGTTTCTTTACTTATTTTTCTGCTGGTCACCCTTAAGCCTGATGTCTGAAATGTTGTTGTCTGATGAAGAATGTTGAGTTTGATTTTGTCGTGGGTGCGCCGTGGAGTCCTTCCTGTCCTCACGTGGATGGTTGTGAAACTCTTGTGCTGGTTTCAGCAGTACCATGAGGACGGCGCACGGATCGAAGCAGCGTTCCGCCGGTACATCCACCGAGCCGACGCCAAGCAGAAGGAGGACAGCTACGAGATCATCGTCTGTCATGCTAATGTCATCCGCTATTTTGTGTGCAGGTTTGTGTTTGCTTGCTACTCAGTCCAGTCTCTTTATCCTTTTTTGTGCTCTTGAAAGCTTTTATGAAAACCATAAATAGTCTGTCCATTTAAAAAATGCAATCATAAGTATGCTTTGATCACTTTGTATAATGCGCGTGTGGTTGCAAAAGTTTTGTGGAAGCCAATTTCTGCCACATAAGAAAAAAAAAAAAATTTGGTAAGTAATAAATGTTGGATTTATGAGATCATAATTGTGAATTTTTAATATAAAAAATATACTTTTTATGTGATAATTATAGTGCTGTCAAATCGATTAATCACATCTAACAAAAGTTTTTGCTTAATATATGTGTGTATATATGTTATTATATTTATGTATAATGTGTGAGTGCGCATGTGAGTATATACATACATACATGCTATATACACAGTATATGTGTGTGTACACAGCATGTGTATATATAAACTTTTATGTAGATGCGATTAAACGATTTGACAGCACTAGATAATTCTTAGATTTTATCTCATAATTATGACGTATCTCATAAATTTGACTTTTTATGTCATAATCATGTGCATAATCATGATTTTTTTTTTTTTTTTCTTATGTGCCAGAATTGGGTTTCCATATTGAATATGTGGAATTCATAAACTCTGTTTGCAACCCTTTATCATTGCTTGGTCAAACATCGCTATTGCTGTTGCTCATACCTCTAACACTTAAACTTTAACAGTAGCCTGGTTTCCATTACATATTTGCGCAAAACTTTCGCGATATTTTCTAAATGTCGATAAAAAAGCTATTGCGAAATGACAGCGTTTCGATTAACCGATGTTATGTAACTAAAACAGAATTTTTTTCTCTCGCAATAAGTCATTCCAAAAATCATGGCAACGGATGTTGGTAGGTTTACCTATATCACAGCCACCGCACTAGCCATTATTTTTAATTGAAGTAGATGTAGGCGTGTTATCCAAGCATTAATGGCAAGGAAAGCCCCTTATACTTGGGAGTGGCCATGTATGAGGTGTTTCTTCCTCATATCTGCTTCGAGGTCTTGATAAGTTGAGGCATTTTTTTTATTGTTTAGAATCCAGTATTCCCATAATTATTTTGTCTTTTATGAGTTTAATAAACTCTGTCTCGTCTTCTGTCTAAACATACCGCTTCATCTTTAAAGAATGATCAACTTTTACGCCAGGTGACCTGTAAATGCGAAAAAAAAATTCCATTGCAGTTTAGTGAAATATTCCTTTTTCAAATGGCCTGAAAAAGCACTTCATGTGAGCGCAAACATTTATTTTGTGATGTATGGGAGTTTTTGCAAAATCGATGTGTTTCATTGGGCGTATTTCAATTTGCGCAATTTGAAGGGTAATGGAAACGCAGCTAGTGTTAAAGTTTAGCAAATGAAAAAAGCCCATAGACTTGCATTGAGTGAACTCAAGCCATATCTAGAGACCATAATATCATAGAGACATAGGAGTGGGGACTAGAAACAACTCAGACCCTAGCAACTGCTAGTAACATGCTAAAAACCACTTATCAACTCGATTTCTGCACTCTCACGAATGCTTTCATCATAACTAACACTTCAAACACAATGTAAATAAAAGATTTGTTGCGCAGTGTAGACAGCGTCATTGATTTATAAAGGGAGTTTTGGTCCAGAACTTTCTGTATATAATTTAATCACAATTAAAATTATTTCTCATATAATCTGATCGTTCACATGACTTGCTGAGGTCATGGTTTACACTGTTTCAAATAAAGTGTCTGTTAAAAGCATGACTGTAATTGAAATGTGTTTGTCTCAGGGCTCTGCAGTTTCCTCCAGAGGGCTGGCTCAGGATGGGCCTGAACAACGGCAGCATCACCTGGCTGACGATTCGGCCCAGTGGCCGAGTGGCGCTCAGAGCGCTGGGAGACTCTGGCTTCATGCCTCCAGATAAACTCACCCGGACTTGACGTTTTCAAGCTAGACCAGCATGGCCTCATTACAGCCTAGAACTGAAGGATAACTGAGATGGACAGACATTAGAGTTTCAAAGGGTCGAAAAATTTCCGTAAATGTTCTGCTGAACACCGTCTGAAATATGAATGTGCTGTTTTCGATTCACAAAATTCCAGAATACAGAATGTGATTTCAAATTCACCACCTCTTACAGCTAGTTTAATAATCCTTATACACGGCTGCAATTTAGGAGAACATTGCTGTGAAAAATATCCATTGCAACTCTACCATCTGATGCTGTGGTGATCTGTTCTCCTTAAGTGTCTTGTGTAATAATTTTGTATTTTTTAAAACAGACATGTTAAGGATTATTGATATTTCTCCAATTAGACACTCCTGTGCTGTGCTTTGTCTGATCAATATCCGTGATGGAAAGGTGAAAATAACCAGCAAGTGTACCTTTTTTTTACGTTTATAATGAGACATCTTTTTCTAGGGGCATTATGCAAACCCTGGAGGCCTTGTTGAGGCAGTTGGTGTCTGTTTGCACTGTTTACGTGATATGTTTGTGATTGTTTTAGAGGCAAGGTGTGAGTTTGCTAAAATGTGAGAATCTTGCCATTGAGAGGATGAGGATGACCCTGTATTAATGTCTGATGATTGTTTGTACACAAAGAAAACAGACAGTAAAACTTTTTCATTAAGTTCAGTGTTTGTGTCATTATATATATTAGTCATATTTCAGTTAAAAATGTAATTAAATTGAGCTAAAAAAAGACCTGTACGATCAAGACATTAAGCCTATTTTAGGATCATATGTCATTTTAGCATTTTCATGTTTTTATTACCGTAATACAGTAAACCAATATTGATTTTAGAAATAAAAAACAATCCGAGTTGGTCACATTTTGTTCTCTATGCAAAAGATAACTTTTTTTTTTTTTTTTGGGATAAATATATAGACATTTGACTATTTTCATAATATTTACTCAGATACACTACTGTTCAAAAGTTTGGTGCAAGAATTGTTTTATTTTTTTTTATTTTAAATTGATCAAAAGTCACAGTAAATATATTTATAATGTCACAAAATATTTCTATTTCATATTTCTGTTCTTTAAAGAATTCCCCAAAAAAGTCTGTTTTCACAAAAATTATTAAGCAGCACCACTGTTTTTAACATTGATAAGAAATTTTTATTGAGCACCAAATCAGCATATTAGAATGATTTCTGAAGGATCATGTGACACTGAAGACCAGAGTAATGATGCTGAAAATTCAATTTGCTATCACAGGAATAAAGTTTAAAATATATTCTACAAGAAATTTTTAATTGTAATAATATTTCACATATTACTGTATTTTTGAACAAATAAATGCAGACTCGGGGAGCATCTTTAAAAACATTTAAAATATCTTACCGACCCCAAACTTTTGAACAGTAGTGTACCTTTGAGACTTTAAAAAATATAATAATAATAATAATAATAGTGTGACAAATTGGTGTAATCACCAAAATGAAATGTAAATGCACTAGTTTCCATAAAGAGATTGTTTTTTTTGTACAGTCAGAGAAAGTCAGTAAAGTTACAAGACTGTGCACTTTATTTATCGTTCATCAATAGAACATCAAATACTTTCCTTTAACGTATACTGTAATAAAATAGGACTAGAAATGCATGCAACGTAAAGGCCAGGACAACAAAAATAATTAAATTCTCAACAATAAACTGCAACTCATTATCAATTCACCAGTGTTGGCACTACAAAGCATCGTTTAACAAAAAGTAAGGCTGGCATTGATACAACACTAGCAGTAACTAAACTGTAAACCTTTTTTCTTCTCTTACAATCGCATTTAAGAGGTATTCAGACACTGCATATGCCAATGCTACTGTACTGTAATTTATACTAGGAAACAGAAAAAAAAAGGTCTATTCAGTTTGTATGTGATCAGTGCATTTGTCATACACTGAAGAGCCACAGGCCCTTCCAAACAGATCATAATCAAAGGCACTAAAGCTTTACAAAGCAAAGATCTACAGGCCAGCACTACACTGAGAATGATGGGCACCAAAGAAATAGATCACACGACCTGAAAGTACCACAGAGGATGTTCTGAACTTATTTCCTTGAGATATTCATCACATAAAACAGCTACCTGGAGCTTTTCTGCTTTTGCACATGTGGCTTTGATTTGAAAATGACAGGTGAATCATCTGAGATCTGGCAAAATAGGTCCATTTCAAAAGCCAATGAGAGAATCGCACTGACATGATTGAAACATTGTCCATTGATGATGGGATGAGGGACACATTTAAAGTGCACTTACAACACTCTGGATTCACAATCATCAAGTCTTACAGCTATTATGACATTGCCATCCACACTCATCAATCATCACCAACTTTGCATGTGTTTGAACATGGTACAGCTCAAACTGCAGATTTAAATCTTTCCAACAAACTCAACGTCTCATCTGTTGGTCATTATGAACTGCGTCAAAATCCAAAAAGAATTAAAAGTGCAAACAAATGATAAATCACATTTATTGAACTTAAAAATAAAAAAGAAGAATATTTTTCACATGTTATAGATCACTTTTTTCCCCCCAACACCTAAGGCTATTAACAATGCATGAATAAACACCTGCTTTTGAGATCCAGAAGTTGGTCTTTCCTTTAAGAAATGTAAGGCAGTTCTCCAATTAAAGAATAAAAAATTACTTCTGGCAGTCAGTCGACTTTTTTCCCCCCTTTAAAAACATTAAATACCCATTAAAATGAGCATTTTGTGCTACTGACAGTTAACTAGCAAAAATAATTAAATAATTTACTACTACATTATTTTAATTTAGCTCTGGGTTTCTGGGTTTACATATTGACATCTTGTCCCCCAATTTAAATGACGTGTTAAGTGGGAAATTGTTAATTTCCATTAAAGACACAGCTTTGTAAATCCACAGATGTATCTCCCTCCCACACACCCACCCCCCACACACACCCACACCCACCCCCCACACTCACCCACACACACACACACACACACACACACACACACACACAGAGATAATAAAAGGAAACAGAAAACAAAACCAGGTTAGAAAAGTCTATACGACCATCACAGATCAACATACTCGGTGTCATACACAGAAGTACCGAATATATATATTTATATATATATATATATATGATGATTCGAAAACCCACAGGAGATGTGCATATTATTATTTGAGCTGTGTTCTATGAACCAAGGAGCATTCAAACTGAAGGACGGCCTGTTGCGAGATCCTATCTGCGGTTTGCAGGACACTAAGAGCTCAGATTTCATGGCTTCCATTATGACATGTTCCATCCTCTGAAACAGCCCACGCTGAATTTAGTTACTTTTGTTATTTCAGTTACTAATCAGTAGATACTGGCGGTGGGGCTGGATGGGATGGAGAGCATTTGTTAAATGGGGGCGTCGCCGAAATGTTTTAGCCGGATACGCTGGATATAGCTGACAGGGCTGTAGTTTGAATGAGCGGGACTGTAATTGGAGTGTGCTGGGCTGTAGCGTCCGGGGCTGCAGACGTCCGGTGAGCCCATGTGACGAGCTGGGCTGAAACGGCCCGCGGGAGACATCAAACCGCTCGCTGGAGAGCCAGGGGTGACTGAGTGAGCCCTGAAATGACTCTTGTACACTGCAGGAGTCTGCCAGCTGAAAACATAAATACAGATCTCAGTGTACATAAATATTTGTCACAAGATGTTCTCAAGAGCCTATCATAAATCCTGTTTGTCTTTCTTGCTTTTTGAAAATAAAAGAATATACACTATCATTTAAAAGTTCGGGCTTAAGATTTTATTTTATTTTTTGGAAGGAACATTTTTGCTCACCAACATTTGATAAAAAAATATAGTTAAAAAAAACATGGTTTTATATTTTAATATATTTTTAAATGTAATATATTTATATATACACAGTATATATTTTTATAATTTAAAATGTTTTTATCATCAGCCATTACTCCGGTGTCACATAATCCTTCAGAAATTATTCTAATATGCTGATTTGGTGCGCAAGAAACATTTATCATCATCAGTGTTGAAAACAATTGTCTTGCTTAATATTTTGTGGGAAACCGCAATACAATTTTTCATTAGGATTTTGTGATAATCGAAAGTTCAAAAGAACAGGATTCATTTAAAACTGAAAGTTTTTGTAACATTATAAATGTCTTTACTGTCACTTTTGATCAATTTAATGCATCCTTTTTGAATAAAAGTATTAATTTAAAATAAACTTTTGAACTGTATTATAAATGTACTATGCAGACAATCTAAAAGTTCACAACTTTCACTAGTGAGCTACACAGACCTACCTTTGCACTTCTAAGTGGGAGAATGCCTGAATTGTGCTCTTCCATTTGTGAATGCTGGGATACTTCAGAGGGTCAATATCTGTCACTCCTAAAGCTGACAAAACCTCTCTGTCCAACTTGCTGGGTGAATGACTGAAAAAGGAAACAAAGTATGAATGTTTGAAGCCGAAATCTTGAATTTTCCATTCATTTTAGACGGATTCTAGATCCTAAAATATGTTTGAATGGAGCATAACTAGAGAAGTGTATGGGACATTCCACACATGGTACAAAATAGGATCTATAAAGATTCCCCCCCCCCCCCCCCCCCCATTTCTTTTATAACAAATAGTAAGTCAAGGAGTGTTTTTTTTTTTTACCTTCAGAAAATGTGACACCCACAGGAGCTCAAAGTCTCTTATGCTCACCAAGGCTGTATTTATTTGATCAAATATTGTTTTTACTGTTATTTGTTTTATACTGTTGAGAAATAACATTACAATTTAAAATAACTTTTTTTTAAATATATTTTTAAATGTAATTTATTCCTGTAATGGCAAAGCTGAATTTTCAGCAGCCACAACTCAAGTAACATTTCTTATTATCATAAACATTTTAAAATGTATGCAAAAAAACAACAACAATACAATAACTTATCCAATGCCGAGTCATGGAACACTAAAATAGACTGTACCAGGAGCAAGAGAACATTGCCTATGTGGTGCCTAAGTCAAAAGTAGCCTACCAGTACTTAAACTTATTTTTTATAAATGATATAATATATAAAGGATATACTTTTTTTGCAGTACAGTACACATGTATGCTACTGTTTGACTAACAAAAAAAATGTCATATGATTATTATCATTACTGTTAACTAGCTAAAAAGCAAAAATATGACTCAATGGCTAAATCACTTAAAACTTACCTTTGATCATCAAAATTACACATTTAAACATTTCTCCCCCCGTGAAAATATTTTCTTTATGGCTTAAAATAGCTCCACTCACTCACCTCCACTCACTCACACCAGCTCGGAATACCTGATCCACTCACTCAAATTTACTGTAGTTAACGCTGCACAATAAAAATATACAGGCTCGTCTACAAGTCAATTTATCAGAATGTTAACACGCTTTATGTATCGCTCTCTACAACGTCGGCAAAGTTAATTGATATGATTAGCCTTAGGCTTGACTACGTGATCAAACAGATAATGTGTTGCTAATGTTACACAAACCATGTTCCCATTCAACATCTCAGTCTGCTTTTTAAAAATCAGTATCCTTAGAAATGCTTCGAACAACTTAGAATGTCAGTGGAGAAAGGCCTATAATTCATCATAACATCGTAATATACATCATATACAAAATTCACCCGCTATATTGCTAAATGTACCTGATTTTTCATATCAACAGAAAGATATACCAGGATAACCTGACTTCTCTTGAGACTCCCCTGCTTCACAGCATAGTTAATGTCATGATATGCTATCCCATATGATGCGATTGGTTACAAAATGTTTGTGACGTTGAGAACGGGCGATTTGAAACTGCGTTTTTGAGACCGTCTTTGGTAAACTGCAGTTTTATACTGTTGTCTGAAGTCAACTTTTGACGTTCGCGTGGTTTTTACATTCAAAAACATCATAATGAATAAGTAATAGGCTATTTTCTACCCTGGTTTTGAGCCTCTCTCATGGAACGCTCGGTTTTTATGGCCGTGCCGCACTGAAGACTTGGAAGTAAACGCCCATATGCAGTTGGTTCACTGCTATGATTGGATAAGCTTTGCACATTACAATGAGCTTCGGCTCCCCCGTGAGGAAGTGTGTGGGAAAACGGCAACCGGAATGATTCGCCCACAGGGCTCGCAAAAAATGTCTTTATCAAAAAACACAATGATTTAGCTCTCATCTACCCCAGCAATTAATTGGAACGTTATTTTTTATTACTTGGCCCGCCCGATCGGTGGATATAACCGCGAACTGTGCACAGTCAGACAAATCAGCATGATCAAAACTTCCGCGATTCAATTTTTCCTTCAAATATCAAGTCAAGAGAGTGAACAACGCACATCAAGAAAGTTATTTCTTATTTTTAATATAACATTATGTTATTTCACTATTTAAGATAGGCCGGTGATACGTTTTGGTAGCCCGTCTGGAAAACACATAGCCCCAGATGTTGGGCTTTGTGAGCCCTGGCCCACATGTCCAAGTCTGGTCACGAATCGCAGCACAATGAACCAACAACACCTCAAATAAAGGATTCTCCAGCCTGTGACAGCGTGCTAATGTTCAGTTAGACACGTACACATAATCAATACATATCAAACGATCTGTAACACTGCAATAATAACATTTACTCACATAAAGCCTTGTTTATACTTGACGCGTCCGCACGAGAACAAGGGTGCGCACGGCAAAAATGACGTCATTGCGGAGTGCGCCAGACCCCATTTCGCGTGGCGGTGTGCAGCGCATTTTTTGTAACTTTTCGCACGGCTCTGCATTTGAAGATGCGCAAGTTCTAGGCTTATATTTACAAAATGAGCCTACAAAAGCAGAAATAGCCTTTTATTGAAAATAAAATGTAATGTTTAATAAAAAAAACTAAATGAAAATGTTTAGGGAAATTAGGAAATATTTAAGAGATTGTTAATTTAGTTGTATACATGTATACATGTGTACATACATTTTGTTCTAATGTCACAAGTAATAATATCAAGGTTTACTGAGTTTTACACTATTCTTTTGTAGTGTGGTTTTTGGTGAAGTGTACTAAAATAAATATCGTCATCTGTGTACATTCTTCTACTTCTCACCGCTGTTTCCTGATGGTTTATAGAACAATTACTCCAAGTCGCCTTCTGTCGTTTCAAAGAATAGGACAACGGAGAGCGCGTCAAGTATAAGCGCCTTGTCCATTTGGGGAGGAGCGCGCGCAGTCAGCAGAGGCGCGAGCTGCAGAGCCAGGCGAAAGTATAAACAAGGCTTAAGTGTGTTGCTTCATTCATTCATTAAATTCATGTAATCTCATCCTGTCTGCAAATCCAGTCTCTTGTTTACAAACGAATCCGTGGTGATATGAAGGAACAAACGCGCAAATGTCTTAACCATGTGAGCTGGATATTCATTAAAAATAAAGTTCATCCATGCACTCATAATATTGCAATCCGAATGAAGCTTATGCAGCATGTTTATTGCTTGGAAGTTTGATCCGGTTAAGCTCCACGTAGGCCTATGTTATTTATCTATAACATGCCATGCACAAATCGGTGGGCAGGGCTACAGAACCAGGCGTTCTTCTTCTTCGGTTAAGGCAGTGTTTCACCACACTCTGACGTCACAGCTTGGCACATTCTGAGATCGAGCATTTGCTGGGCCTGGTGTGTATAAAAGCTTTCTTTGACTAACAAGGAAGTTTCCAGCTCCGAAACTTACATTACAACTTTTATATTTCAAAGGCTGAATAAAAAGTTGATTTCTCAATTCATGACCCCTGGTGAAAATACTCTGCAATGGTGTTAACTGATGAATTTGCACATGGTTTGTCTAAAAACATTAAAAACACTACATAGACGTATTTAAACGACATAAAAAAAACTTTCACCGCAGGGGGTCATATTAACACACATCCAATATTTTTTTAACCGTTTACGTTCACTTAAGACATAACCGACTGTGTTTACGCGTATACTTGTCAAGACTTGCGTCTTTACATAATTTTGTGTACTTGCTCAAGACGCGAAAGAGAACTCAATACTCACTCGCTGTCTGTGTGCGCACAGAAACAATCTGTCACAGCGTGTGAATACCACATTGAATATTTAAACTGACAAGACTTAAAAACACGTGAAAATGATAAACTTTCTAGAGGAAGCAGCACTGGCCCAATCGTTCAGATAGTTGATTATAGTTTTAGGGCAGCTGAGATGACAGACGGGGGCTGAAGCCCCCCTAAAAAGTGCCTGGAACCACACCTGTAGTATACTACAAGAGCCTTAATATTTCATTCCACTACTTTCCTAGTCTAAAAATCACAATTTAGAAATTCTCTGATACCGCCTGAAATATCACAGTGATCATATGCTTCTCTCACCCTTCAATAAACAGTCTTTTCGTCACTCTGGGAGGGGTCCGCAGTATGAAGTCCTGAGAGCTGTCAAGTGATCTGTAAGAGCTGGAAGACCCTGAGGAGCTGAGGTCTCTTCCCCCATGATCCCAGGATTTTGATCTGGCACATATCGTGCGCTCACCCCCTGAAGTCACTATAGTCTGTTGGTTCATAGGTTCTAACCTCTCACTGGCCAGAAAGTATTCATCTGAACTTGCACTGGACCTCCCATCTACTTCATTTCTTCTCTCCACTCCATCCTTCTCAGCTGCTCGTAATACGGACGTCCTGTCTTTCTCAAACACAGAGTCATCTTCCGAGGACAGCGAGAGGCGGCCCAGTCCGGAGGTGAGCTCTGTGGCCTGGGCGTCTCGGTGGCGTTTCCCTCCACTCCTCCTCCTCTCCCTATTTGTCCTTTCTGGCTCATCCAGCAGAGACATCCTCTCAAACTCAGCCATTAGGTTTGAGATGGGTGACAACATGCAGGAATTGGAGGAACCGCAGATGCGAGGGGACATTTTGTCCCCGTTTGGAGTCCTGTCCCCGGGGCCCTGTTCGCACAGGCCATTTTTACTGCTGGAGATCAAGGATTTCTCAGAGAGCAGTAAATCCTGCTCTGCCGCTGCCTCTATGAGGTCAGAACTGTGGGAAACTGGTAGGATGTGAAATTCAAGGCCCCCTACCGCCCCCTGCAGGCCATCTTTGGAGCACACAGAAGAAATACTGGTGAGTGCAGCATTCTGCCTGTTCTTGATCTCCTCCAGGCTGATGTCATCACCCTCATCCAGAAATGCCCCCACAGAGATGGAGTTACAGAACTTCTTCAGTTTGCCTGAAATTTAAAATAGCACATTTCATGGAGTGAAGGACTTCCCTTGCTCTTTGAAATCAAATGCTTTCCCCAGTCTAAATATAACTGCTCACATATACATTACTGATAACTTATCCTCGCCAAGGTTGCATTTATTTGATCAACAATACAGTAAAAACAATAATATTGTTGTGAAATATTATTACAAATTTATTTACAAGAGAATTTATTTGAAATAGAAATTTTATAACATTACAAAATGTCTTGACTGTCAATTTAATGCATCCTGCCTGGCAATTTTTTCTTCTAAAAGACAGAATCAGGCAGTTCAGAATCGATTCTTTCTTTTAAGAGGCAAAAACTTTATTTGATGTGCGCTTTGATCTTTAAAAGTTTGCAGACCTTTTGCATTCACAAACAGCTATATTACACACAAAAAGGCATAATAAGGGCACTTTAATTTGTCTGAACAAAAATGGCAGACGAGCTGAATGAAAATGCTAAATTTATTTTCTGACAGTAGGTGGTGCTTATGGAAATGTAGCAATAAACAAAAGCATTCGGAGGCAAGATAAAAAGAAAATGCCATCAACTTTTGTGAAGACAGTCAATTCATATAACCCTTCACCAAATAAAAACTCCTCAGATTTGTATGAATCAGGTGAACGGCCTATTTTAATGTCAGAAGAGCAAATTTGCCAAAAGTCTGCAGGTATGTTAAGAGTCAGTGATCTTACCCGGAGATGGGGTTTTAAACCTGTTGCTGGTTTCATTCTCTCCAGCCTCCTCATGAGCGCGCTCCCTGAAGTCCTTTTTACTGAGGTATTCTTCAAGCACTTTTAGGCCATCAGTTGACTGCAGGTCCACAAAGCTATCCAGGAAATCCCAGTACTCTGCCCAGGGATGACCAAGTTCATGGGCCAGATCTCTGCTCACAGACAAGACACCGATATCTAATCAATGCTCAACGCTCTATTAATGCCTAAAGAGCATGAAATGAGTATTATATATAAGAAATGTCTAGCTTCCTTAAATGATATCTTAGCACTGACCTGCCAACTCTTTCTGCCCCACGGTCTGGGTCTGACTTTAAGATGTTGTGGAAATGGTCTGCCCGTTCTCTAGGAGGAGTCTTCCATGCCCGTCTGAACTCATCCGCCTATGACACCACAATGGTTTTCATTCATAAACAAATTTGATTAGGTCATAATAATGACTAAACATCTGTTGAGTCTGACAGCACAAAACTCTAATATACTCAATATACATTTTATATATATATATATATATATATAAAATAATAATAAAAAAAAAACTCACTTTAGATGGACTTAAAGGCCCAGCAAATGCCCTGACTGCCATAACTGGATCCTTTGGGCTTCTGGGTAACCGTGGTGACAGGTTTTCCATAGGCTCAGGGGACCAAGGTGCACCAATCACAGGCTGGGAGGAGTTATCAGTGGCTCTCAATAAGGGGATGTATAATCGATCTGTAGCCAATCAGAAATCAAGTGTTAGAATATGGAATGCAACTAATGTACGCATTTAAAATGTTTTAATACACAAGTATATACCAGCAGTATTCACATGGCGGACCGAGGTCCGATTCTGGTCCCCGGCTTGGTTCCATTTGGAACACGGCACATAATTGCGGCATTTTACTGTTTCTACAGATTTTGTTTCTACAGATGCCACAATTATTTGTATCTGTCATACAGATGACTCCGACAGTTTAATTAAACCAGTTGTGACAAGTTAACGTGTGACACTTTTAGACGTTTTTTACATACATTTAGCATTATCAAATCAGCATATTAAAAGCATTTAATAATAAACAATGTTTAGAGGTTAGAGATGGCAAGGGTAGACAGAAAACTTTGAAATTACTAGTTAACTTTGTTTTGTGCTCGTAATGAGACATCACTGCTTTGGCTCTTGGGGCCCAAGATTCTCATCTTTGATGTTTTGAGAGTTTAGGATTGTTTAGTAGTGTTTACGGCTGCCCCCATGGAAAAGTACAATGGTTCAAAAAAAGTATTGTCCGGACCTCTGCTAGGAAGGAAATAGAGAGACCGGACCACTTGGAACTTTTTTGGCTTACCTTCTAAATATTCATTCATCTTCTGTTTGACCTCTTGAATTTTACCCTTTTCTTTCATTCTTTCACAAATGACCTAAATTAAGGGAATACAATGGATGACTGATAAATAAGCTAAAATAAATGATGAAATCCTTAGCATGAAAGCTAATGTATCATGGTTGCGGTACCTCGGAGGGTTTCTGGTTGTACTTGTTCTTGCAGTTCTTGTCAATGTCTGGATGAGAACAGAGTATGTTCACCACCTCTGGACAGCCAAATTTACATGCAAAGTGGAGAGGTGTCTCAAACCCCTATGAAACACAGGATACAGCATTCAGTTGGCAGCGTATTAGACAGATATCATATGCATGTACCAGACAGAAAAAGACATTGGCATCAAAATAATGTTGGCTTTTAAGATATCTTCTTTGTAAAATTCTGAGGCAGCACTTAAACGTTTTAATCCAAGATTAAAAATACCTGTAGGAACAAATTTTAAACAATATTTTTGAGCTTATCAGAGTATGTTCACGTAATTACCAGATAATAATAACCCAGATGTTCTACTCTGAGCTGTTCACGTCCTCAGAGTCAGAATTATGCGTTTCTATGGAAACAATATTAACGTCAAAATGAATACAACAAGAAACAGTTGTTATGCAAATGTATTATAGATAAAATAAATTTTAAGTTAATTTAGCAGAACATTAGACATTAGTTAACCAACTCTTTGCTAGCTACATCAAACTGTTTTGTATGTCTTGTTGTTTATTTTCAGATTAATAGTAGTCAATAACTGGAATTTAAAAAAATAAATATTACGAGATAACTACATTTGACTTGTGCCATTTTCAGTGTTTCTGCAGTTTTTTTAGCAGTTGGAATGCCATAATTATGGTAATACCTACATTGCATAAACACACCTACAGTATATAGTAAGGGTGTAACAATATTTTGCAATACAAAAATTTAACAATATGCATCATGGATAGTAACAATCTGTATTGTGTATAGTTCATCCAAAATGAAAATTGCTGTGTGAGAAAAATAAATTCAAGTTTACAGAGTTTTAGTGTCAGTACTACATTAAACTACTAATATACAGGGTTGGGAATCACAGGGTAACCTCACGATACGATACCAATAATATCATGATACAGCAATTCTGCGATAATCAATAGATTGCTATGTAATCCTATAATGATACAGCACGATATCTCTCTAACTATGAAAACAAAATGCTTGTGAAAAAGTTAAGTGCAGGTTTTCCAGACTTTGGATTTAAACTTGGCTGGGGCATCTATTATTTTACTCACATTGTTGTCCGCCATCCGGTTAAAAACCTAATTTTCTTAGGCTAGTTAACTTATGTTCACGTTTCCCTCATTCATGTGTTGAGTGCCACCATGAAGAAGGGGAGCAGAGAAATCTATTTAGAGCGCCTTATTTTATTCATTAAAATATTGATATCTGGCATTAGTGTATCGATTCTTGGCCAACATTATTTTAAATATATCAGTGACAGAGTGCAAGCATATTTGTATAAAATAATTCATTTCCACCCCCAATGTAATACCAAAATTAAAATTTTTACCAACTTTTACCACGTCTTGGAGTATCGCAATAATATTGTTTTGTAAGTTCAGTATCGTGATATGTATCAAATCTTGACATGAGTGTATCATTACACCCCTAGTATATAGTATAAGTTAATGACTATGCGAGGGACCATTAATGGAGTTGATGCCCATTTCAATCACTATTACACTACTATATACACACTAACACTACTTTGGTTAGGATGCTGCCTTTGAAGGTAACCAGCAAAAAGATAGCACAGGAATGCGAAAGCTGCTACTTCCACTTTCATGTTACAATACATTCTCCCGTTTTCACAGACAAGTTTTAAACTAGTCCCAGACTAAAATGCATGTTTGAGCCGTTTTAAATGAAACAGCTTGCACTGAAAATATGCCAGAGTTGCCTATGCCTATTTTGTCTCAAGATTTACACCAGTGATGTTTTTTTTCTAGGGCACATTTATAAAAAAGCTACTTAAATGCCTAATTGAACTAAAGCCTAATCCTGGCTTAATCTAAGCCCTGTCTGTGAAACCGAGCCATTATGTTTGAACAGTTAAATATTAAAGACCGATTAAGATGTAGCACTTACAGCTTTATCTGGCGTATTGAGGTACAGGTCTACGATATACCGGATGCGTTTCTGTAGCATGCTCTCCTGGTCATCTGGGTACATAAGACGCATGAAATCTGGGTTCTCAAGAGTATCCAACAGGATCTGAACAATGCCTGGCTGGTTCTCCTTAGCAGCCACATGCATCACGTTATACCTGCAGCCCTCCTGTGGTCAGATTTACAGTAGAGAAACATTTAAAAGAACAACATTCAGAGACTTTAAATAAGCTGTTGTGAATACGTAGAAGAACATGCTTAAAGTCGACATGAAACGGATACTATTTTCTTCCCTATTGTGACAGATCCAAGTGAAATGGCTTCTCAAACAAGAAAATAAAATGTAGGGCAGGACTTGATTTTGTCCAATGGGAATTGACTGGATTGTTGTGATTTGCTTTTGCTGCGATCTCATGTGTGTGGTTGTCCTGTCCTTGTGCCAGTAAACACATTGAAGAAGAGAAGAGAGATGGGAAGTTATTTTGATTAAAAATTATGAGGGATGAATTTAAAAAATGTGCACAGATAAATAATTTATATACTGCAATATTCCATGTAAAATAAGAACAGCCTATTTTAATTTTAATGTTGACCTTAAAAGTATATAGCTGTCTTCATACATATATATTATACACTGAACAAAATTATAAACTATAAACTTTTGTTTTTGTCCCCATTTTTCATGAGCTGAACTCAAAGATCTAAGACTTTTTCTATGTACACAAAAGGCTCTCAAATATTGTTCACAAATCTGTCTAAATCTGTGTTAGTGAGCACTTCTCCTTAGCTGAGATAATCCATCCACCTCACAGGTGTGGCAAATCAAGATGCTGATTAGACAGCATGGCTGGTCACAATAAAATGTGCAGTTTTACTGTATTGGGGGGTCCGAAAACCAGTCAGCATCTGGTGTGACCACCATTTGCCTCACGCAGTGCAACACATCTCCTTCGCATAGGGTTAATCAGGTTGTTGATTGTGGCCTGTGGAATGTTGGTCCACTCCTCTTCAATGGCTGTGCAAAGTTGCTGGATATTGGGAGGAACTGAAACATGCTGTCGTATACGCCGATACAGAGCATCCCAAACATGCTCAATGGGTGGAATTGTGTACAGATCCTTGCTGCAATCATGCTGCAACATGAGGTGATGGTCGTTGATGAATGGCACAACAATGGGCCCCAGGATTTTGTCACGGTATCTCTGTGCATTCAAAATGCCATCAATAAAATGCACCTGTGTTCGTTGTCCATAACATACGCCATGGGCCACTCGATCCACAACGTTGACATCAGCAACCGCTCACCCACACAATGCCATACACGCTGTCTGCCATCTGCCCTGTACAGTGAAAACCGGGATTCATCCGTGAAGAGAACACCTCTCCAAAGTGCCAGACGCCATTGAATGTGAGCATTTGCCCACTCAAGTCGGTTACGAACTGCAGTCAGGTCGAGACCCTGATAAGGACGACGAGCATGCAGATGAGCTTCCCTGAGACGGTTTCTGACAGTTTGTGCAGAAATTCTTTGGTTATGCAAACCGATTATTGCAGCAGCTGTCCGGGTGGCTGGTCTCAGACGATCTTGGAGGTGAAGATGCTGGATGTGGAGGTCCTGGGCTGGTGTGGTTACACGTGATCTGCGGTTGTGAGGCCGGTTAGATGTACTGCCAAATTCTCTGAAACGCCTTTGGAGACGACTTATGTTAGAGAAATTAACATTCAATTCACGGGCAACAGCTCTGGTGGACATTCCTGCAGTCAGCATGCCAACTGCACGCTCCCTCAAAACTTGCGACATCTGTGGCATTGTGCTGTGTAATAAAACTAAATGTTTAGAGTGGCCTTTAAATGTGGCCAGCCTAAGGCACACCTGTGCAATAATCATGCTGTCTAATCAGCATCTTGATATGCCACATCTGTGAGGTGGATGGATTATCTCGGCAAAGGAGAAGTGCTCACTAACCCAGATTTAGACAGATTTGTGAACAATATTTGAGAGAAATAGGCCTTTTGTGTACATAGAAAAAGTCTTAGATCTTTGAGTTCAGCTCATGAAAAATGGGGGCAAAAACAACAGTGTTGCGTTTATAATTTTGTTCAGTGTATATATATATGAAAATGGTGCATGTGGAAATATTTGGGATTTGTAAATATTAGGATACAAGGCCAGTTTCGAAAGAGACTTTGAACTTTGCAAAGAAGCCAAGAGCTCACCATATCAAGTGGAAAAAGAGACAAAACAACTCCATACAAACAGATCATGGTACAAAAGCTCTCACCTGGACTACAGTTGGGTTGTCCCCTGACCCGATGAGGTAACGAGGGTTGCTCCAAACCAGCTCAGTAAAGGCAATCTCGTCTCCCTTCTCCACAGCCTTTCTTAGCTTGGCCGTCAAATCTTGTGTCCGAGGACTCTTAAAACTATTTGCCTTCTCCCGGTTGATTGTGTCTGCCTCCATCATAGATGGGTGGTCTGGTTTGGGGAATTTAATACACACGCACCATGATTAGCTTAACATATTTTTACTTCATAAATTATTTTATAATATTTATACATTTATAATGTAAAATATACATTTTGAAACATGGTTGAAGTTATAAATAAAATAAAATATTTTTTTAAATGGGCTTTACATCTGAAATAATGGAGAGGTTCTTCACCTTTGTTAAACACCAGGCCAGGTTTGACGGGAGAAACACAGGAAGTGTTTTTACTAGGCGAAGGGTAGTAGTCACATATGCCTTTGGCAAATTTCTCAGCATCCTCACGATTGGAGAAAGCTTTAAACCGAGCCCCCTTCATCATTTTGACGGCCTGCAAAGCCTCTTTCTTATCAATGTACACATGGGCTCTCTCTACAGAGGCAGAGGAAAAGAAAATCAGTCTTAGATCAACATAACAGGTTTAAGTCATCTGTATATGCATGTAAAATACTATTATACTAACAACTCTACAGAATTAGTGCAAACAACCAATTACAGAGGGTACAAAAATCTTGATGCTGATTTCCAAAAAAACATACACTATGGTTAAAACAGTTTTTTTATTAGGGGGGGGGGGGGGGGTACGCTATTTCATGCATTCTAACTTATTTACACTGCTAAAGAGTTGGATTCTCATGCTAAACATGGGCAACATTTTAAAAAACGAGTTGGATGTAGGACAGTTTTTCTGTGCCAAATACACTCCTTCAGGATTCAAAGAAGTTTCGGAAAAGGAAAGTTTTTTCGGGTATGGCCCTGTATGACGTCATAAAGGGCGGAATTCCTTGTATGGGCATTTCTCCCGGACCAGAGCGAGAGCAAGAGCACGCCCATCAACGAGCTTCGTTTGGGTTACAGAAGCCACCGGCAGCGCTGTCATTTTGTTTTTAGATCACAAAATCAACAAGGTCACTAAAGAAGTGTGTTTTTGGTTGTGAGGGAACAATAACCTTTATCAGCTACCCAAATAACCCAGCGTTAAGGAAACAGTGGAAGCAGTTTGTTTTTCCGGAGCAGCAACAGAGTTGTGCAAGTGTGTTTGTTTGTTCGAGTCGAAACCGCAGGCGGTGAGTGAAACTGCATAATGCGATGATGTATCGTGTGTATGTGTGCTCGTGACTCTTTAGCTCCGCCCAGTGCACTGCACGTTATCGGAAAGAATCGGTACAGCATATCTGTCTCACTGTTTTCACTAAAATATTAAGCAGCACAACAGTTTTTAACGTTAAAAATAATAAAAGTTTCTAGTAGGGATACACCGATAACATTTTTTCAGAACCGATCCAATACCAGCACAGTTTTGTTTAAAAATTCAATGTAGAATTTCTATATCTCAGTGTGTTGAAATGACAATCACTCTTTTGTGTGTTAAACAATCTACTAAATACAGACAACTTCATTACAAAGAAGAACAACAAATTACAAAAATATATAATCACAATCTATGACAAAAATACTACTATAAACTAGATTGTGGATAAACTAGATTAGTGGGTAATTCAGCAGCAAATGTTACCCTAGAAAAATCATGAGTACACAATAATTGTATAAAATCTAAACATTTAGTAAAAAATAAAACCATTTAGTGGGGAACACATAAAAGTGAATAAGTGTAGCACTAAATCTGGTAAAATGTTACACATTGTTGTAAAACTAAAATATATTTATAGAAATAGGGCTTGTATACTAAGAAATTAAAGACAAATGTAAAGCGCAGCTTTTTAATGAGGCAACAACATATAGATAGGGCCGAACAAGAAAGGCTATTAATAATCTTTCATTGCGCAAAAGCATTATAATACTAAAGGCTCCAATACAGAGCGGCACAAAGCGCTTATGCGCATCCCGTGCGCAGGATGATGTGCTTGAAGCAACGGAGTCACAGCGCAGCGCTCAGTCTACATTGAAAAGTTCAAAACACAAAGGGAAGTTATAACGATGCAGAGTGTATCTATCTACACAATCATTTATTGAGCCTTTTCTTTTAACAGTTTAAAATTTCAGTTACCGTGCGTGTGAAGAACAATACAATCTCTAGTCTAGTGTTGTGATCTAACAGACACCAGGTAGAAAGTAACACGATTTAGAAACCTCAATAAACTCCAGCCAGAAAAAGTCATTTTATGCAAAACCATAAACCATTATCTACAGATCAAGCATAATAACAGGAACATTGAATCATCTTGGAGAGAGTTTCATCGTGTTGACTGTCGTAACCCAAGGCGACACCCAGGTTGAAAGCGGAATGGAGAATGACTGACAGCTGCAGCAGAGGGAAGCATTCACGTGAACTTGAATTTAACGACTCATATTCATCTGTACCTCACATTAAACTATGGAATGGCTTCAGAACACTTAATATAGCGCACGAAGAAGATTTGATGATGCTTTATAATGTTTTTTGTGGGGCACTGGGGCTTAACAATAACACAGAACATTACACGCACAGTATCAGACTTGGATCGGTCCTGCCTGACCGATACGGCAAATAATGGCGGTATCGGAGCTGATACCGATACTGATTATCGGATCAGCGCATCCCTAGTTTCTAGAGCACCAAATCAGCATATTTGAATGATCTGATGATCATGTGACACTGAAGACTGAAGTAATTATCCTAAAAATTCAGCCTTGCATCACAGGAATGAATTACATTTAAAATAAATTAAATGGTAATTATATTTCACAATATTACTGTTTTTATTGTATTTTTCATTCATCGGTTCTAACTCTATAGTGACACTAACTCTCTAGCGGCTGACCAGAGCACTGCAATTATTTCTCATTAACTAGATTACAATCAAATAGATTTCCCCACACATTTTGCATCTCTCCTCTGCGCAACATCAGAAGTGCAAGGAGAGGGAACATTGCTTGTGTCTAAAGTAAAGGTAAAACTGCTTACCGTTCCTAGCCAGTACATCCTCCCACAAAGGACACACCCCATAGAAGAAGGTGGGCGACACGTGTGCAGTTTTAGAGGGAGTCTGTGCCTCCAACTGTGAATTCTCCACATTACAGGGGCACACCGCTCCACTCAGAGCCTCCTCCTCCGGCGGGTTGAGGCCCATGCCGTACCCAAACTCTCCATCCTCGCCTGTGACCGGATCTAGGGTTGTTGATATGGCACTGGGTGGCACTACACTCCCAGAGCCTTCCAACGAGGCACTGTTCCCACCGCTGCCATCGGGCGCAGTAAGTCCAGCAGTCTCCACTAGAGCCCTGGCAAGCTTACGCTCAAATATGGCTCTTGTCGTGGCAGTGATGGGGCCACACTTCAAATTGGCTTTAATGATCTCCTCCCTCAACTCGTCAGCAGTGAGACCTTTCAACCTGCTCAGGACCGCGTCCATGCTTCTGTTGTTTTGGCTACCTGATTATAAAAAAAAAACACATTTGGGGTTATGAAAAGAAATGGGTATGAAAGCACACATGCAGAAAAGGGAGCACTGTATAATGTGGCAATTATAAATATAGCCCACATGTCTCACGCTGATTTCCCCCAAACCAGTTCATCGCAAATTAAGGTAAAGTTTAGGGTGTAGGGTTGGGTTAGGGGTTAGTTTTTGTTGCAGCATTGTGTAGGCATTCAGCACTGTGATTGAAATGACCAAAGAAATCTTTATAATCGACTGTGGGTGGAGTTTGTGCTTTTTTTGGGGGGGGGGGGGGGGGTATAACACAGGTAGGGCACTTCATGTAATGTTCTGCACACACTCCTAGTGGTTTAGAGAAATAATTTACTTCCTTCTTTTATTGCTAAGCCATCACATAAAATATGCATGAAGAATAAATGCAAATGTACAGACTGAATATAGTACTTAACTAGGAATGAAAAGCACCAATGATAAAAATTAAATATAAAATATATAAATCTCGACAAAATACAATGCATCATTTAACCAAGTAAATTAAGAGCTTTGGAGTTCTTTGAATATGAAATAGCTTGAATAAATTGCTTGACAATGAAATGATGACTGAATTTACTACAATGAATGTGAAATTTGGCAAGGAGCAATAAAAGACTAATAAAAAAAATACTTATTTTTTGTTTGTGCTTGTTTGTTCACATTTTAGAAATCAAACGCACCCTTAAACAGCAATGGGAAACCAAAGAGCACATTTTGATTAATAAACAACAAAAAACAATCCAAAACAAGGACAATCCCACAAATATGAAGTGCAGTTTTACTAAAAGCACCACAAACACTGTCTATTTCTAATATAAACATTTTCATATATACATTTACTGGTTAAATTTAGAAGCAATTTAGAAGACACTTCCCTAACTTTATTATATATTATGTTTAGGAGGCAATGCCCATGAATTTTCACCCCCACAATAAACACAGGAAACAAAGTTATCCCAATATGACATATGGAACTGTTGAAATTATTTACTTCCTTCACATTTATGAAACGCGCCATGACGTCGTGACGCGTCATCGCGGCAGTTAAACTGACAGCATAAAGATCCTTTACATTGTTAAAGATTTTAAAAAAAACGTGTGACATGATGTGCAGCTGTTCAAATCGTGGCACAGGTCACGTTTGATCTAAACTCGTCTAAATATCATCCCCTGTGAGGCAAGCATGCATTTGCAACATATAAAAAGTTTATTGAAACCGAGGCGTCACGCCCAAACTACCATCCATTGTAGTTTTTGTCTGTATATTAGATGATCATGATTAATAGAGATGACAGATCAGAACACGGATGATGAAATGTCACCCGTCATTTTAGCATCACTTACCATCTATCAGCTGGGCAGTGATGCCGTGCCTGATGTGAAAGCGCAGTTGTGCATGTGTGTTTTTTTTTTAAACGTTTATAGGAGTGTGAATCGCGCGGACGCTCTGGAAGGGTCGCATTGTTTACAGCTCGGTTTGCGCATGCGTGTGGTACAGCCTGCGCATGCTCAGTACGCCGGGCAGGGTTCATGTGTTTCAAACGCCGGGTGCAAGGACTATCGATCTTGTGAGTCGGCTCTTTACAAAGAATCGAATGAACCGGTTCACGAAACCGATCTGGGCTGGAAATTTTTATTTTATTCCATTATTATATTCAAAATGAAATTAAAGATATACATTTAAATTCCTCCACATATTATGTCCTTGCGAATCAGGATTTGCAGAAATGTACGAAAGATAAACACAAAATGCTTTAATTTATTTTGTCATTGTTTTTATTTTATTATATATTATTTTATACGAATTTATTTACAAAAAGAACATCTAATATCCGACGACGGGATGTCAGAAATCCCAGCACTACGTAAAGGAATGACAGAATTGTTTGAAACGAACTGTTCGAAAGAACCGATTCTCGGAAGAGTTAGACTTCCCATCAGCAAATCACCACATTTTAAAATCAATACTCCGACAATGACATCTCACAATATAGCAATTATTAATCTTATCACGTGATACTTAACATTTGACAGGTTGACTTTACTAATAAAGACAAAAAGGGAGATAACGTTACGCCTACGGACCTGAGTGATAAAAAACTCAGCCTGATAAGAAAATATAATATTACCTCTGCTTCCGTCTGCAAATATATGAAGGCTGCAGGTGGAGATGGGCTGCACACCAAGAGCTCCTTACATGCTTAGTTTCCATACAGCCATGTCTATTGGTACTTATTCTTGTGGCAGAACAGGAACAAATAGCTCGTTCTGTACAAAAAGAGCTATAACCACGCACAACTGGAAATATGGGGTTCACAGAAATCACGCCACTCGTTTCAAGTTTACGCCTGAGCAAAAAATGTGCCTCCCGGAAGTCTCTCTCTCGCTCGTTGTATCTTTGCTTGTATTTGAATTAGAGTTAGTAGCGCTCCCTAGTGTCTACATCGTGTATTTATACTAACATGATGGAAGCCTTTTCCGCCACGGAAAAATAAATAAATAAAAGGTTATTACGAATTTATATCTCGCAATTCTGATACAAAAAAAGTCTGAATAGTCAGATACGAACTCGCAATTCTAGTAAAAAAAAAAAAGTCGCAATTACCATTATTATTATTTTATTCCGAGTGGAAATAAGATTAATCTATGTAAAATAATGTAAAAAAAATGTGTAAAATGCATAATGAAAATGTGCATACTGTGCAAACTCTACAATAAATAGCGTATACTGCAATACGAAAAATATGGTAGTATATCATTCCAAATAGGCCAGTATCATAATTTCAAGATATCTGTAGATATTGCATTTTAACGACTAAACTAATACAACGCAGAATGTCTTCAAGCAACAATAGGCAGTTACTGTCAATTTGTAAATTATATCTGCTAATATAATAATATAATGTAATCTAATGTAACAATGTAATTAATATAATAGGAATTTAGAATCTAATTGTGAGTTTTTGTGAGTACTTTCAAAAATATATAATTTACATCTTAACAACACTGAATAGAAGCAGGTGTGGTCATTTTACAGAATGATTTATATTTTACACTCAATATGGTACATCCCATAAAAATGCTTAGCAAGCGAAGAATTAAAAGTCAAACTTTTTTGTAAACATTGAACAGAAACTCGTGCTTTAGTCAGTACAGTAATTAACACACAGCATGTTTTGATGAAATTAAAACCGTTTTCTTTCTTTTGCTGATTATGTATTAATCCTTTGAATATAATGTACGTTAGCGTGTAAAGCTTCATTTCCCATTATGTCATTTAAAGTAGTATTAAGGTTATCGCCGTACATGGAGATTAATGTCATCATCTCAGAACACACTTGAAACAGTTCAAGCCAATTACAATTTTAAATCCAGCTCCACATAAACAACCAACAGATGGAGTTGATGAAAATGAACACATCAGGGGAAAGAAAAAAATATTACACCTAATCAAAATACATTATTCAAAATATAGTCCACATATATCTCCAATAATTAAGGCTGTGATGATAACAACTATCCATGAGATTTTGGGATGCAAAAAATGTTTTTAAATAAATGAACATAGTATCAACACTGGCAAAAAAATGGCAAGATCTCTCCATCAAAAAGTCATATTTTACATCTGTCCATACCTGAAAGTCAGTAAGCTTGCTTTCTTTTATCAATTGTGCAATATAAGTCAACACCTTTCATATATATTATAAATATACAATACATCAACACCGTTTTCAAGAGCACATTCAACCTATTTTACATTATTTCCCAAGATCTCTCAGACAGAAATATTTATTTATAAATTCATTCAAGCTATACATTTTTAGTAGTATTTAAAGGTTTCCATATTGGATCCATTTTAAGGCGCAGCCCTAAAGAGAACAAGTCGAACTCCGACAGCCGTTATCAAGACCTTTTGTATGGGATTTCACATCTGCAGACCGTACACAACAAACAGATACTAGCTGATATTGGATGACCTGATGTATGAGATATTACCCTGTACAAAAAGGGTCATTTTTTCCCATTCCCACACTTACATTCCTGGGGCTTCAGGTCCTGAGTTTGAATCAGAAAGAGGCTGTGATGTGAAGTATAATATTGTAAGCGCATCCTCAAGGTCCCAATGTGTTACAAAACAGTGGACCTAAACTAATGGGTAATGCAGAACACAGTGCAGAGTGCATGTAGTAGACATTAAGTTGGCATCGCTCTAGACTTGATTTGAGGCTTGGAAAATCTAAGAATGCGGATTTAAAATCAGTTTTTGGAAAAACTAAACATTCTGGGCTGATCTGTGCTTTAAAATGCTTCATATGGGGCCTTGTGTTGTATTGTATTGTAATTATATTGCAGGGAACAGCTCTAGATCAGGCATCTGTCCAGTGATGGAATGAGAGGTCAGCTCATTCACAGGCACAGAGGAATGGAAGAACAGTTCAGCTGCTGAATTCTCCATGCAGGAAGTGAGAACTACCACCAGACGGATATGTAGAATATACACCTGACCAATTAGGTCAATAGGTCACTAGTTCTATAACACTGGAGTCCCTGGATGTTTGCTGTAGATCACATTTGTTTTTAGTTTTTTCACTCCTGCAGGACTAAGCAGCCTAGCAGTAGCCCTCACAAACCTCTTTCTGCACCTCTTATGAGATGAGAAAGAAAACTAAATAAAAGCTGAGCATCAGGTGGGTGACTACTGTGAAACTGCAAGCGAGATAAACAGACCAGAGAGAGAGAGAGAGAGAGAGAGAGAGAGAGAGTAGAGAGAGAGAGAGAGAGAGAGAGAGAGAGAGAGAGAGAGAGAGAGAGAGAGAGAGAGAGAGAGAGAGCGAGAGAGAGAGAGAGAGAGAGAGAGAGAGAGAGAGAGAGAGCTCTATTCGTTAAACTGAAAATAAATTGTGATAAAAGTAATTACAAAACAAAGAACACCAAAATGACCCCCCAAAAACAAAGCTGTGGTATAAAGAAAACTTTGTTTCACCCAAACTATCTTGGTTAGGTAGGGATAAAGCCAAATGTTGGCAGTTGATAAGAAATAAACAAATAAACTTGAAAGTGCCCATGAAGATAAAACCGAACTCTCTCCTCAGCGTCTTAAAGGATTCTTTGTGTATTACGAGGGCTGCATCTCCCCCGGTATCTCATCATTCTCTTCTTTATTAGACAAATCATTGCTGATATCTTCATGGAGCCCTAGTTTTGGAGCTCCTCCTCTGCGCTGGCCAATGACGTCACCGTGACCGTGTGCTCCTCCATCTGCTTCTGAAGGCTGTCCATCTCCTGCCTACGAGGAATGACCATCAGAAGAGTGAGAAAGGAGATGCCCACAAAGTGAACGCCATCTGTTATGCAATAGTGCAGCTTTATTCATTTTTTTTTTTTTTTTTGTGTGCGTGTAATTTCACTAGGGGTTCAAATTATTTCTCTTTTTTTTCACATTCATTTTAAACCTCAGGTATAAATATGTGGTCTTGTGCCATCATAAATATATGATATTGTATCAGATCTATAAAGTAAAACTAAAAGATTTTTGTCAATAAGCCTACAAAAAAATATATATATATCAATTATAGAAATAAATTATAAATTAATTAATATACACTACCGTTCTAAAATGTGGGGTCAGAAAGATGTTTAAATGTTTTTAAAAATGCCTCTTATGGTCAACAAGACTGCATTTACTGGGTCAAATGCATTAATATTGTGAAACATTATTACATTTCAAATCTATCTATTTTAATATATCTTAAAATTACATTTATTCCTGTGATGGGAAAGCTGAATTTTCAGCATCATTACACATGATCCTTTAGAATCATTCTAATATGCTCAAGAAATATGCTTAATATTCTTTGTGGAAACTATGATGATTTTTTCGTGATTTTTGGATGAACAGAAAGTTCAAAAGAACAGCAGATATTTAAACAGAAATCTTTAGTAACATTATGAATGTCTTTACTGTCACTTTTGTGAGTTCTTGCTGAAAAAAAGTATTAATTTCTTTGAAAAAAAAAAAACAGAAACATACTGACCCCGAATTATTGAATGGTATATAGTAAATTTACTAACTATTTGCTACTTGAAACTAAATACACAATAAAGCCAAATATATTTTCCCGGCTAATTGCATGGAATTGCATAGTTTGTCCTAATAGTGGGACAGTGTTACAGGGTGCCCATTCTCGTCTAGTTTTCACACAGAAAGTTATGGTATGATGTGTGCAAGTCTTACTTTAGCTGTCTCAAACAGTTGTGGAGATTATTGAGAGGTTCTTTATTGACGGATGTTGAGGCTTCAACAGTTCATCCAAAAGTGAGCCGGAACAGGGCAGTCTGGGATTTTTACTGGCGTGACTGGGGTGGATTCCCCCTTTAGATCCATCCGCTGTGTGGGGACAGAAATATTGAGAGAAAATATTCCATTACACACTTATACATATTGCAAACCTACATACTGTCTAAAGTTTACATGAAAATGAGCATTCGTCTTACCTTTCTGAGCCTGCTATTTTTGAGGTCCTGTTTGAGCTGGTTGTTCTGCTGAAGAACAGTCTTCATGCTGCTCTCAGCTCTCCAACTTTAGCCTGCAGCATGAATTTATCCTTCCGTGCGCCGTTGAGAGTCCTCCTGAACCATCTCTAGCTCCACCTTTATCCTCTACACATCACGTCAAACAAAAAACAGACCAGATTCAGTAAAAACTGAACCATAATACACATTTTCACAACAGAAACTGACTGAATAAAGCAACACACTGTAGCATGTCCTGCAAGGTGTCCATCTCTCTCTGGTGACACTGTTCCACCATCTCCATTTGCTGTTTTTGCGTCTCAATCTCCCGCTGCCTCTGCTCAACCTCCCACTTCAGATCCTCCACCTGCAAGGGGACAGGAATACAGTATTTTTTTTATATATACATAGTGAAGTATTTTTAGGGCTCTAGCAGAGTTTTCCTAACTTTTGGGCACTTTTGGGGCCCTTAACATGCTCAAAAACTCTTGAAACTTTGCACACGTTGGAATCGTCGGCCATCAGGGCCGGGCACAAGCTGACGGCGGGGCGCACCCTTTTTTAATGTTGTATTTGAGGGGCTCTATAGTGACCCTTTTAACCTACAGTAACCAAACTTCATACAAACTTCATACACTTATAGATCTCATCAAGCCAAACAATACACCAGCCCAACAGGAAGTCTGCTATTATGGGTTGTTTAAAAAATGCATGCTCTGGAATTTGATATACTCCTCTGCGATTCTTCCGATTGCCACCAAACTCAGTCAGCATGAAGCCAAGACATTGAGGATACAGTGTGGATTTTTGATATCTCGAATGGTTTGGCCATGGCGAGGCAACGGATTTATGGTGAAAAAAAAGGGAAAAAGGAAGTGTGTTATAACTTAATGACTAAAAATGCTTAAAATTACTATTACTACATTTTTTTTCTTTTTCTGAGTGTTCACCATTAAGATAATGTCAAATCAAATATATTTGTATAGCGCTTTTCACAATACACATTGTTTCAAAATTCTTTACAGAACACTGTGATGTTAACGTTTAAAATATTGTAATATCTTCATGCCTTATAGTCGCATTTAGCAGATTACAGCTGGGTGGTAATATAGTTTACATTCTGTAATGATATTAACAATAAAGCAGTTGAGATTTGTTAGATTATATATATAGCTTTATATGAGTATACTGTATGTATGCAAGTAAATTTGGGTATACTTATTTATCCAACTTTATATACAATATAGTTTACATTTTGGTATGGTATAAACAACCATGGAGCTGAGATCTGCTATATAGCATATATTGCTTTATGTGAGAATACTATATGTATGCAGGTTTAAATTTAAGCAGGTGAGATTTGCCATGTTGTATATATCGCTTTACGTGGGTATACTGTATGTGAATTATATTATATAGAGCTGTGCAATAATATAGTTACGGCATGGCGTCGCACGAGCAGAGCAGAAGCAGCAGTGCTGCGATCATTTCGGTGCAGAGCCTATTTTTGCTGTGCCGCTCACGCTGAATTAAAGCCACAGTGCATTGTTCTAAAATCAAAATTGACCTGATTTTCATGAAAACCAATACATTTCCCCATAAAATCATGTAAGTGAGGTGTTTTGTGTTTTTACCATATGACATTTAGCGCTGTGAGAGAAAAAAAATACACAAAAAACACATCCTTGCCTGGAATGCCTTGCCTTAAAACTAGAGGTATATCTTAATATTAAATACTTTTATCATGTAAACTACCTATATACAGCATGTTATATGCATATGTGTGTGGGACAGAGGGGAACATGGTCAGAGTATGCTGCCCAAGTGCCAATCATAAATCAAAGCACATGGCCAATGGTTGGAAAAGAACACCAGAAAAGGTGACAGGATGGATGATACTCGTCTGTATCTGTAATACACATGCAACGGTTCAGCTGCGCATGACAAACGCTTTCAGTGTGAAAGCACAACAGGCGCGTGCTGCTCCCGCTCTCTCCATACGCACAGCTTCTGCGCTGCCTCCGCACTGCTTGCGCATCCAATGTGAAACAGGCATAACTCTTGCACTTAACTCACACCTTGGTTCTGAAACAATGCAACCTGCCCATCCAGACAGCATATCAGACATATATTACAAGAAGCTCTGTGAAAAGTTCCAAACAGCAAGGTAGCTGACTAGATTTTACAACAAAGCCGCACTGTACCTCTTGGTTAGTGAGGGGCTGTTTGTTGAGCTCATCATCAAGTTGTTTTTGAAGGATCTGGAGTTGAGCGTGAGCATCAGCTAATTCCTCCTGGAAATGAGAAACCTCCTCAGAGTGCTTCTCATCTTGAGCTCTGTGAGAGAGAGAGAGAGAGAGAGAGAGAGAGAGAGAGAGAGAGAGAGAGAGAGAGAGAGAGAGAGAGAGAGAGAGAGAGAGAGAGAGAGAGAGAGAGAGAGAGAGAGAGAGAGAGAGAGAGAGAGAGAGAGAGAGAGAGAGAGAGAGAGAGAGAGAGAGAGAGAGAGACACCAAGAAAAGAACATTTACAAAAGACACCAACACAACCTAAGAAGTCACACGCATCTTCTCATTATCATAAATCAGAGATGTTAATTAAGCAATTTAGGCATTGATCGCCATTGCTGAGTTTACAGTTCTCCACATTATCTTACAACCATCAGTACATCACTCTAGAATAGCTGGACCTCAAAGATCTCTTGATGTGTGGCAGTAGTTCTATATTATGAGTTTCCGAGGCAGCTGTGATACTATAACCCAGAGTGTCAGGAAAACTTACGCAAGTGTCTTAGCCTCTTTCTGCAGGACTTTGACAAGCTCTTCTTTGGCCTGCAGATCTTTCTTGATCTCACTGAGTTCCAGCATGGCTGCCCTGTAGTGCCTGCGGTTATGGGCTGCCTCCAGCTTGGCCTCCGCCACCTGAACAAAGTGTACAAACACACAGGTCACACACATGCACATAAAAAAATAAACCAAAGCCTTTGGGAGTTCTCAAGGGGAACTGAAAATGTCATGCAGATGTTAAACTATATATTAACCTGCTCTGTCAGATCCTTGACTTTAATTTTCTCCTTCTCCAGAGCAGCCTGCAGCGTTTGCACCAACTGTTTCATCTGCTGGTCCTCCTCTTCTTTACGCTTTAATACTGCCTGAACCTGGAGTAAAAGATTACAGAGATGTTAAAAATTAAAATTAAAATTGTAATAAATATTAAATTCCACTTATTAAAGTTGTGTCAAATGATGACATGACAGGTCGCATCACACCTGCAAGTTGAGTTGGACAAGATCTGCTTCTCTCTTTGCCAGTGCAGCCTCTAGAATATTAGCATGTTCCCGCAATGCACTGTGGGATTTTCCAAGCCCAGCTAGTTTCCCTTTCTCATGCTCTAGCTCAAGCGCAAGTTTCTTGTTAGCATCTTCCATGCGACGAATTCTCTTTTTAAAATTTCGTGACTCTTGGAGCTGTGAAAAAAGTGAAAAAACATAAAATTTTGATAACACCACTTCTTCGCCAAATTTGCCCATTGGCCTCTATCCATCATGGCCTCCTAATAATCCCCATATACTGATTGGTTTCATCACTGTCTCCTCTCCACCAATAAGCTGGTGTGTGGTGGGCGTTCTCACACAATATGGCTGCGGTCGCGTCATCCAGGTGGATGCTGGACATTGGTGATGGTTGAGGAGATTCCCCCCCTTCTATATGTAAAACGCTTTGAGTACCCAGAAAAGCGCTATATAAACGTAACAAATTATTCTTTCACAAATTGCAATGGACTGTCCATTATGTGGAACTCACTTACTCCAAAAATCTTGGATCATCATATTACTGGTATTTTAATAAAATAAAAGCTATCAGCAAATTACATTTTTGGAGCAAGGAGGACACCATTTATTTTTTACAAACATAATAGAAACGAACAAATCAGTATACAGATCAGAGTTGATTAAATGATTGTGCTATTATAATACTATGAATTGAATAGTGGGGAAACGCATACATATACACCATTCAAAGGTTTAGGGCCAGTAAGATTTACTTAATTTCTTTTCATTTATAAAAAAAAAAAAAAAAAACTTATATTCAGCGAGGACACATTAAACTGCCCAAAAGTGATTTCTGAAGGATCATGTGACACTGTAAACTGGAGTAATGGTAGCTGAAAATTATATTTTTAAATATATTAAAATAGTAAATTGTTATTTTAAATTGCATTAATAGTTCACAAAAACATTTATTGCATTTTTGATCAAATAAATGAAGCCTTGGTGAGCATAAGAGACTTCTTTCAAAAACAAAATCTTACCAACCCCAAACTTTTGAACAGTAGTGTATTTATTCAGCAAGCAAAAAAAAAAAACGTAACCATTTTCTGACCTAAGAAAACGATGTGTTAATCATGTTAATTGTTACCTAATCATACAGGTTGATATTTGTATTAATTTAAGCCTTGTCTTGAACAACAAGCGTCTTATTTGCCACTAAGAATACGTTTTCTCCCACCTCGTCTTCCAGTTCCATCACTTTCTCTTGATATTCCTCCAGCTCAGTGCTGGTGAGGTTGATGACCTCCTGTAGCTCTTTCTCCAGCATGGCTTTACTCTGGCTCACTGCCTCCAGCTCTCTCTGCAGGGACTCCACCTTGGCCTGAAGCAATGACAAAAAAAAAATAGCGTTATCAGTTATTAGAAAAGAAGATACACTGTAGTTACTCATGGCACCACAACAATACGTCAAGTTTTTAACAACAAAACAATTATAATCAATGTGTCCCAATGCTTTCAGGATGTATGCAACTCTTTTAACTTTGTGTTTATATTGTAGACCATCACTACTAGTTTACCTGTAGTTCATGACTATTTCCTCCCTCTGAAACCTGAGCTCTGAGTTTGTCAATTTCAGCCTCAGCTGTCTCTTTGGCGGCGAGAGCTTCCTGTAGCCTGCGGCTCAGAATACCAACTGCATTCTCATAGGCCTTATGCTTGGCCTTCATCTCTTTCTGTGCACTGGTCAAATCTGTGCCCAAACGCTTCATCCTCACCTTCTGCTCTGTGATAGCCCTGGAAGAGAAAAGAGCAGGTGTATAGCAGCAAGTTAGACAAGAATTTTTGGTGAACTTCACCATCATATGTTTCTCTAAACATTCAGGGTCATTTTTAATTTGTTTAGTAAATAGTTAAAATAGCACAAAATGAATCCCAATCACCCATGCTTTAATTTTGTGATGCAAGATCATAAGCAAACATGTACAACTGGTGGAACACTTTGGCACTATTGTCTACATGTCACATAATATATCAGTGATGTCAAAGATTGAGCAGCAAAACTATCACTATGGAAACCCTTATGGCAGTAGAGGCGGTGTGATTGTGACTCACGTCTTGGCTTCATTTTGCATTTGTTCAATCCTCTTCCTCAGATTTTCATTCTCTTCAGTCACTGATGCCAGATGGTTCTGGTCAAACTGAAGGGACTGAAGCAACAACATAGAGAGTGTTAAAATATGCTATATACACTACCGTTCAAAAGTTTGGGGTTGGTAATACTTTGTAATGTTTTAAAAAAAAGTATCTGATGCTCACCAAGGTTGCATTTAAACAAAAATACAGTAAAAACATAACATTGTGAAATATTACTACAATTTAAAATATATCCATTTTCTATTTTATTTAAATTGTAATTTATTCCTGTGAAGGCAAAACTGGATTTTCAGCATTATTACTCCAGTCTCTCATTACATTACACCAGTGTCATATGATCTTTCAGAAATCATTATAATATGCTGATTTGCTGCTCAAGAAACATCTCTTATCTTATTATCATCAATGTTGAAAACAAGCATGCTGGTTAATATTTGTGTAGAAAATGTGATCAATTTCAGGATTATTTGATGAATAGAAAGTTCAAAACAACAGCAATTATTTAAAGATTTTTTTTTGTAACATTATAAATGTCTTTACTGTCACGTTTGATCAATTTAATGCATACTTGCAGCATAAAAGTATTAATTTGTTCAAAAAGAAAATCACTGACCCCAAACATTTGAACAAAGGTTTATGTAGGAAAAAGGCTGTATCCTTGCAGCCGAGATGATCTTAGTAATGCAGTAGGCGTGTACCTGCAGTTGAGAGTCAAGTTGGTCTCTCTCTGTCTGTACGGATTGTAAATGAGCTTCCAGGTTGTTCATCTGCTTCTGGACTCTCTCCACTTCCTTCTGCAGGCGATCCTGTTCCTGCTCTGCACTCTTCTTTTCTCCCTCCATTCTTAACAGTTCCTGCTTCAGGTCCTTGACCTCCGCCACCAGACGCTTTTTAGATGCCTTCAACTCTGAGATCAACTGTTCTTTGGAGCTGGCGTCTCTCCGGTAAGCTTCAACCATCACCTGCAGGAAAGTGTACAGTAGATTAAGGACACTTCTTCCAAATCCCATTTGACTATTTTGTTGATTCACAAGCATTAGGTGTATATTTTTTTGTGGTAGAACCTTTTCACAACTAGTCTTAACTTGTTTGTTGCTGGATTTGCATAATTAACAGTCATACATAAATTAAACCAGTAAGAAACAGATAAGATTTCAATAATAGTACTAATAAACAGAATGCGTTTAAATACGCAATAAACACTTTTTTATAATTATCACCAATACATCCAATTTGTTTTAGTCTCATACATTTCCACAGCTAGCTATATTTTAACCATGTTTATACTTTTTAGCTGAATACATTTAATTGTTTTCACAAAAACTGATTTATGCTAATTCTAAGCAACTTGAATAAATCCATTTTTAGAATATGATAATAATAAACTATGCCATGATTTTTTTGAGCGCAGAATTCTTACCCGTTTCATTTATGTATGACTGACAAATATGCATATTAGTTTGTTTAAAACAGTGTAATCCAAATGTATAGACATTTTACATGCAATTCAAATGCATAAATCTTAATTAAATAAATTAAATATTTTTGAGTGTACATTTTGAAGGAACTTTGGTCCACCTACCTTTTGCTGCATGAACTGCTCTTTCAGTTTCTGTGCTTGTTTTTTGAGGGTGCCATTCTCTTGCTGTAGAGCTTCAATCTTATGGAGAGAAATGGGAAAAATGCAATCTGAACCCATCCTAATGCTCTAGTTACTAAAAAGCCCAATCACTCAAATTCAAACCTCTTACCTGGGTTGCTTTAACCTGCACATCCTGTCTAAGCTGGTCAAGAGTGTCCGAGGCCAACAGCACTTCCTCTCCAAGCCTTTCTGCTCCTTCATCCAGCTCACTCTTATCTGCCCGTGCGGCCTGCAGAGCCACTTCTAGGACAATTTTCTCATTTTGGAGATACTGCAGGGTTTCCTCTTTAGCTGTGGTGTCAGTTTGTAGCTCCTCCAGCTGGGCCTGAAGCTCCTGGTAACGGGCCTCCAGCTGATTAAGGGCCTGTTCTTTGGTTTGGAGGGTCTCCTGAGTAGTGGTGAGCTGCTTCATCAGCTCTAGGTGCTCACGCTGAAGCAACTCCAGCTGGGCATCTTTTTGGGAGAGAATGAGTTTGACCTGGATGAAGAAGAATTTGAGTCATTCGAGTCATTATGCTGCATAAATTAGGTAAACCGGGAACACTTCCCATAACATCTGATGTACTTGTTACATTGTAAGAGGAATGGCATCTACACTAATATTAGTCTGTCTGTCTCATCATCATCCCTATCCCAAGGTTACTGTACTCAGTCAGATCTGGCCCGTATCCAGACCAGATGGTGGACCTGCATCTAGAGACGACCACAACAGCCCTGAATGTCAGAGGAGACCATGACAACTACACGAGCCATATAGACAGAACCCCTGCAAAGACCTTGTCGACTAGAACAGCAAAGACTATGAGAACCAGAGAAGTCCTCTGCACAGACCCTATGGTCAGCTTCAAGTCCTCCCCACCAAATGCTGGTGTAATGTATACTGATCTTCATGCAAAAGGAACTGGATGAAATATTCTGAATTATATCAATCCACAATCTGACACACCATGTTTGTTTGTCTGGCCAGAGGACTACATTGTCCATTGTCACCAATGGAGTTTGGGTTGCTTAGTTGGGGACACTTAATATTCTGCCCTATTATTGACTTGAATGAACTGACGCTATATGAAGTGCTTTATAGCTGAATTGAACTCATTTCATAATTTATGTACTCTACACAGTTACTGAACCGAACTGAATCAACACTGAACTAATTTCAACTAAATAATGACTGTTTACTATTGACTTTTTAGAGCTGCTTTAATTCTGTTTGCATCACTGATCATTACTTTCCTGTTTATCACTGTAAAGCTGCTGTATTGTATAAAGCGCTATATAAATAAAGGTGACTTGACATTATTAGGGGATGCTTATTCAAAATAACATATTAAAGGGTCTTGTTCAAGAGCACAATGCTGATTGGTTTGAACCTACAACTGTGTGTGTGCGTGTGTATATGCTAGCGTTTAGATACCTGCTCTAGCTCTCTCTCCAGTGTTGTGGCTGTATTGGCAAGTTTGAGAAGATGCTCTCGCTCCTCCTCAAACTCTTCCAGCTTTTGCTGAAGATCTTCCTCCACCATCGTCTTTGCCTCCTGGATTTGATGTATGGCCGCTTCTTGAGTCAACATGTCCGCCTGGATAAGAATCAGTCTATTATTATTGCGTATGCTTTTTAGATTTAATCAAATGTCATCTTCCTTCTTTAACTTTTTCCTTGTTTATTAATTTAAGTAAAAAATAAAATATAATGCCAGACCTCTATACTCTGTAGCTGTACAGCAATCCGTTCCTTCTCTTTTATAGAGCGATGTTTTGTCTCTGTCAGTTTGTGAGACAGAGTAACGTTATCCATCTTCAGATTTTCCAACACACCAATCTGAGTCATTTGACCGGCCTGAAAGTAAATATACAAACAAATGCACACTACAGATTGGCCATTCCGCATCTGATCCTTTCTGATAAACATAGGATTTTGAATGCATATACTACCGTTCAAAAGTTTGGGTTCAGTACTTTAATTCAGCAAGGATGCACTGAATTGATCAAAAGTTACAATAAAGACATTTGACATGTGAGACTGAAGACTGGAGTAATGCTGCTGAAAATTCAGCTTTGCCTCCAAAAGGAATAAATTACATTTTAAACTATATTAAAATAGAAAACAGCTATTTCGTAATAATGCTTCACAATTTTACTGTATTGTTGATCAAATAAATGCAGCCTTGGTGACCATAAGACTTCTTTCAAAAAGATTTTAAAAATCGTACCGACTCAAAACTGAAAATGGTAGTATACATATTATGGGAAAACTAATTCATACTCTATCACACTTCACCTACAACATCTTCACCTACAAGATTCTGTAAACATACATGATACCTTCTAGCTCACAACCTGACCATAGCGGCCCATTATACCTGCATGTTTGCCATCTCTCCCTGCAGTCGCACACGTGCCTCCTGTGCCATTGACAACTGCTGCTGGTACCAGAGGCGGAGCTGCTGCAGGGAGTCTACTTCTGCCTGCGAGGTCTTCAGTCTACTCTGCAGAGCATTCCTCTCACTCTGGACCCGCTGAAGCTGTGTCTGCAGGCCTCCCATCTGCTGCCGCAACTCTGAGACTAAGTGGAAAAACAACAAACATGGTATTGTAATAGGGGTTGCACAGACTAGTCGACTTTAATGCACTGCCATGACTCATAGTCACTGATTATGGCCTATAAGAGAGCGCAACAGTATATGAAGTCATTGAAGTCCACTTCTACATTTCTAACAGTTAAAATGACAAATAAATGCATACACAAGAGCTCTCCACAAGATATGTTTGATTATACCATCTGGATGCTCAAAATTGATTGGGTGAATGCACGCTTTAAACAGATTAATGTACACGTAAGTTAATCACCCTTCTGCGCTGCAGCATTATGCACACACATACAGACAATAGTTCGCACATCACGCACAGATCCCACGCACGCAGAAACATTCAAGAGCTCAGAAATGTATTGTCAACACTGTTCTGTGATTTATCAATAAAATAGCTTAGAAACGGAAAAGTTCTAGCATATATTTCTTAGTAACTAAACCCCTCAGCTTGCAGCGCTGTGTCATATGCCATAGCTGTGAAGAAGGCAACCCACGTTTGAGTCTCATCTCGGCTTATTTGTTCATTAATGACGTCATCAGCAACTAGTCAACGTCGACTCGACTTTAATCAAATAAATGTCAACTTAAAAAAATCTTTCAAAAGTCATTTAACCCCTTTCCCAAGCTCAAGGCCACTTCTGCTGACACAGTTATGGGTTTTTCAACAAAAAAAGCCAATCAATCACGTTGGCCAATATTTTGGACAATTACTAGATAATTTTTAACAGTAATTGAAATAGTTCACAGTGCACTAAATGTATTAAAAGCTACTGGTGCTAGTGGGCAAAAGCGATATCACCATGTTAACCGTCCTGAGTAATTATAATCAAGTCAACTCGAGTTCAGTGTTGGTTCTGTTCAGTTCAATAACGTTGAAGCTCCACCCTGACATGTACTACATCTACCACTTTGTCCTCACCTGTGTTGTCCCTGGTATTCATGCTCTGCTGCATCTCCTCCACTTTGACCATCAGCCTCTGGTACTGCTCTTCAGCCAACTGCAGGTCATTGCCCAGCGAGGCCAGGCTGGCGTTCTTCCCCTCCAGATTGGCCTGGAGATCCACCATAGCCTTCTCCAGTGCAGAGCAGTTGGAGCGTAGCGTGGTGACCTCAGAAGTGAGGGTGGTTTGCCTCTCCTGACTGGCCTGGGTTTGCTCCACCTGGACCTGCAACTGAGCATTTACTGTAGCCAGCTGTGCCTGGAGCTCCGTTTTTTCTTTCAGAGCCTGGAAATGAAGGAAAGTTTTAGAATGATCCATGTGGTTTCAACCATGTTTTTAAGAAGTATATTTGTAACAACTGATAAAGATATAAAAATGTATATATACACTAGTGTTCAAAGGTTTGAGGTCAGTAAGATTTCTTAAAATAAATTAATACGTTTATTCATCAAAGATGCATTAAATTGATCAAAAGTGATGGTAAACACATTTATGAATAATTTTAAAATAAAATTCTATTTTAAATAAATGCTGTTTTTTTTTACTTAAAATTTTTGTGGAAACTGATACTTTTTTCAGAAATCTTTGATTAATATAAAGCAGCACAACCGTTTTCAACATTGATAATAATAAGAAATGCTTTTTGAGCAGCAAATCAGCAAATTAGAATGATTTCTGAAGGATTATGTGGAGTAATGAGCATCACTACTCATGAGCATCATTACTTCAGCTTTGCCATCACAGGAATAAATTACATTTTAAAATGCATAAAAATAGAAAACGGTTAATTTATATTTTAACTGTATTTTGATCAAATAAAATGCAGAGACTTCCTTAAAAAACATTTAAAAAATCGTATTGACCCAAAACTTTTGAACAGTAGTGTATCTGTATGTGTCTCTGACTGGCTGCTGGTTACAGTGATTACTTTCTTTTGTATTTGTATTTTTAATTTATGTATTTTTATTTGTGAAAAAAATACTATAATAGGATTACAGGAAAGAATTGAAGATTTTTTTTTTTTTTCAAATAAAATGTTCTAATCAATAATTAAAATGAATTAATAAAATAAATAAATGGCTATATTGCAGTAATGTTGTGTATGAGCTGTTTACTAATATAGCAAATAGCAAATATTGGATGAATTCCTGGGACTCTACTATTCACTCACCTGATTGGCCTCGGAGGAAAGAGACTCCAGTTGTCCTTCTAACCTCATTTTCTCTTTCAGCACTTGCAGCATCTCATCATGAGTCCCCATCACAGAACTCCCATATGACACACTGAAAACACATAATTCAATCATGACAGTTTAATTGGCTGGTTCTCCTAAAGGTCTAAAAATATATAGGGAATGTAATAACCGGAGGAAACTGCGGCCCATACCTGCTGGAGAAGCTGTCCCTGCGACTGCGAGGCTCTACGCTGCCCTCTCTTTCCTGCTCCAGCTCTTCCATGTGTCTCTCTTCAGTGGCTGCCTGCAGGACTTCCTGCAGTGATGGAAAGTGGCCCATGGCTTCTGGAGCAATCTCTCTCCCTTCAACAGTATATGGAGCCTTTGGCCTGTTCACTATTGCAGCTAACCTATTATAAGTCCCTGTAGTAGACACACTACTATAGGACGAGCTATCGCTGTCATTGCCGTCAGCTCTGAAACCTGATTCGCTGCCATCCACCTCAGAGACATTGTCTCTGATTAGCTGAGATGATTCCAAATGGGAGTTGGTCTCTGAGCTGATGCTGATTTGCGAAATGGTGGAGACTGAGCTGATGGAGGAATGTAGCGAGCTAAACGATGAGTCGGCAGACGCAGAAACTACCCCACCAGGTGCCTCTGAGCTTTTAACGTCAGATTCGGGAGTTTTGTAGTCAGCGAGAGAGTGGATCTTGTTGGAGCGAGATGATTTGGACTTCTTATCCTTGTTGGAAGGGATTCCCAGGCTTCCCAGTTTGGGACCACGAGGAACGCTGGTGCGCAGGAAAGAATATTCCTTAGTCATGGCAACGGTACTGGCCCTTGGGAGACCCTCAGGATGGAGCATGAGCTCTGGGTCCAAAGTGCTAAATAGGCGGCTCTTAGGAGTGGACCTCCTGGTCTGAACGAGACAAAGAAATGACAATTAAACATATTAAGACAAAAACAGGAGAACAATAGCAAAAACTGGACAAACACTGAATGGTTTATCTATGTCTAACATTAACACGTCAATCTATAGCTAATATTAAAAAAATATATTTTACCCAAAAATTCACTCACCTTCATGTTGTTCCAATCCTGTTTGACTTTCTTTTTTTACCAAGGAACACAAAAGGAATGAGAATGTTAAAATAAATAAATAAATAAATGGTGAATAGCAAACCAAAAAATGTTGAAGTCCATTTAGTGTGATGCTTCTTCATGTGCCATATTTAAATACACTAGAGAGCGGTGGCACATTTTCAGAGATTAATGACTTAAAATTTGGTCTGTTCTTCACACAAAATTATATTATGACTTCAGAAGATTTGAAATATAGCACACAAGGAATGTGGACTACTTTAATGGTGATTTTTGGGGGTTGACCGTGTCCAGTCTCATTCACTCATTCACTTTCAGTTTCCTTTTGTGCTCCACGAAAAAAAGAAAGTCGACATGTAATGAGGGTGAGTAAATTATGCCAATTTTAATTTTTTGCCAAACTATACATTTAATTCAATATCAGTCATTTCATAGAAACTGACAGTTCTCATTTGCTGACTCACTCTCTCTGTGTGCCGCTGTACTCTGTATTGTTTGAGCTGTTCCTCTAGACGCCGACGAGCTTCCTGGCGAATTTTTTCTTCATTTTCCATCTCCACTGATGGCTCTTCTGAAGCTACAAGAAAGACACAGTCAACAAATGCACAAAAACTCTTGCTAAATAAAAATAGGCAGGTGAAAAGTTCAGCTATTGTCAACCAAGCTGTATTGGATTGAATGCAACAGGCTATTGATTATACAAGAAATCATCAATCCTGAAACATGCTTGTTTGACAATGCCGTTTCTAGGGATGGAAATTGACAACTGGTTCCATTTTTTAAAAATACAAGAACTTACTGGTTCTGTTATAATAACGCAATATACACAGTCATCTTTTTTCATCTTTTTACAGTTGTGAGTATGATGAGTAAGTGTCTTATTTGTGCACATTATTAATAGTTTTAATGCAATTAATTGCAGTTAACAGTTCTGTGTAAATGCTTCTTTTGGTGGTTTATACACTGTCCATCCAAAAAAAAGAGTCGCTGTTTGGATTTAAATAGGCAAATGCTTAAGAGTCTATGACTGGCTCATTATTGCAGTGATTATTATATTTCTAGCATGTTATACATTTAGCAACACTTCTTCTAACCCTAATTGATGGAGTGTGTACTCCATGGAAATAAATGTTGTGAAGTTATTTCCATCAAGAGGTGCATTAATATTTGGTCTTGTATTGGCAATGCAAGAGTCAAGCACTCTGTAAAGTGTCCAGCACATCCCAAAGACTTTCAATGAATTCAAAGGAACACGCCGACTTTTTGGGACTTTCGCTTATTCACCGTATCCCCCATAGTTAGATAAGTTTATACATACCATTTTTATCTCCATGCGTGCCATAACTCTGTCTGACGCACCCACTGCTAGCCTAGCTTAGCACAAAGACTGGAGGTAAACGGCTCCAGCTAGCCTACTGCTCAATAAGTGACAAAATAACGGCAACATACTCCTATTTACATGTTGTGATGTGTATAGTTACATCGTGTACTAAGACCGACGGAAAATGAAAAGTTGCCATTTTCTAGACCGATATGGCTAGGGACTATACTCTCATTCCAGCGTAATAATCCAGGAACTTTGCTGCCGTACCATGGGTGCAGCGGCGCAATGATATTACGCAGCGCCTGAAAATAGGCTAACTTCCTTCAACATAACCAACGTGACAACCTGCTTGAACAGAGAGCGTGCTGGGACTATTTTCAGGCGCTGCGTAATATCATTGCGCCGCTGCAACAATGGTAAAAACCACCAAAATAGAGCAGTTTTTGAGCAGTAGGCTAGCTGGAGCCGTTTACCACCAGTCTTTGTGCTAAGCTAGGCTAGCAGTGGGTGCGTCAGACAGAGTTATGGCAAGCACGGAGATAAAAATGGTATGTATGGACTTATCTAACTCTGGGGGATATGGTGAATAAGCTAAAGTCCCAAAAAGTCGGCGTGTTCCTTTAAGGTCTGGACTCCCAACCATTCTTTCACAATTTGAGCCTGATGAATCTTGACATTGTCATCCTGGAATATGGCCATGATGTGTCTTCCTACATGGTTGTTTAAGAAATGAAAAGCTACAATCCATCAATTAGGATTAGCAGGACTGTTGCCAAACATATAACATGCTAGAAACATAATAATCACTGCAATAATGATCCAATCATTGACTCTTATGCATCTGCCTATTTAAATCCAAACAGCGATTTTTTTTTGGCCAGGCAGTGTATGTTTTGGTACAAAACCACAGAAAAACTAAATTCAAAGTATGGGTCTAAATAAGTTAGTTACTAGAAGGAATAAATAAATATAGTGTGTTTTTTTTGGTTTTGTTGGAACTGTATAATAAAATCTTATATTTTTATTAATGCTCTGTTAAAATCTGAAATTAATAATAGCCAGGCTGCTGAGCAGTTTTCAGAGCAAACTTACTAGAAGAATCAGTCATTAGTATCATTACAGGAATTGTAAAGTGGAAATGGAACCAGAATCATTCAAATGTCTCATGATTCCCATCCCTAGACTTTTAAGAGTGAAGCTTCATGCTCGTCCTGGCAGACCAAACACCATGTGATCTCTGCAAACCATAATGAGCCATTCCATCTGCCTTAGTCAGAAAGAGAAAAGCACACTTCAGTTTCTGCATCAGTTAGTTATTAGTTCAGCCATATTTCATATCCAATCCAAATTAACTTAAGATACTGGCAAGACAACGTGCATCTTGTTTTCTGAGAAAAGCTTAACTTTTCCTGAATCACCAAATAGCACAACAACCCCAGTATTGCTAGCACAGAATTGTCAGAAATCAAAGCACCAACAATCACAGGAGAGACTAATTAGCCTTTAATTAATTAGGGGGCATTATGCAATAAAGAGATTCCCACTAAAATCTCTCTGCAAGCCAAAACGGAGAAGCAAGCAAAAACAGGGTACACCAAATGGGGAGGGTTAGCCTAAATCAGCCTCAAAAGCCAAACTGGGGGGAATTACAACACAACAGGAAGGGAAGAGGGTGATTCGGGGGGGTTATCCAGTATCATATGCTTACACAATTCAGTCTCCTGCATAGGAATACTTAGTCTGAGCGATTGCAATGCGTCACTCTTGTGAACAGAGCCCTCTGCAAGAGCTGCCTCAGACTTCTCTAGGCTGTCAGGGAAAGAGGCCACACCTGGATCCAGTACTGCGCTCAAGGGGGAGTCGGCAAGGTGGCTGCCCAGGGAAGGAGTTGCCAGAGGTGGGGTGCTGCCTCTGTGAGCTTCCTGACACTCCACCACGGCCTCTCCGTTTGGCAACAGCTCTGCTTTGACATGACCTACAAAAAAAGAGTAGGGATTCAGCAAACAGTTTTACATTTACAGGTGTTTTTAAGTGTTTTACGGGCCAATATATATGGACATCTATGGACCATATTCATTAATATACAGAAAAATAAAATGATTAACTGGTCATTTAACAACTGTAGGCCTAGCTAAAAAATAAACACAACAGAGTTTTAAATAAAAATTGTTGTATTTAAAATGATTAAAATTAAGCAAAATGTGATCAAATAAAATTAATTTATTTAAAAAAATGTATTACCCAAAAGAGCACACAAAAACTATTTGGTAATACTTTACAATAAGGTCCCATTAATAATGCATTTACTAACATTAACAATGAGCAATACATTTGTTATAGTATTTATTTATCTTTGTTCAAATTGGTTATTAAAAATACAACTATTCATTGTTAGTTCATGTTAACTCATGTCCATGAAATAATATTAATAACAGATACAACTTTTGATTTTAATATTGTATTAGTAAATGTCAAAATGATGATGATGCATTTGATTTATATATATGCTTTAGAAGTATTTTTCATTGTTAGTTCATGTTAACTAATGCATTTAACTAATGTTAACAAATTGAACGGATTGTTACCAACCGAAGTGTTACCAAAATTTCTGTAGAAAACACTGGCCCATTCATAGACCTATTTGTCATCCGTGATTCATTTATTCCACAGACAGAACCGTGTCTGAGATACTGAGATACATTACTGAGATAAAGTGAATAGTCCACAATTAAGGGTCCATCTTCTCATCATGTCGAGATCATTTTGAACATACAGTGGTGGTCAGAATTATTGGCACCCCTGGTAAATATGATCAAAGATGGCTGTAAAAAAAAAAGTGCATTGTTCATCCTTTTGATCTTTTATTCAAGAAATTCACAAAAATCTAACCTTTCATTGAAGTAAAAGAATTGAAAGTGGGGGGAAAATCACATTATGAAATAAATGCTTTTCTCCAAAACACGTTGGCCACAATTATTGGCACCCCTAGAATGTTTTATGAGTAAAATAGCTCTAAAGTATATTCCCATTAATATTTAAAAAATTTTAGCACACCAGGGTGACTAGGAACATGAAATTGTCTAGCTATAATGTCTTGTTCCACAGGAGTATAAATATGAGGAAACACAAAGGCCAAATTCCCTTAATCATTCATCACAATGAGTAAAGCCAAAGAATATAGTTCTGATGTGCAGCAAAAGATTGTTGAGCTTCACAAAATAGAAAGTGGCTGTAGTAAAATAGCTAAAGCATTGAAAATTCACATTTCCACCATCAGGGCAATAATTAAGAAGTTCCAATCAACTAAAGATGTTATGAATCTGCCTGTAAGAGGACGTGTGTCTATATTGTCTTAATGCACGGCGAGGAGGAGAGTTTGAGTGGACAAAGACTCTCCAAGGATCACAGATGGAGAATCACAGAGATTAGTTGGGTCTTCGGGTCAGAAAGACAAAAAAAAAAAATCCTTCTTGCTCATCCAGAAACAACCTCCAGCATATTCAGTTGACAGACACGACTGGAAATTCAAAAGGGACCTGGTTCTGTGGTCAGATGAAACTATAAAAAGAGCTTTTTGGCAGCAAATCCACCAAACAGGGATAAAAAGTGCCCCATGCCCACGGTTAAAAATACCACTGGATCTTTAATGTTGTGGGCCTATTTTTTTTACTGGAGGTCCTGGACATCTTGTTCAGATACATGGTTTAATAGATTCTAGCAAATACCAACAGATAAAAAAATCTAAACCTGACGGCCTCTGCTAGAAACCTTATACACTCACCTAAAGGATTATTAGGAACCCCCTTTCGCCTTCAGAACTGCCTTAATTCTACGTGGCATTGATTCAACAAGGTGCTGAAAGCATTCTTTAGAAATGTTGGCCCATATTGATAGGATAGCATCTTGCAGTTGATGGAGATTTGTGGGATGCACATCCAGGGCACGAAGCTCCCGTTGCACCACATCCCAAAGATGCTCTATTGGGTTGAGATCTGGTGACTGTGGGGGCCATTTTAGTACAGTGAACTCATTGTCAAGTTCAAGAAACCAATTTGAAATGATTCGAGCTTTGTGACATGGTGCATTATCCTGCTGGAAGTAGCCATCAGAGGATGGGTACATGGTGGTCATAAAGGGATGGACATGGTCAGAAACAATGCTCAGGTAGGCCGTGGCATTTAAACGATGCCCAATTGGCACTAAGGGGCCTAAAGTGTGCCAAGAAAACATCCCCCACACCATTACACCACCACCACCAGCCTGCACAGTGGTAACAAGGCATGATGGATCCATGTTCTCATTCTGTTTACGCCAAATTCTGACTCTACCATCTGAATGTCTCAACAGAAATCGAGACTCATCAGACCAGGCAACATTTTTCCAGTCTTCAACTGTCCAATTTTGGTGAGCTCGTGCAAATTGTAGCCTCTTTTTCCTATTTGTAGTGGAGATGAGTGGTACCCGGTGGGGTCTTCTGCTGTTGTAGCCCATCCGCCTCAAGGTTGTGCGTGTTGTGGCTTCACAAATGCTTTGCTGCATACCTCGGTTGTAACGAGTGGTTATTTCAGTCAAAGTTGCTCTTCTATCAGCTTGAATCAGTCGGCCCATTCTCCTCTGACCTCTAGCATCAACAAGGCATTTTCGCCCACAGGACTGCCGCATACTGGATGTTTTTCCCTTTTCACACCATTCTTTGTAAACTCTAGAAATGGTTGTGCGTGAAAATCCCAGTAACTGAGCAGATTGTGAAATACTCAGACCGGCCTGTCTGGCACCAACAACCATGCCACGCTCAAAATTGCTTAAATCACCTTTCTTTCCCATTCTGACATTCAGTTTGAAGTTCAGGTGATTGTCTTGACCAGGACCACACCCCTAAATGCATTGAAGCAACTGCCATGTGATTGCTTGATTAGATAATTGCATTAATGAGAAATTGAACAGGTGTTCCTAATAATCCTTTAGGTGAGTGTATCTTATAACAGGCCGTGGTTGGATCTTCCATCAGGACAGCGATCCAAAACAAACATCAAAATCAACACACAAATGTGTCACTGAACACAAAATGAAGCTTCTGCCATGACCATCCCAGTCCCCTGACCTGAACCCTATAGTGGGGTGAACTGAAGAGAAGCACCACCAACATGAATCTGGGAATCTGAAGGATCTAGAGAGATTCTGTATGAGGAATGGTCTCTGATCTCTTGTCAGGTGTTCTCCAAACTCATCAGGCATTTTAGGAGAAGACTTAGAGCTGTTATCTTGGAAAAAGGAGGTTGCAAAAAGTATTTAATAAAAGGGTGCCAATAATTGTGGCCAAGGTGGTTTGGAGAAAAGCATTTATTTCATAATGTGATTTCCCCCCCAACCCCCCACTTTCAATTCTTTTACTTCAATGAAAGGTTTTGCAGATTTATTTTTTACAGCCATATTTGATCATATTTACCAGAGGTGCCAATAATTCTGACCACCACTGTATTTGTCTAAAGCATTATTCTTTTCTTTATAGGTAAAATGTTACTTTTAGCCTGTTTATATCTAAGTTATGAGGTTATGATTGGTGCTTTTTGGTCATTCACAACATTCATATTTAGAGACCAGCATATAGCCTGAATGTTCTCCTGTGTGCAAGTCTTGCAGAACAAGTCAAACAGCCTAATCGAGCTACAGTGACAGTTCAGGAAACTGACACTGAAAGTGAGGGGGACGTTTGTGGATATACAGTATCTAGAGAAAAATACTCCTTTATAAGGTAACAAATGGCACGAAAAGTGGGAAGAAAAAACATCTCAAAGCCAAGTGACGCAGTACACAGCAAATGTTCACTTTGAAATCTTGCCAAGTTATGAATGAACTGAACACAACAAACAACTCTCATAAGACAAGCTTAACAGTGAATCCTGTATATGCTCACATTTTGAGCATAAATTGTACATTTATATAAACATCTGGGAAAGGATGAATCAGAAAGTACAAATAAACAGCCTCAATGTTGATCAATCCAGTGAATGAATCTATGAATCTAACTGCAATATTTAGAACAAGGGTTTTCAATCTTTTATATGCCACGGACCCCCAAATATGATCATACTCATGTGAGGGACCCAAATTCTAGAATTTAAAAGACAGCTACACATTTTCGTGTATAAAGACACAATTTATACTATAAAATATTATTTAAAAAATATTTAGTTTATTTTACGTTACATTACTCTTTTTTTCTACTCATTATAGTACTGTACTGTTACTGTTTTTTTGTTTATTCATTTGAATAATTGTTTTATTTTATTTAAATCAATTTTGTTTTATTTAAAAAAAAATATTATGCATTTTATTTTAAATAAAAATTTCTCTAAACTTTTCACACTCTTGCAGCCCCCTGTTTGAAAACCTCTGACTTAGAACATCATCCATCAAATGTCATCTCAAAATAACACTCACCATTAGGGATTTTCTCCAATAAGAGTGATCTCTCCGACTTCAGAGATTCTACAGTATTGCTGTCTGGGTGTTGTGCATTCAGCTGCTGAGGGATGGCCTCAATTGAGGATGTTTCATTATTTCCATTTTCCATATCTCTTGAAGTACAGATGCTGTTCTAGCATCCATAAACATGAGCTGGGTCTCACTAGTGCAATTCACCTTTACTTCATGCTCGGTAAACTTTGGTTGAGACTGCAGACTGGCCTGGATGGTGCAAACGGCTTCGGTCCTTGGTGAACCTGAGGAATGAAAACATGACTTAAAATCATCCATACTGTGAGGGTTCAAGGTTCATTGCACAGTAAAAGCAACAGCAGCAACAATGATTAATAACTAATTGATCATTTAGTCATGACGCTGATGCTTCCATCTAAATCATCTGACATTACGACAATTACAGGGACCTGTAAGCAATCTAAGATTAAATGTCTTGATCAAGGCCAAAATGGAAACATACAATGAACGGGATTCAACATGTTCCTGAATCAACATCTTTGTTGATCATGGAACAACATTCCAATCAACCAAACAGTTTTGAGTGATAAGTTTACAGTTTATGTCAAGTTTAGGCTTACAACCAGGGTTTGATGCTTCTACATCAGTGTTTTTCACTTTTCATTTCCCTCTGATTTTAGGGATAAGTTATGGGTAGGGTTAGGTTTAAGGGTAGGGATAGGGCAACATTTTTGGACAGGAATGTTGTTCCAAGATCAACAAAATATGTTGATGGAACATGTCTTGCTTGGAAAAATCACGGTGACCGATGACATACTTATGTCATTGTTACTGGAAGTGGCACTAGTTGTTTAATTCTTTCTTTGGTCATGTGTTTGTATAAAGTGCCCTCAGAAACCTACAAATTGTTTTTCTCTCTGTCCTGCAAAAAAAATCACAGACAGTTTTTTTTCTCTTCTTTTACAAACATGATTTGAACCTACAACCTTTTACATACCAGCCCACTAAGCCACACCACCTCAAATTTAGGGAAAGAAAGGGGGGTGGGAATACTTCACCACACTTTTAACTTATAAACAATAGTGGTTTAAATGACAGTTCACTGATTCTTGAGACACGAGAATGTTCTGATTTTCACTTTATTTATAGAAATTATGACATTACATTATTACTTAATTCCTCTAAAACCATCTGTCCTTCAACCACAGCTCAATACTTCATATAGATTTAAATGTTAAATAATAAAAACAGTAATACAAATGTCTCTTATGGAGAAAGCAATATAATATAATACAAATATCCCTCTTTTATTAGGTTTCCAATGCATTGGTAAATAGATCCTGTATTATTTAATGCATGCATGACATGCAAAATATGACAACACAGTCAGCTGTCAACACTTTGGGCTTTTGTCTTACTGAGAAGAAAATTAAATAAACTAAAAATGAACTAAAAATCTGCTTTAAATTAATTATTTAGTCTCCATTTACACATTGAAGTGAATGCTTTATTTGTCAATATTTATACTAAATATTGGACACATTATTGCTGACAGGTGGTGATGACTCATACTGAGCTATAGCCAAGGAAAACATGTATGAGAAAAGGAAACAAGCATAATCCTTCATATATACACTTCTGCATATATTCCTCCTTATAAAAAATTTTCAGCACTGTAGTTTGCTTTATCCTAGTTATTATAGTTTAGTGTCATGACAGGCTAGTAACTAACAGGATATTATACTGTTTTAGTGCTTTTGTACTATTTTTGTTCTTATTGCACAATGTGACACATCATTATGTTGAAGGAAGATTTCAACCTGAAGATTTCTGTGTCACACAAGGCTGGAGAATTAGACTAACCATCAAAACGAGTCTAACTATAGACTAGTGCGATTTAAGACTTATCCGACATGCAAACGAACCTGACATTACTTTAAAATCAACCTAAATATACGTCAGTCTCAAACTCACATATAGACAGATCAGGCTGTCAACAGCATTTTTGATTAACTGTCACTCAACATAGAGATAATGTCTCTTCTTTTAATGTAATGAACTGAAAATGAAAGCACATCAACAAACACGTCAATCATAATAAATAATCTGCAGTACGGAAAAAGTGAAAAATCCCTTGAGATTCAGAGTCAAAGTGAGTTTATTATTATAAATCTCTGATCTCATTAGCATCAGCATTTTAGCTACTTAGCCACAACGCACGACATCTAAAAACCTTATGCAACTGATGCTTGACACTGACACACGACCACGCTTCTGCATAGCAAACGTCACGTGAAATGTTGAATAATTAGTATGGTGATTAGAAGAGATGATAAAAAGGTAATCAAGCACCAACCTTAGACGTGCTCCTGCCTATACTACGTGGCTGTTTAGGTTCCGTCCTTCAAACAGATCCGTCTCACAACGGTTTCCTCAACGATAAAGGTTCCGCATAGAGTTCAGTTGCTGCGTAGCTAAACATCTATAAATCACCTATATATCGATGAACAATCTAATATCACAATAACCAGTTAATAAGTATACTTTTAAATTAAATATCATTCACTTCTGACCAATTGTGTGTACTTATCTAAAATATATATAGACGTTTTTCGTCTATATCACAATCTGTATGATTTTAAACACTATTTTACTGTTCTATGCTATCAACTGAGTACAAGACCTGTCTCATGACTAACAACTCCCAATTAAACGCTATTACACAAACTGAAAAATCATATTTGTCCCATTAGGCCTTTAAATCAAAGCTATACAGACACTGATGTGACAAAGCATCAGTCTTTAATTTGGTTTGATCACAACCCTTTTACAAGTATAATTGGTAACCACTATAAAATGTGAGATTTTAAGTCATTCATCACATGCCAAATGTAATTTAAGTGACCCTGCTTTTATTAAAAATTGCTCAAACTGGGAATGTTGAAAATGTGCGGTTCATCAAAACACAATATTAAAACCGCAATTTCCTAAAACATACATTCAAAATAAAATAAAAAAGCAAAACAATGTCTAAGAGACCAAATTATTGTGCATGCAGTCATTGTAATATTACAGAAGATAAACCTTAGACATGGCCTGTAAAACTTGATCAATGCTGTTTCTTGGAATTTAAGTTGTAACCCTTATGGAATGAAAACCATATTTAATTAGTGATACAGTACTTCACTTATCTTCCTATATTTTTTAAAAAGCACTTATGCATTATCACAACATAGGTTTCAAATGTTTAAAACCTTGCTGCTTTTCCACACTCAAGTGATGTCGTCAACCATTCTTTATTTTCTTGATTTCCAAATCAAACAGAAGAGGGTCACACTCATAATAGAAGGGTCATACTCATCAAAAACTTCCTTCAGTTGTTCAGAGCAGTCTCTTTTTATGCCAGATGCAGCCCTCCACAGAAAATTAGTCATTCAATAGTAAATTCAAGCCACAGAGAAGCCAAATGTTCCTCATGTGACTTTATTGTAAGGAAAGTCAAAGATCGCAGATACTCATACTCCCTATCAATTCATACAGCCCGCTCTCATATCAGACAGTGCTCATCTAGACGCTCACAATATAACTCTTTAAAGTACAAAAGAAAAACAACAAAAGAAGTTACCCAATGTGGGAATCAATCAATAGCACAAGCCTTGTATCATAGCATGTCGTGTAAATACACAAATACATGACGACTGACGACTGGTCCACAATGTATGAGAAAATGAAGGGCAATATGAGAGTTTGTGAATGGGACAAAAGCTCACAACATCTTGATGATTGAGAAATGGACGCATTAAGAGTGGCACCAAGGTCTTGTGAAGTCAAGAGGCCAAAAAGAAAAAAACAAAAGTGTCCAATTTTTCAATTTCAGAGTCTGTTGTAGAAAAGGGGAAAATGGCAAGTGGAGGATCCGTATGAAGCGGCGTTCCGAGCTCATTTCTTCTCCTCAGCAGCCTTCTCCTCCTTCTCCTCCTCTTTCTTGTCCCCTGAACTCTTTGTCTTGTCATCGTTCACAGACAGCTCCTCCAGCTTCTCTGCCACTTTATTAGGGCTGTCCACGCTACCTGTGAAACGAAATTAAAACAGTTCAGTTAAAGGCTCTTCGAAGAGTACTCCAACACAAGCCTAACACAAATTTAAAGAAAAGAAAAAATGTCTGAGAAGATACGGTCACCTCCCAAGTGAATGGCAAGGCAATTTGTAACATTCTTCATGTTACTGTAGCAGACAGAAAAAGTTTAAGGCTGGATGTGTCAGTCTTAAACAGAGTGAGTCTGCATTAGTCCTGGTAGAAAATGCCATCATCTTACCTTCTAGAGACTTTTTGACCTCCTCTTTGCATTCATCAAACTTCATCTTGAACTTCAGTGCATCTGCAAGACAAAACGCAGAAAAAAAAAGCAGAAGTCTGTTACGCTAATGATAAAATTACATATGCATTTATGCTATTCACAACTATTATCTAAAGTCGTCAGGAAATGTAAATGTTATGAATGATTCACCCATTCATGCGTTTCATTACGGAAGCTGTTGCTACCATTTCTTCCTGTATTTTGTAGAGCTTCAATTAGTTTTAATTCAACAAGATCCCTGAGATCATGTTCATTTATACTCACTCTCTGCATTGAGGAATCGAATAGCCAGCATCTCTGCTTTGGGTTTTTCATCTGCAAAGTCAGCGTGTGTATTCCACACCCAGGCCCTGTCACTGCCTGCATTGGGCTTCAGCTCCATCAACGGCATAACTAGAGCACAGAATTTCAATACACCAGTTAGTCATCACATGATCGGAAAATAATACAGGAAGTGGACAGACAAAAGGTTACACTCACTGTTGTGGTTGGCACAGATTTTAAGGGTGCGGTCTCTCCTCATGAGAAGGCGGATGGTACCCTTCTCTTTGTGTCGCAGGAGTTTAACATCACCCGTCCCACGCTCCTTCCACTCAGGAGGATCATTCTCACTGGCAAAACGATACAGCTTTGCCCTCCTACAAAAATCACGTTAAAGAAATGTCAGCAAAAAAAAATTCAGTTTATTAAAGAACAGAACCCATGATCAAATAACATTTTGGTACTTTAGCAGGGCTTGACAATAAGGACTGCCCAAAGGCACAAATTTAAGAAAGAAAAAAAATGTCTGAGAAGATACAGTCACCTCCCAAGTGAATGGCAAGGCAATTTGTAACATTCTTCATGTTACTGTAGCAGACAGAAAAAGTTTAAGGCTGGATGTGTCAGTCTTAAACAGAGTGAGTCTGCATTAGTCCTGGTAGAAAATGCCATAATACACACAGAAGTACAGAATTGAGCTCCTATCAAATTAGCGCCATTGAATGGTGGGTTCATTATTATTCTTAATGAAAAACAACAAAACAGTACAATGACAAACTTGCTTAAATAGGTTCAATGTGAAATGTAAAAGCACCTAAGTCAGTCAGCTCCTCGCTCTCATGAGAAATGAAATCTGACTCCTGCTGCAGGTCTGTGATGCGTCTTGTTTGGCTCACACTGCATTGAGCAGACACGTTCAGTTTTTAGTTTGTTGCAGCTGAACACCGGTAACACAGTTGCAGCCTAATGTTCTTATTACTGACTGTTTACTTGTCTTTAACAATATACAAAATTTATATTAGTTAGGCTAGCGTTTTGTTTTGGCTGTGGTATCAAAATTGGATTTGAGAAATAAAATTTTCACTGGTACCTAAAATATTGGCATCATAACTAGTTGTCAACTGATATAGTTTTTTTCATGGCCGATGCCGACATCTTAGAGAGCAGGGTGACCGATATAACCGATATAGAAAATAAAATTAAAAAAATCTTTAAAATAAACATGCTTATACTTTAGATGGCAACTTCTTGATTCTGCAATCATATTACAGTATTTTTTTACGAATGAAGTTGTTTCAAAATATATGAATAAAAAGGAAGTAAACACTGTAGGCTAACAGGGCACTCAGTAATCTGGTAAGTTTGTGAACACTGGTAATCATGCGTTTCAAATACAGACAAGGTAGCACTAATTTTACATACAGCATTGTGTAAATAACATTAATATGACAGTGGTCAACTGAATATAGTGCAAAATATTTTTAAAGCAAGTTTGTCGCATCTTCAGTGAAGCTGAACTCTCCTGTCCGCATTCATGTCGCACGGAGCGACCGTCACACAAATACATTCATGCAGGCTACAAATGCGCATTTCAGAAGATCTCACGGCTGGATTAGAGTAAATCTGAAAGGATTGTGGAATTAAATGTTTATTGGATATTCAGAGATTAGTTTTAATGATATAGATGCATATTAGCTGATTCTTGACTGTAAATAAAGTATTATAGCCAATTGTTTGCCTTTACGTTGCTAATAATATAAAATCAAACGCTACACTTTTTTTGCTAACCGTTTACTTCCTTTGTTTAACAGGTCTATATAATAATGTATTAGATATGACTGTTTAACCCAGGCCATAAACTAATGAAGACAGAAGAATGTGAGTGCTGTGTGATCAGCGGTAGGGTTACGTTTATGTAATATTGCAGTTCTTCACAATCACAAAAGTTCATTATTTGCATGCATTCCTTTTATTTGCATGCTACACCCGAAGCGCACACACAGTGCATGAGTCCCTTTCACGTCTTATTGCTCTTAAACTGTCAAATACACAAGGTTTACTTACAGTCAGTTATGTCTTAAGTGAACGTAAACAGTTGGGAGAAAATTAGATCCATGCACTAGAGGTCTGCACAGGCTTTAAATTGAAGGCCAAACCCAGCCTGTACCCGAGATTATTTAAACCAACCAGTACTGTTAAATATGAAGCCCGAACCGAAATATTTAATAAAAATGTACTTTGTAATATGCTGTATTTCAGGAATGCGTGCAAGTTTCACTAGTAACATGTAAACAAACAGTTGCATAAAGGCGCAGCAGCCTCTGCTGTAGAGTAGCCTACCTGTCTATGACAAGCCAAATCATTGCAAGTCCTGCTTGATTTTGTGTTTTCCATGTCAACCTTTCTTGCTTGTGACAACTACCTATGCCACTCCCGCACCATACACGCGTCAATGTAGACGGATCAACATCTATTTTCTATTTACGAATATGACGAGACAAGCATCCCGACAGGTCTAAAATATAAACCCTTGTAATAGGCTTACCATATGGCTCGTTTCCACCGAGCGGTACAGTTCAGAACAGTACGCAATTCCAAACCCTACCATAGCACTTTTTGGCACCCTTCCATTGGGGTACCTAGCACAGTTGTCCGGTACTAAAGGGTGGAGCTAGACTCACTGCAGAACATTGATTGGTTGACAGAGAATAGTCACTTGCGCTTGCTTTTTTCGGCTGTGTTTTTCCTTGCAGCCTTGGCTAAAATAAAGCGTGTCTTCTTGTGACAACAGCCACATGCCGAGAAGCAAGAACAAGATTTGCTGCATGTTGTTCATTGTTGTTTACTGTGTCACTTTCTTCTTCGTGCGAGAATGTCGATCGCTACACCACACCTATCATAAGGGTACTGTTGGCAGTGGAAACGGAAGCCGGTTCAGGATTTACGTTCCTGAATCGTGCTGTACTGTACTGAACCGTACCGCTCGGTGGAAATGAGCCATTAGTGAATCAGGGTAAAACAAAAACACGTTTTGGCAGAAGGATTGATGTTTATCAACTCAACTGTTAATTTTGAACAAAAAGGTTACATTGTGTATCTTTAAATCTGAACCTGCTTAGTATAGAGTGATGCAGGTATGACATCACTTTGTAAGCCAAAACATGGAAACGAGTTAGCATTTTAGCACTTCCAGTTCCGTCGTCCCAGAATCAATGGGGTTTTTATTTTAATGGGATTTTGGTTAAATGGCTGAAATAAGGTCTGTGGTGAACAAGCTCAAGGAACTCAAGGAATACATCAGAATTACCCCACTTGTGAATTTTCTGTAATGAGTGTGATGCTAACTGCCGGTTGGCCTAAAAGTGACGTCATACCTGCACCACTCTATTAAGCCGCGTTTCCACCACAGGAACTAGGAACTTTTGGGTGGTTCTCGGTGTGTTCCGGGTAACTATTTCCCCCTCAAAACTGCCCTGCTAATGAGGTCATACTTTTTCAAAGTTCAGGAACTTTCGGGGGTGGGACTTGGGCACTGAACATGCTGATCGGTTGAGTTCAAGCATTTTATTTCAACCACCATTTTTAAAAGGCTTTTGCAATCCGACCGACAACGAGGTTCAGGCTTTATTAAGTTTATATGTGAAAGACAAAATCCAGCAGGAACTGCAAAGTCGCATGGTGTCCTACATAACCGGACTAATCTTAATGGTACTTTAGACCACGACGGAAGACAGATCTGGGGGAAAAAAGTTCCTGGGACAAACTGTTCCGGGTAATTTAGGTGGAAACGGGGGCTTATATTAGTGACTTACATCTTGAAAAGTTCCTCCTCATCCTCTTCTAAGGTCTTAACATCCTGCTCAGGTAGGGAGACGATGGGTTCAAAATGAGGGTCATGGTTGGAGTCCTCTACATTTTCTGTGGATGCTTCATGATCATCTTGTGCCTCCTGGAGGGGGAAATAATAACAGCAGCTTTTGTAAATCAAACTAATATGCTAATGACTTACTGCAGTTGGAAAATTATCCAGGATTAGGCTTTTTTTTTTTAAGAATAACAAAAATGTACTATGGCATTTGTTCTGCTGAGCTTCACACTGTCCTGATCCCAGCGGTGGGGATCCTGCTTCCACATTACTCATCAGATCAGTGGAGTGAAAAGCTGTGGGATTTGGAGGGATCATTCTCTGGAGTTTGGCCTATTGTCTTCAAATTTGCTGCTGCAACCAAACTTACACGCACTGGTGCTGAGCCGTTAACTTGAACTCACATGCTGGAATTCATGCTCTTGCTATCCACTTGTCTAACATCCATGAGGGCCTTGTAGCTTGAATTATTCAAAAGCTTTCCGACCAACTCTGGCTGCAGATCTTCTACACGTGAAGCTTTGAACTGGTTCAACCCCTCCTAGTTAAGTTTCTTCAGTCAGCATTTTACCAATACTAAGCAGTTTATTTAGCTAAACAATTGACTTCACTCAAGATCAGATATCTGGAGATGTTTATGTCTAAATGTGTGAGTTAAATCAGTTTCTCAGAAGTGGACACACAGTTAGCACCCAGGCTAGCAGAAGCTAATAAGCGGCCTAAATGCGTTTAAGTATTTGAATCTCCGTCTCACCCCACTGTTTTGAAACCACTGAGCAAATACAGTTAAAACACGCAAATTAACCCGGAAGGGTGCTAATAAACCGGCTTTGAACTTCACATGTGCGGCAGGTTAGCGATGCTAACACACACAAGCTAACAGTGTCTTAGCACAGCAGCTTTCAATTTTAAATTATGAGCAGTATTTAATTGGAACACGACGTGGATATTTTTATTACGTGAATAGACCATCAAATATTTGTTTTAATTATGTTTAAGTAAGTGACGAATACAAATACACATACAATAGTCATTTTTAAGTACGTTGCATCTGTTATTGACAGTGTAGCGTGATTTTAAATAAACAAACGACTGTGACAGCGTATAATTAGACGATATTAAGAATAGCAAGTGGAAAGTACGGTTTTAACATCTAATATGTAAGCGCGCGACGTATGACAAGGGAAAAACACCTGCTTTTCACTCTGTTAAATAAGACCCGTATAAAACATTTATCGCCCACAAAACAACCGAAATAACCGTCTATCCCGGTCCGAAAGGGACAGAAGATGAAGATAATGTCACTCTTACCTTTGGGTCCGACATAGTTTTTGCAGATGTTTGAAGATTAGGGAGAGTTTCTGGTAGGTTTGGTCAATGCGAGTCGTGAGATTTCACTCCGATACTTTCGCGCGCGCCTAACCGGAGAAGAGAGGCGGTGACGTCAGCGCAACCGCGCGACGTCAACGCGCGCTTCGGCTACGCACACATTCTAAGCTCCAGTTGTTGCTGTTGTTTGTTTCTTTATCCGTTTATCAGTTACATACGTTTTGAGAAGCCTTTCTAGCAAGTTGAAAAGAAGATGAAAAGTGTTTAATTTAAAATCTGAATCCATCTGACACTCTGTAAAGTTTTATGGTCCTGGGATTTTCCTACATCTCATTGACCCTCTGTAGAATACTTGCAAATGCATTTTTAGAGTCCTGCAATGCAGTGGAATTGACCTTTATTAAAACCCTGTAAGCTAGAAGACTGAAACTTCGGTGTGTTCATCTCAGAGCTCTGACATTTCTGTCAGTTTCATCAGGCTATGTGACAACTATTTGGGATAAATTATCTATCACTGAACTGACTCCATTAGGCCTTAAAACCACTGATCTATATAAATGACATTTTATATTTCATTTATATAGATCAATGCTTAAAACATATGTAGCCTACATTGATATTTTAAAAACAAAACACATGCTAGGAAGGAATTTAAAAAGAATTTACTGGTCATACTAACTAAATTAATTTGTTCCAAAAGTGAAGCAATGGTGTCATTAAGCATGACCTTGTTGTGTAACTTTATGAACCTGTGAGTTTAAAAGTGTACATTTTCCCAGCCAAAACAGCTGTGTTAGTTTTGTTATGTGTAAATTATTTACCCATATTTAGTGGAAACAGCTATTATTTAATTGCTTTAAAAGCAGCTATTCATTTAACATTCACTAACAAGGATTCACAAAGATCATTCGCTCATTTCTTTTAGGGGTCCAGCTAATTGTATTGTAGCTATTGTATTTTAGTCTTTTCATTATTTATTGGTAGTCAAGTAATAAAATTTTTATTATGTTTGTATTTTTAAACTTTAAATGTATGTTTAAGGGTACATGCATATGACCAATCCAACAAAAACATTTTTTATTTATTTTGCACAATCCCTTCAAAAATATTTAACAAATTCATAAGGTAACAAAAGCATAATAATAATTTTAAAGCAATGCTGTAACTGTTTGAAATGAATTTACATGAAAATAAAGAAACTCATACCTAGTTTGTCCCAATAGAGGTGTCCTTTGCTTGCCACTAATTAGTAAAGTTTAATAACCAAAATCAATTTTGGGTGCTTGCATGGTATCTCTTTTAACTCAAGGTTTGTGTTACTTGAGTTAGCTGATGTGTGATGCACAATAAAGCTAGAATAAACATATGCATTCTCTATCTTCTGGGAAAGTTATGTGACATACTGAAAGACAAAAATCTCAAGAAATTAAGTCTAATGCCAATGTGATTATTTCCCCCAAGGTTGTGAGTAAAAGTAATGCCAGGATCCACAGAGAAGAGCCAAACAGTGAGTGCTTCACATTAAAAGAGAGCTGAAGAAGGATCTCTGCATTAACTGAATATACACAAAGATCAGTAAGAGAAACAAGTCCTAAGTTATCTTATACTGTTTTAATGAATGTTTGTATCATTCCCTGTGCTGAAGGAAATGTAGTCAGCGCTCAGACCTTTCGTGATTTAAATTTAGCAAAATAACTAAGCCAATTTGCAAACTTTCATAATTGTCCATTTCTATAAATCTAGGCAGAATGGCTATTCAGAACTCCCTGAATTTTACATACTATAATTTAACCTTTTTTTGTACCGCAATGGAGTTTTTAACAAATATTGTGAGCTCAGGTTGTAATATATTTTATTATTTGCAATGCATGTTCAGCATGAAAAAATTATATTTGAAGTAATGTTAGGAATATGCTAATCATTTTGTATTTTGTTTTGTAAAAAAAACAGCAATTTTGCTGCCTTACCATTGAATGAGAAAAATAAATCTGTCTAAATCTGTTATCTCTCTACTAATATAAACAATTTTCTAATATGTCAACCACAAATTAGTACTGTAACAGTATCACAATAATAGGACCCTTGCTAACTATACTACCATTTTCATGTTATGGAAGGCGGTCCACTGGAAGCGAGATATTTTACTTCATAACGTGTTAAATATGGATATTTTTCTTACAAAAACCCATCGGTTCGCTTCAGAAGGCCATTATTAACCCCCCGGAGCAGTGTGGATTACTTTTATAATGGATGGATACACTTGTTTTGGGCTGCCATTATAATGCTTGGAAGAGCCATGACTTTTTTTTTTATATAACTCTGATTGTATTCATCAGAAAGAAGAAAGTCATATACACTTAGAATGGCTTGAGGGTGAGTAAATCATGGGGTAATTTAATTTTTTTGGTGAACTATCCCTTTAAGCCTTAAATACCCGGGTTAAACCAGTTTCATGTTGGTGAATTTTTTTTTTTAATCCCCATCCATTGAATTGGCTCTATCACCCTCTCTCCTCTCCACCTATCGCTGGTGTGTGGTGAGCGCACTGGTGCCATTGTAGTGTGGCTGCAGTCACATCATCCAAGTGGATGCTGCACACTGGTGGTGGTTGAGGAGAGACCCCTGACATGGTTGTAAAGGTGTACAGTAGTACATATGAAAGCACTATTACTTTACTTTAGGTTGTACTGTTGTTCAGGTCAGCAGCAGTCAAAACAGATTTTTCTGCATGCCAAAGCCCAAAAAGCTACAGTTTGTGTCCACAAATCTCTGAGGTGGCAGTGGGGGCTGTGGTTGAGCCTTCTTGGTATGAAACACTGGAGGTATTTTCGCTTAATCTACACAAGCTTGCTTTTTAAATATGTTGCAAGTGAATGTATTTTATTGATCATACACAAAACATACAGGAGCAAACCTTCTCGAGTATCCCTTGGCAAATTACAGTCAAACACTGGTTTCACCTGCAAGTCACAGAGTTTAATCAATTTTAAAATATACATAAACAACATTTTCTGATTTTAAATACCCCAAATTCCCTCCCATTCCCTCCCTCCCTCCCTCCCTCCCTCCCTCCCTCCCTCTCTCCCTCTCTCCCTCTCTCTCTCCCTCTCTCCCTCTCTCCCTCTCTCCCTCTCTCCCTCTCTCTCTCTCCATCCTCTCACTTGGCAATCGTTTCCCTCCATCCTAGCAGAGAGGGCACCTACTACCTCCACAAAAATGAAATCACTCTAGTTGTGCAGCATATTGCTTTTTTTTTTTTAAGACATTTGCGAACATAAATACTACAGTTTGTTTTCTTCTCTGATGTTGGACTGTTCAGAATAAGTTGAAACGGCAATGTCCTCCAAACTGCCCTTCCGAAATGAGAAAATGTCCAAAATACTGAGGTCTATTCTCCTCTTTACAACTAATGCAGATACTTAATGGATGTACTTTCAGTCCTCTGCTCCACTGGTCTCTTTCTTTCTAGAACTTTCTTATCCCCTCTAATGGGCAAGTTACTGGTGGTGTCCATTGTTGAAACTCCATTCTGGGCCTCAGAAGTCTCTTTTTCCATTTGATTTTCCTCTATACGTACCTGTTGGTCTCATTCAATACCTCTCTGTACATCAAATCAGTCCTCTTTAATTGAGGAAGTCCGTATCTACTGATGGTCACCAACATTTTAGATCGGGTTGGCGGGCATGTTTACGACTGGTCCACAGTGGGCAGGTGCAGGCAGAGTGAAGGGCAAAGCTTAACTGTTTAACGGCACTAGAGGAAAACTCAATTTAGTCACAAGGCATGCATGTTACACACTCAGTTCTAGAGTTTGCCCTCGAGAGGGTGTAATATCTGTGTGTATGTACATACATCTGTCTGTGTATGCATGTATGAGTGCAAGTGTGTCTGTGTTCAAGTGTACAGGGGTCTCTTGTCTTGCAATCTTTATTAATGCAGATCTTCTGTCCCACTATAGCAGGGCATCACGATCTCACACTCTGGGGGAGTATTTGGGGTTTCTTGGCACCTCGGTGAAAGATTTCAGCTCGTAAGGAATCCCAGTGTCCACCTCGATGGACTTGCGGGAGAATAGCAGCCGGATATCATTGTGCAAGTAGATTTTCCCAGATTTGGAACTCTGGAATCTGAGATGTGTAAACACAGAGGAGAGGAAAAACAGGTTTATTATGCTTCATTGCTTCCATTTTTAAATTTACCAGTCGCAAACTAGCCCATATACACAACTGTTTTCAACATACAGCAGATAAGACATTTTTCTTGAGCACCAAATCATCATATTAGAATGATTTCTGAAGGATCATGTGACACTGGCTGCTGAAAATTCAGCTTTGACATCACAGAAATAAATTACATTTCAAAATATATTAAAATAGAAAACAGTTATTTTAAATAGTAATAATATTTCACAATATCACAGTCTTTATTTTTGATCAAGTAAATGCATCCTTGTTGAGCAAAAGAGACTTTTCAAAAACATTAAAAAAAATCTTACCACCCCCAAACTTTTGAACAATAGTGTACATCCTGTCAGTGTTTACCTGAGGTGTATCAAGTAGCAGAGAATCTTCTTCCTGTCAGACAAGGAGCTCTCCTGCCCCTCCACCTCATCCACAGGCACCAGGAAGATACGATGGCGCAAGAAGGTCATGTGATTAACGGGCATGTCCTCAAAATTATACGTCACCAAAAACATTTTAACCACAGTCTTATTGGGGTTAAATAAGGTCTGCAAAAAACAACAAAAAAGAAAGATAGTTCAAACAAAGGATTAAAAAATAACAACAAAAAAAAAAAAAGTATAAATTTTAAAAAAATCATAATAATAAATGGAAAGAAATAGAAAGAGAGCCCACCACTTGAATGGTCCCTGCTTTGGGTACGCTGTATCCTTTTTTTCCAAGTGGTTCTAGCAAGATCACCCCCTAAACATGGCAAATAAACATGACATTTAATATGCATTTTACAAATGAGAATTGACATGTAAATGATGAAAAAAAAACTGATTTAGAATAAAGAAAAACAAATCTCTGAATTCACTAGGCTAGGAGCATGCACATTTTTATACATGGGTATTTTACAAGTGCTGAGAAAGAATCCTCTACCGTAACCGCAAGATGAAACACAAAAGGTAGTATGTTTTTACCAGGAAGGGAGAAGGGGCACTGTGCTCTGAGGTGTCATAGTAAGTCACTTGCACAGGTAAAGTGGCATGCTGTGGGCAATAGGAGCCGCTAGCCCCGATCTCAGCTGTGAAGCCCTCGATCCGCCCAGATGGAGTAAAACGGCCCTTCAGAATTGACTCCTTCAGACAGATGCACACACAAAAACCAATCAGTCACTGTTTTTATAGCTGTAATACACCACACAACTTTTAAAATCTCAACATTTTAAAACACCATACTTGCCGACTTTATACAGTGGAAAAAACGGGCATTACAATAAACAACTGAGGATCACATGCTACCAGACGTTCAAGTCATTCCAATCACAACAAACTCAAACTGAAACATGCACCTCGTTACTAGGAGACACATGACAAATGAAAACAATGTATGTTCTAAAATCAGCTCAAAATATCAAACATGTCTGATATCCTCCAACTGGGTGAAATCATTGTCATATATATATATATATATATATGTGTATGTATGTGTGTGTGTGTGTGTGTGTGTGTATATACATATACATGTATATACATTATATATATATATATATATATATATATATATATATATATATATATATATATATATATATATATATATATATATATATATATATATATATATATATATATATATATATATATATATATATATATATATATATATATATATATATATATATATATATATATATATATATATATATATATATATATATATATATATATATATATATATATATATATATATATACACATACACACACACACACACACACACACACACATACATACATGACAATGATTTCACCCAGTTGGAGGATATCAGATATACATATATACACACATACATACTGTATATATAGTATTTTATTCCTACACAGCTTAGACTTGTGTACCTCAAAGTTGCCAAGAAGAGGTCTGCTAATGGAGGATAAAGAGGAGACTGAACTACAGGAGCGACTGGTGTCTGTTCTGCGTCCACTGCGCAACTGTCGACTATAAAAGAAAGTAACACACAAATTTTTATGTTAATATAATGTAATAAAATATAATTTGTTTTGAGACAAAATAAAAAAACACAACTTACGATTTAAGTCGACTCCCTGCTTTGAGCCTTCTACTTGATCGCGAACAGTCTGTAGCAGTCTGAAAAGGAAGTTTGAAAAAGAAAGATGTTACAACTAATACCAAGTTTTACTTAAATAATCTGTTTAAGAAAAAAGACTTACGTCAGTAAATAAGGCCACACTAATGTTGAGGTCCATTTTATGGATTATATAATAACAGGCTACTGATAAACGTAACTAGATTTGAATCTCTTCATGACTATCAGCAAAAGAAAAGTGAGTGATTGGAAAGATGATTCAAAAATGGAAAAGAATGGCCATTATGACATCAGAAATCACATTACACTTTGAATGCTGAACAATCTAATCTCAATGGGAGATTTTCAAACTTCAATGTTAAATTTCTTTCTTTTTTTTTTAAAAGACTGCAAGTACTTACAGATGAAGATGTGGCTGCAATGTCACACATACCACAGTAGTCCATAATATCATTCTGATAATAGTTATTAAATATTATTATTAAATATCAGCTACACTTAACTATAGACTGTGTATAAAACGTATACATTTTCAGATAGTCTGATCCTTTATTTCAGTCTATCTCTTTGTTTCTCTATACTGTTCGTTCCTTTCTCTTTGTGATTGTCTCTTCGTTGGCTTGTTTCTATGATCATTTCTCTGTCCTTCACTTTCTCTTTTATTCTTCCCTACTTGGCCTCTCTTCAGTCCTGAGCTCAGCCTTCGAGTACCAACACCGCCGTGATGAAAGTGACAGTATATGAGCCTCTGTAGTCCGTGTAACCCCTCTCACCCCAAATTCACTCATTCTGGAACTGAATTTGGCCAGAACCTGTATGTGTGTATGTGTTAGGTCAGGTGAGGCAGGTCTCACCTCTTGAACAATGCCTCTGTCAATGGGCTTTGTTCTGGAGTCCCAATGCTTATTGTACTGCAATGGAAAATTAAGCACACGTTCTAAAATCTCAGTCCTAATATGTCTTTTATCCATTTGACTATTCACCTTTCATTATGACATGTCAGCAATGGGTAGTAGATTATTCCCGCCCTCTTCACACTTACGCATTACCTAGAAATGGTTTCTCCATAAGCTAATCAGCACCTTCCCATTCCCTCTCCTATATTGTAATCATTCATAATGTGGAAACATCTGGCATGTTTTTTTCCTTGAAAATTAAAGCCATGACTCCCATTCAATGTGCCGCTTTTATCTTCTACATGAAAAGCATTGCAAGCATTGGTCACAAAAGACTGATTTTACAATATTTTTCCATTCACAGAGAATTTCTAATGATTTTATGCTCTGAATATGCATTTTGTTTTCCATCTTGCTTTATGAATGATAGTAATGTGCTTTAATCATTGGCTATACATTGAGTTGGAGTGGTCAAAACTTTGAGAGTTGCATTACCAGAGAAGCAAAAAAGGATTTGTCTAATGGCACAACAAATTCATTTCTATGCTCGCCGTTACTGGTACTTGATTTGTTCATTTTAAAGATGTAAGGGTCTTTATATAATTGGTTCACCAGGCTCAAGTCATCTAAGCTGTTGGTTAAAATTTAAGTTAGTATATCGAGCTGCATTGTAAAGTCATGTGGAAGGGCCTTCAGTTTAATTTCTAGATATTTGCATCTCACCTTGGTGTGCCCTCTTGCTGAGGGTAGTAGATGATTCCAGAAGGGTGCACCCTTGGCATCAGTGCTGCGACAGGATGCTAATCCGAGCCCCGGTGCCAACAGTGCCAGCCGACTGCGTTTTGATGTAGATGGACCCTCATCCTCTGAGCAGGACTCTCCTGTATCACTGAAGGAGAGAAGTCTTTTTTTCACTGGGCAGGAATTGGATGATCCTGATATCTGGCTATTTGCTTCCACTGGTGTTTTCTCAAGAGAGCCCAGTCCATTAGAGGAGGAGAAGGTCTTTGTCTCCGATGGTGGAGGAGAAGATTCAAAAGTTGTCCCCCATTCGACAGCTTCAGCAGGTGATGAAAACGGGACAGGAGCCCAACTGCTATCTGTGGCGCACAACGTGCTCTTGATGTCCACAGAGTTATGGCCTTCGTTCTGAGGCTCTTCACTGGAGCCAGCCGGGATGTTTCCTGCTGTGGAGGCCTCAGTCCTGGGAGTAAGGGTAGGAGGACTCCCCTCGCAGTGGCCCCAGGTGGAGTGAGGGCCTTGGGGGTCCACCATTGGAGGAGATTTTGGGGACAGCGGGGAGAAGGTGTCTGGGACAGGCCTGTCGTGGTTGTGCTGGGCTGGGCGGCGACCAGGAATTGGTGGATGTGAAGGGGAAAGGGGAGGTGACCTAGGGATTTCTGAGTCTCTGTGCTCAAGAAACGAGTTGTAAAAAAGTGGTTCCACCCCAGACCCACACAGCACCTCCCCATCGGACTCATCATCATCATCATCATCATCATCCTGTTGGAAAAGACGCTTGTGGGCAACAGGGACCTGTGTCCCCTCCAGACTACGTTTCATGCCTACTCTGATAGGTCGCAGAGTCTCTTGATTTTCCCCAAAACCACCTCTTTGTGAGAGGATGGACAGCTGGTAGACCTTCTGCAGTCTGATCTCTTCTTCTCCAAAAGGTCTGGGAACTACTCGACGTACTCCAGGTTCAGGGCTCTCGCTCTGAGTGCTAGGCAGAGGCAGATCGCCATCCTGGACTGGAAGCTCTACAGCCGGCTCTTTACGAGCCAGTTCCACGTGGATGTGACGCATAGTGACTTTGCTTGTGCTGGGTGATTGTTTCAAGGGAAGTTGTGCAGTGTTAAATAATAAAGACACAAGCTCTAGAGAGTTTTTGAATGTCCGAACAAGTGCAACAAGGCTGTGAAAGAGAAAGTAAGCTTCCCGTCTAGGTGGATGGAAGGCTGTAGTTTCCAGGGGTCAGTTATGGAATTAGCACAAGCTGATTTCCACAGTGCACACAGCTTCTGAAGTACAACAAACAGGTATACAAGCATAAGCAAATTGATATGAAACACATAATATATATACACTACACTAAAAATAACCAGCTCATAGGTTCATTAACTCACTAGCTCATTTTTTAATCCGTGTTTTTTTTTTTTTTTTTTTTTAAGCGTCATATTCAAGTGTTTACATGCTTAGTTTTTACCTATTGATTTATTATTTCAGGTCTACACCACCCCTTTCCATCTGATGGACATTTCATTTGGATTGAACATTTTGTTGGATTGAACAACACAGCCATCGATCAGATTACAAATGATTATTTGGGTGCATGAAATGTAACTATTGTCATTTAGACAGTCGTTCGGCAGCTAATGATGTATATAAAAATGTATATATTTTTTTTCCCATCTGCTGATAAAGATGATGTATAATAAATAACTTGTATATGTTGATTCGGTAACCGGTCCGATTGATTCAATTGAAAGAGCCAATTAATTAAATCAGGAATCAGACCATACTATTTGCACTGTATGGTTTTGATTAACTAAAAAGAACTGGGTCATATGAGTCAACTTTGGGAATCAGACTTGACTGGTTTTGTTGTGCGCTTCTGATTCACTAAAACAAAGAACTGGCTTATGCATCATTTGTGAATCAGACTGCAATGGACACGATTTATGTTTGTTTTTGCTAGTAGTCCGCAAGGACAATGCAACAAAAAGACGTTTCTTGCCATTATTTCCTGGCACACAGGCTTTTTATCTCAATCAATCTGCAAACTCGCATTCACAACTCATTTTGCCGATTCTGCAGTGTATGTCACTGCTATAAATGAGTGCAGGAAACACTGTCATAAAATACATTTATACAAATAAGTGTGTGCATGATCATTTTCCTAACCTACGTGCCTGTTGGTGCCTGCAGCTTGGCTTTAGGCCCTTCCACATCCGCCCCTGCAGCTTCTGAGTTGTGTTGACCCTTGAATCTTGACCCTGTCCTTAGCCCCTGAACTCGGCCATCTCCAACACTGCCCCTCTGATGCAAAAACAGCATTCCCAGACACACAGGCAGCTAACAGGGGCCTGACAAAATAGAATTAGCCAGATAAAATGTCAGAGAGAAAATCAAGTTTATATAGAGACATTAAAATATAATAAATAAAATAAAATAAAATAAAATAAAATGAGTAAACTTTTGGACATAAATTCCTGTGCTGCACTGAACAGACAATGTTAAATAGGTTTTAACACACTCAAGAAACATCTAACATTAGGACTACTAAACTTTGACAATAGATCAAGCATGCTAAACAATTACTTGGTTACCAGTAATCATACGCAATATTCACACTGTCAGTCCAAGTCTAGTTATTTGTGTATCACAAGTGTTCAGATCAGATTTGTTTCTGCAATGACTTTCAGCATGTTTCCAACAACAATGTCTGACGTTTATGTTTTATGTCGCGTGAGAACTTCTAGTAAACATAGGAGAAAAGCTACGCGAAATTTGATCAGAGCATTCATACTGAAATTTATTTCCAGAAATATGATTTGAATAGGATTTCAAACCACATTTGAATGTAGCTTGAAACATATTCGTAAAAAAATTGTTTTGCCGTTCACACTTGCTAAATGTGATCGGATTCCAATTGGTTATAGTATATGTTTGTGTATAGTTTACTTACCAAGGGCAGAGCGTCAGTGAGGTGGGAGTGGGCTTGCAGAACGTGCCAATGAATAAGTAATATCCCTCCTACAGCTCCACCCAGATAAGGCCAGCGGCCAATCACGCCTCCCCTTGGCTCCTGAAAGGAGTGGACTGCTCAGCGGCTGCATCCTGAGCCAGGCATTCCAGAGACACAACCTGTCAGAGAACAATGGTTAAATCGACAACTAATCGACTTAATCAAATCAGTAACCATGCCACAGTTCAACCTGCACATGATCCGAATTAGTCATAAACTAGTCATATTTTGCTGTGACAACACATGCGCTGATGAGGCAAGATATCAAAGCTCAAACTGATCAGTCATCTACTAGCTTTTAATTACAAAAGACTGGTCAATAAATCAATCAAACAAATCACACTAACAGGGAACACACACAAAGAGCAATCATATGACTCACTACACTCATTTTATGCCATCTGATCAGGACACATGCTTGAGCAGACTGTGTTCTACATTGCCCTGACTGGCTTTGTGTCTCTAGCGCTCAGGCTTGTTTGGGATCAAGACTGGCAGACAAAACACTGAGACGCACAACAGAACCTTTGTACTGTCTTGCATCAGAGAACGAGCAGTCCAGCTCATTAAAAAGACAAAAACAGGAACATACAAGCACTAAACACACTAGCCCTAAGTAATGGCTATTGGAAAAACATGATATAAGTGAGCATTATCTACTAAAGCTTAGCTAAATGCAGATAATATAGTCTGAATGCACACTAGCTGAAGGAATCATTTTCTCCTACCTTTTTCAATATCATCAAAAATAAAAACCTGATTTGAGAGAGTGCTGTGCATTAAAGGGATAGTTCACCTAAAAATTAAGATTCTGTCATTTAAAATCACACACACATGATGTTCCGACCTGTATGACTGATCTGTATGACTTCCATCTGTGGAACACACACACAAAAAAAAAAAATATATATATTTTAAAGAATGTTTCAGATTTTTTTCATTTTTGGATGAACTTTTCCTTTAAGGTTGAAAGTATGCCATTATTTACACCACTGTCTTGTGATCATATATCTGTATGGGTAAGCCATTTTCAAATTAGTCTTAAGGATGCATAGTACATCACATCCAAAGGGGGGAAGAGAATGACAAATCCTCTGCATTATGAAAATCATAATCTGCTTGTCAGTTGAAGGCACTAAAAATCATGAATGCTCATGAAGTCATGAATACAAGAGAGCTCGACATCACCGTGTAGTTTCAAGCTCTATTCTTTTTTTGCTTTTTTAATTTTTAAAATCAAAGATATCCGTTTCGACATGCTCGCCTCTTGAGTGTTGAATAATACTTTACTTCACTAGCAAAAGTAAACTCATCTTCCCCTCCCCCCAACAATCTGTGATTGGCTAAAACAGTACTACTAGCCTACTGATTGGCTGTCACAGTTAGGCTATGTACACTCACCTAAAGGATTATTAGGAACACCATACTAATACTGTGTTTGACCCCCTTTCGCCTTCAGAACTGCCTTAATTCTACGTGGCATTGATTCAACAAGGTGCTGAAAGCATTCTTTAGAAATGTTGACCCATATTGATAGGATAGCATCTTGCAGTTGATGGAGATTTGTGGGATGCACATCCAGGGCACGAAGCTCCCGTTCCACCACATCCCAAAGATGCTCTATTGGGTTGAGATCTGGTGACTGTGGGGGCCATTTTAGTACAGTGAACTCATTGTCATGTTCAAGAAACCAATTTGAAATGATTCGAGCTTTGTGACATGGTGCATTATCCTGCTGGAAGTAGCCATCAGAGGATGGGTACATGGTGGTCATAAAGGGATGGACATGGTCAGAAACAATGCTCAGGTAGGCCGTGGCATTTAAACGATGCCCAATGGGCACTAAGGGGCCTAAAGTGTGCCAAGAAAACATCCCCCACACCATTACACCACCACCACCAGCCTGCACAGTGGTAACAAGGCATGATGAATCCATGTTCTCAATCTGTTTACGCCAAATTCTGACTCTACCATCTGAATGTCTCAACAGAAATGGAGACTCATCAGACCAGGCAACATTTTTCCAGTCTTCAACTGTCCAATTTTGGTGAGCTTGTGCAAATTGTAGCCTCTTTTTCCTATTTGTAGTGGAGATGAGTGGTACCCGGTGGGGTCTTCTGCTGTTGTAGCCCATCCGCCTCAAGGTTGTGCGTGTTGTGGCTTCACAAATGCTTTGCTGCATACCTCGGTTGTAACGAGTGGTTATTTCAGTCAAAGTTGCTCTTCTATCAGCTTGAATCAGTCGGCCCATTCTCCTCTGACCTCTAGCATCAACAAGGCATTTTCGCCCACAGGACTGCCGCATACTGGATGTTTTTCCCTTTTCACACCATTCTTTGTAAACTCTAGAAATGGTTGTGCGTGAAAATCCCAGTAACTGAGCAGATTGTGAAATACTCAGACCGGCCCGTCTGGCACCAACAACCATGCCACGCTCAAAATTGCTTAAATCACCTTTCTTTCCCATTCTGACATTCAGTTTGGAGTTCAGGAGATTGTCTTGACCAGGACCACACCCCTAAATGCATTGAAGCAACTGCCATGTGATTGGTTGATTAGATAATTGCATTAATGAGAAATTGAACAGGTGTTCCTAATAATCCTTTAGATGAGTGTATATCAAAGTCACGTTTTTCACACTAAAATAATTATTTCTGAAACTTGAAATTAGGGTATATATTTGTTGCATATCATGTACTGTATTTGAGTGATTATTATAGTCATGTAGCCGATGTGTGACTTTTTTTCTTATTATGTCTCACACAAAAAAAAATATTTTGTGTCTCATTTGATTGGGTGGACCAGCCATGAATATGCCACCCTGACTCTTATGTAGCCTCGGGTACTGATCATAGACAGTAAAAGGGTACTGATTCACATCGAATACACCATAGAATCAAAAGTTTGGGGATAAGACTTTTAAACAATGGTATGATTTTTAAATGTTTTTGAAAAAGGCCTCATATGCTCACTACAGCTTCGTTTATTTAATGAAGGAAAAAACAAAACAAAACAAAAAAACAGTAATATTGTGAAATATTACTACAATTTTAAATAACAGTTTTCTGTTTAAATATGTTTATTGTGTAGTATATTGTATATTATTCCTGTGATTGCAAAGCTGATTTTTTTAGCAGCTGTTACTGTTACTTATTATTACTTACCATGTTACACCAATCTAATGTTGAAAATAGTTTGCTGATTAATATGCATGTAGACATGGTGATACACTTTTTTTTTTTTTTCAGGATTCTTCGATTAACAAAATTCAAAAGAACAGAATTTATTTTAAAACCGAAATCTTTTGTAAGATTATAAATGTCTTTCTTCAATACTTGCTGAATAAAAGATCATTTCTTTCAACAAACAAATAAAAAAATTCTTACTGACTTACTTTTGAACAGTAGTGTGCATCACACATCTTGCGATGCACTGAGCACCATCTAATGAAGCTCAAGTATGTCAGTCTGATGGCTATAAATGCACAAAATATGAAAAGACAGAATGTTGAGGATTTGGCCTTTCTAAGAGAAGCATTTGCATTACACTGCTTGAATGAAGTATTCAGTGGCCTCTCAAGGGAGGAGCTTACACTCTAAAGAAAGTCTGTAAAAATAGGGCACAATGTACTGTGTTAATATGAAGGAATTTTCTGTATTGCTTTTTCACAGGTATTTTACCCATGTTTTAAATTACACATTGCATTGTGTTGGGGTTTAGGGTTAACAGATAATGTCCTGGCAGAAAAATTACCAGTACTTTTTCTGTTTTTCTATGGATTTTTTTTTCTTAGTTTGGTGGCAGTATGTTCCGGAGTGTCTTTGAGTTCACTGGCAAAATATAGGCCTCACATTAATGGCCTATGCGGCCAATTTAATAGAGATAGAGACAGAAATGGGTACTGAAGGAGAGAGTGTGTTGTGCCACATTACTGTTTTTGTGACATCACACAGCATAACGCTTTAACTTTAATGTACACAGAAGGCGTGGGGTTGAGGGTATTTTAGGCATCGCTATGTTAAACAGCTAATGGGGCAGACCTCACAGTGACATAAGATCTAAAATAACATTCAAAAGCTTCAGCCGTATGTAGAGGACACCTAAAAACAACATCTGTAACCCAACAGCATTCCAGGACCTGATAAAAAAAAATAAAAAAAAGATACGAAACCAATGTAACTAACTGAAAACACAACATTCAAAGTACACTAAAAGTTTGGGTTCAGCAAGATTTGTCATTAAGAAATGAATACTTTTACAGTTTGCACAAAAATATTAAGCTGCATAACTGTTTCAACATATATTATGCTTCTTGAGCACCAAATCAGCATATTAGAATGGTTTCTGAATGGTCATGTGACACTGAAGACTTCTTTTTCATTAAAAAGCATAGTTTGAATGATAGTGTATATATAGTTTTGAGAAATTTGGGTTATACAAAAGTCTTTTTTTTTTAATAGTTGGCCAAGTGGTAGTCTATTACACATGATGTAAGACCCTCAGAGCGTTGCTGTGAATCTTTCGGCTCAGCATGAATAGAACCCTGAACCCCAGGTCAAATACAGCTGACAAGACACACACCAGCTAGCACACTGGTGTTAAACACCAACATGTTGCTCAGAGGGTAGGATGAGAGATTTAAATATACGCAATGAACTCTTCAGCTATGCAATAAAATGCTCTAGACATACTCATTTTACCATTCATTATAATATTTATTGATGTCAAAGACTGCATGATTTCATTATCAGCTCACACAATCTACAAATGTAGATAATGTAATACCATTGAATTAATTGTTGTCCAGGTTATATTAACAAATCAAATGGCACACTGAGAGTTAAGTTCATCCACACTGCCTGTTAAAGAAAAAAGCAAGAATGTTCATCCCCACCCCCAGAGAATTCAATACAGAGCAGAAGAAAATAGATAGGGAAACCAAACAACCGAGACTAGCTTGGGAAGCTGTCAGCTTTATGGTGTTTTTACTGGTTGCTTTGTATCATTTAGGAAAAAGAAGTTGGTCAAGAATTAGTCAAAACAAGTTTTATTTGTATAATGCCTTTCATAATAAAGCTTGTTTCAATGCAGCTTTACAGAAAACAGTGTCTTAATGCCCTTAGTGAGAAACTGAGCCCCTTAAAACCCCCTTAAGATGATTAGAAGAAAATTAAGGGAATATTAAGAACAACTTTATTTTATATAGCCTAATCACAATGTAATGGAAGACATCTGTGTTCTTCTTTAGCTATTGGAATTCTTGAATGCATAGCTGCGCATCTGTTTATGATGATTATGAAGTGCTAGCTGATGGCTATTGAATGAAGCAAAAATATTTCCTTCCTTCACATTCCAGTCTCTCAGTTTCAGGAACACGGCAACAACATGGATAAAAGACTCCAAATATCAAAAATTACATTGGAGCTTCAGTTTCAAACGTTGTTTCCATGGTTGACCTCTGAGTCCAAACAACATTCTGTGAATACTACTTCATTATTATTATTACTTAAGTTTTATTATTACACAAGTCATTTTCCCTATTGAGCCACTGTGGAGCTTGTTTATCATAGGTATGATCCCAATATAGCTAGTTTTGCTCCATATTTTTGGATTATCTAGATGCCAAAAACTCATCTAGCTTCCACCTGCCAAGAGAGTATTAATCCACTACCTTTTTTGGCTTTTATGGCAACATGGAAGTATTCTCAAACAAACATTTCTTGATTCATTCAAGCTAAAATACAGCTGAAAGAGTTCTTTCCCTCACTGAATTAAGGCACGCATATACCCAACAGGTGTTGTTCCTCAAACAATAAAAACAATGAATTCATTCTCACCATGCATGTGAGAGATTCACCAAGAAAGAATATCTCATGGGCGTGAGTGTAGACCTCTAACCCTTAAGCTACAGTGATGATGTGTGCAGCCTTGAGGTTTCTGCGAAACACCTGGCTCTTATGACTGAGGAAGTCACAAAATGTCATTATAAACTACAGCAGGAACAAAGACTCGCAAGCACACCTCTGACTAAGCTTATCTCTCCGCAACTAAAAGCCTGTCAGTTTGCAAAACCAATGGTTATCTCTAGACACGGCACAGGTCATGATGTCATTGATTCATTTGTGCATTGACAGATATGACAAGACAGAAAGAAAAAGCATGAGACAGCTTTTTTTCCCCCAAAGTTCTCTACGAAACTACTTCCTTTTTTTCCACTTCCAACCACCCATGTTCATAAATGGGTGGTTGACAAATGACATATACAGCAAAATAAACATTTAAGGTTAAAATCCACATTAACTTTTAGAAGCATAATTTTAGGTGCTTAAACTAGTCACCATTTCTTTGAAGTTATCCACCATTTGTGCCAATATTCCATGTAGTCCATCAATTCATATAAATCCATAAAACATTTCAGAGTTGAAAATAATACAAATGCAATTTTATAAAAAAAAAAAAGTCACACTGCAGGAAATTGATACCACTACAAAAAAAAAAAAAAAAAGGTCAATGACCCATAAATAATCAATAAAATTTTTAGGTTAAAATCTATATGAAGGGAAGCATGCAATGTATGTGCTTTAACTGTTTTTTCACCATTGTAATGTTTTTAGATAATTTGCAGTTCATTTGAACAGTCCTTTGGTGTGACAATACATTTTTTAAAGTACAAATATATTCTAAATGTAGCCTCTCAATTAAAAGGCATACAAACTAAATATATAAGCTACAAATAATACATTTATTGAATTTTTTTTATCTAAAAAAAAAAAGTATAAAAAAAGTTCTAGATAAAGTATAACATGTCACACAGCAGGACACTGATGTCACTACTAAAAAAAATGTCAATGACAAACAATCTCAAAAATGTAGGTTCTAAATATAATTAGGGTGCTTTAGCTGGGCTTTCATTATTTTTACAGCTTGTAGCTATTTTGCAGTTCATTTAAATATCCTTTGGTGTGACAAATTTACTTGTTTTTAAAAGTAGCCTCTCAATTAATACTAGGCCATAAAAACTACATGTACAGTACTTAAACAAGATGTTTACAATAGTTTTAGATGAAGTACGCCATGTCAAACTGCTGTCACTGCTTGACATTTTTATGTCAACCACCCACAAACACACTACGAAACTCATGTTAACCTCCTGACTCACCTCTCTAGGAACTCCTGCCCTTTCCTCCTCGTCTGTTTCTCCGTCCTCTCTGTTGGTGCTCTAAAGTTGTGGTTGTTCTTGCTTCAAGACTGTGAGGAGTTGAAAGGTTACTTGCATGGAATGATGAGGGAGTGCAGGCCTTTCTTTCTGTTCCTTCCCTGAGAGGAGAGAGAATGAGAGAGAAACATACAAGACTTTAGTCCAATCAAGGTTTCTTGTTCAGGCAGTCTGTAAAGGCACATCTCGCTGTTTATGCTCTCTCTGCACTGCTATTCTGGTATGCCCAACTGTGAATCTCTCTTTCCACCCTCCCAAACTCCCCCTCTCTCTCCCTCTTTCAATAACTCACACACAAAACCTCTCTCAGGCTCCCTTTGGCACATGCATATAAACTCTGTAAACCCCCCCACCACTTTTCACTTTTAACTCCCCCCACCACCATCTCACACACATCTTTTCCCCCTCAAATAACTTCAACACAATGAAAGCAGCTTTGGTATACCGCTTTTAGTCCCCCCTCCCTTCTAGTGCTCTCTCTTTCTTGCAAAATTTCTCACCACTTGTTTCTCTCTCTCCTCTGCTTTGCCTTTCAGCCTACTTCCTCTCAGCTGGTTACTGAAGGCGTGCTCACTTGCTCAGTCAGCACACAACTCATGTAAGAGTGGGGCCGGCTGTGCTGTCATTTGATTGGTCAGAGGGAGAGGGATCAGATGCCATAGTGACTGTCCTGATAGGTGTAAAAGGTAAAGGGAAACCTTAAAAGTCCCACCCACCTGTTCTGCTTGTTTTGCAGAGGCAATGTATTCCCTGATAGAGCTTCAGTGAGTTATTGTGTGCATTAGTGCCAGCTTGTGTATATATGTGTGTGCGCTTGTCTAATAGAGACATTCCAGAGCAACCCGAACGCGTTACTTTGGAGGCAAATATGCCAGTGAAGAGCTTCACATTATTTTCAGTGATAACTTTAAAAGTTTTGGCTCAGAAAGACTTTACTTTTATTCAGCAGGGACACATTAAATTGCTAAAAGTGGAAAAAAAGACATCCAAGTTACAAAAGATTTCTATTTCAAATAATGCTGTCCTTTTGAACTTTCTATTCATCAAATAATCCTGAAAAAAAGTATGATGGTTTCCACAAAGATATTAAGAATTGATAAGAAGAAATGTTTCTTGAGCTCCAAATCATCATATTATTCATATCATCATAATTCTTCAGCTGCCATCACAGGAATACATTTAAAATATAAAACATTTATCTGTTTTTACTGTATTTTTCCTCAAATAAATGCAGCTTTTATGAGCATAAGAGACTTATTAGTGAACACAAATATAAGCACAGTTCAGCATTGAAACAAATGCATACGAGTATGTTAATATTCTTTACTCAAATACATTTAAAAAAGGGAAAAGACAAAAAAAAAAAAATGAAGAGCAAAAAGGGGAAGTGCACAGCTGAGCGGATACGTCTATGCATGAAAGCATGTTATCTGCCCTTGCACAGAAACAGAGATTCTGATGGGCGTGAAGGGATGGGTGTGTGTACGTTTGTGTAAATGTGTCTGCAGGCAACATGCCACAGACCTCTTTCAAATGCATGCACATCTTCCAAATAAGGAGAAGTAATTCCGCATACACTTAAACGAAAGCATTAGCACATGCAGACACAGATTAATTTCATCTATTTAGATGCAGCGAGTGAGGTAGAGGAGGTGGTGTGGAGAGCTAATGCTCAGAGTGTTGAGGGTTACCTTGCGTGTGTGGGTGTAAAAGGGGAAAAATGTTTATAGTTGTGTTACCCTAGTCACACAGCAAAGTTCTAATTTATTGCACTGGTTGTGATGTCTAGTGAGCTTAAATTGAAAACATGCCTTGCAGAGACACACTTCTCCTTTAAGAGCTCATGTTCCGTACCCATATAAGGAATGTTTGGGGGTGTGGCTTGAGACATGAGCCAGCCCTCAGCTGGCCTCTGAGAATTCAGATATACAGAGTGAAGCAAAACAGTACACACAAGTACAAAAGTGCACAACATTTTCCCTGCAGCTTTTCTGAATCTGAGCTGTAGCTGGGATAGACTGGTCTATAAGGGTCTGTTAAAGCGTTTTATAGTGCTTTAATATTTTATCCCTTCCTCCATGTTTGCGAGTGTGTCCATATCCCTTTTCAAGCTGTCAAATTTTATGGAAAAAAACTTGATTTATTAATCTTATACTTTTTCTATGGAAAAACTGGTGCTTGCCTTTTTAAATGGATCAAAAGTGACAATAAAATACATTTATAATGTTTACAAAATTATGTATTTTTATGCATTAAAGAATTCTGAAAAGTATCAGTATTTCCACAAAAATATTAAGCAGCTAAACTGTTTTCAATGCTGATAGTAAGTGCTTCTTGAGCTGTTTTAATATTGTTTTTATCATATATTTTGTAATATTTTTAATTATTAAAAAATTCTAATCTAACTGTTTGAATGACAACAGTATGAGTGTTGTTACAGTAGGAAGTTGAGCAGCTGACTATAATAGCATCAGTCTGGTGGGACTTCTGGTTTAAAGTGCTGTTATTTGCCTTTGTTGTAAAGTTTTAAACAAAAAGTCTACATGCAAGGCAAATAACAGCACTTTAAACCAGAACTGAAGTCCCACCAGACTGACGCTATTATAGTCAGCTGCTCAACTTCCTGTTTTCCACTTCAATGAGCCAAGTGAGAAAACACAAAAGGTGCAATCCTGTGCTCTCTGCACTGATAATGTAAATACACAGGATGTGATTTCTGCTAGTCACACCTTCAGTACGCTTACTTTTATACTTTATTCACTGTTAATATGTTGCAAAGAGTAAGAGAAAAAGACTCTAGAATGTGCTCTAGAATAGAGCAGAATGTTCCAGAAGAACGTTCTTCCAGAATGTTCCAGTGTGTGTGTGTGTGTGTGTGTGTGTGTGTGTGTCAGGTACACTTCTTTATAACAAACCATATGCCAGAGTATGCATGCTATAAATAGATCAATAAAATTATACTACCTAAAAAAAAAAAAAAAAAAAAAAAAACACAATCAGGCCTTTAATGAGGAATCAGCTGTGGAAGTCTGTATATGTCACTACAATAACAAAAACATAGCTGACGTTAGATATTAAGGCTAGTCCCACTGTAGAGATTAGCAGCTGACACTGATGAACGAGGACGGTAACTAACATGCCCTTGGTAATACGCTCTCCAAGGTGGGGGTTGTGGGTGACAAATTTACTTCTCTGAAACAGAGTAAGGGTGTAATTAGAGAATGGTAATGGATGGTAGAAGGTGGATTTGAGGGCAAAGGTGAAATGAAAGATAACTGCAGAGAAAAAGGGAACTGGGATATGACCAAGATATGTTAGTGTTATTCTAGTACAAAGAGTATATTACACACACACACACACAGCTAACCTGCAATTAGCCTAGCAAAAGCAAAGTACTATACAAAATACAGGACATGCATCTTAGGCATTGCTAAAAATAGCCTGTTGTGTGGCTACAAATATATACATTTGATTTGCGCTCATCTTTAGAGAAACATTATGTACCTTGACTTCTTTAAATAGCTACATATATAGCTACAGCCTGTGGCAACTATTACGCTACTGCTAATTCTTAAAATTAAGAGGCTAGTCATGTTTAAATAAATAATAAATAGCTTAGCAGGTTAGGGCCTTGTTTTTAAGCTGGCTTGCTTGTATCAGACCTGTGCACATGCTCACACTTAACCCTGTGATACTGATCTGGGAAACATTTCTATTATCAAAATCCTTATCCAAGTCACCAGTAGAGGTGACCAGTAGAGTGGGTTTGGCTATCATGATTAACCACCCATGGCATCTCTAGGAATATTTAAAAAAGTTAAGGTATATAATGTTTCTCTAAAGATGAGAGCAAATCAAATGTGCATACAGAGATGTATAAACACAAATGCTTTGGAAGTACTGAATAAAGTTATCCGAACTGTAACCGATTCAAAACGCACCGCCACGATGCTAGGGTGTTCTGAGAGGGTTGCTATGCAGTTGCTAAGGTGTTCTAATGGGTTAAAGAAGCGTATTGCTATGCTGTTATTAGTATTATTTATATACTACTATAGTATTTTGAATTAGCATTTATTTGATATTTTCAGTTTTCATTTTAATTTTAGTTTAAGATTTAGTCATTTTATGTGCTTTTCTCATTTTCATTATTATTTTGTAAAATAATTAATATTTATATATTAGAGAGAGAGAGAGAGAGAGAGAGAGAGAGAGAGAGAGAGAGAGAGAAACTTTGATACTTAGGGGCTGTTAACACAACACTGTTTTCAACTAAAAACTGGACATTTTGGACATTAATTTACATGATAACGGCATTTTGAGGGCCTGAAAACGCAAACTTTTGAAAAGGGGATTCAACGTGTTTTGAAGACGATACTGTTACTGTCTCTGTGTAAACTACAAAAATGCAAATTTACGCATGCTTATTACGGGTTCAGTCTATAGGTGCATATAGCCTTTCTTTACAAAGTGGCATCTGCAACTACAGGCCTGGCAGCATAACACAGTGTTTATAGTAGTTTTTGCAGATCCGTGTGAACGGGGACAACATTGTCGTCTGTACATGAAAAACGCAAAGGAAAAACTTTTCAGTTTTTAATACATCGTTGTGGTGTAAACATAAATGCTTGCCTTTAGCAATTTGATTTAGAACACCTCAAACTAGAACAAGGACCCAATTCAAAAGGCCCAAGCCCAGTAGCAAGGATAGTCTGTTAAAAAAAAAAAAAAAGCCCTGAATGAAAGACCAGTGCTAATGGACCGGCACCACCCTCACTCACATCAAGATGAGAGAAAGAGAATCCATTGCATTTAGGGGAGACATGGAATTGAAACCCCTCATTCAACATTTACACGTATCGGTTGCAGAAAAGGTGTCGCTTCAGGCCTTAAAGACACATGCTAAGCCACCTCACACTGAATAACCATCTCCAACACGCATTTGCTTCCTACACCAGCTTGACAAGCTTATCTTCCGATTTGCTGCAGCTATTCCTACCATGCATTTCCCTCACTAACCCAATGATGTAATACATACTTCTGCTGACGGGCACACAGAAAGAGGTCACACAGCAAGGGCATTAAGGAGCTGTTCTGAAGCTCTTAATATTCAGACTTCAAGCTGGTGATAAAGGGCACATTCTACCTGCAGCTTATTTGGGACATGTGAGCCCTTTACAGAGAGAAAGAGCCTACTCGGGGTCACTGCTGATCCTCTGTTCTTCTTTTTTTTGGACAATAGAAATCACTCTGCAGCTTTCCATTGTGCATTTCTATTGACGTCCTGTCTGGCATCAGTAATGAGCAGGATGGATTCCTGCCTCTTACATATTCTGCAACCTGTGTGCACACACCCACCGCCAAAACTCTGACGCTGAATCCTGTCTTTCTCTAATTAATCTGATAATTAGGCTACAAGGACAACATGATATCCTTGCAGTGTTTAGTCAAAAGCAGTTGATTGTGAAGCATACAGACAACCCTTTTTCAAATAAACTGTGCCACTAAGGCATGATTCATATGGGCCCATGGCTAGGGGTGTAACATTACAGAAACAGAATCATGCACACTTCAAGCACAAAGAATGTAATAAATAAAAAAAGGACAAAAGAAAATAAAAACTAAAAGATAAAGAAGGTGAGGCATGTGCCTTTTGGACTGATGAAAGTTGCCTTCAGTGGATGAAATAGCATGAATCAGACAAAGCAGAAACGCCCCCCTGCGCATGAACATACAGCAGCCCCTGTATGCATTGTGTGTGCAGACTGTGATCAATCAGCCATTATCAAACACACGTGAGATCATTTCAAATACAATAGGTGGAAAAGACCCAGGGAATCTTAATATCCGACTGGGGATCATTTCACCTTAGATTTAAATAAAGAGTTTAGATTAATAAGGTGTATACATGATTGATACAGACTACTGAGGTAACTTACACATTAAGAATTCATCCTTCGTCATTATAATCTCAGATCCTTCGCATATGGTGAAATGAGACTGATCTAAATATATAAATGGTGAATTGAGAGTGATCTAAAGGAGGATGGCAGCACAAAGAGAACTCACCACAGCAAACATATAACGATGACAAGGATTGCAGCAGTCAGCAAACTAACATTCCCATCATATCTGGAGAAAGAGTTTGATGCTATTTTTGACAGCAGGCAGGATCTCAAGATCTTCAGTGTAATCGACGTCAAACTATCTGCGTTGAAATCCCACAGTGTAACGAAGATATATCTGACCGATGAGGATACAAGATCCTGGTTTCCAAATGTCGACAAAGCTGTGTTGATTGCCTTTCTTCTCCTTTCCACGTCCTATACCAACGGGCCTCTGCTATTTTCTGCTTGGCTCTTGGTCCAAAGCCCTCGCCCATGAAATTATTCTGTCCCTTTAAAAGCAATACTTCCGGGATTTGCTTAAAAAATAACTAGGAGGAGGGACGTTCGAACAGCTGAAGGGCTGTCATTTAAGCGATTGGTCGCTTTCTCGTCCTCGAACCAATAACAATTGCGTACTAATGCGATATTTGAATATATTTGAATAACAGTAATATATTTCGACGAAATAGATTCTTATTGGTTCCGTGTCAGGCAACGTCTTATCAAGCCACGCCCCCGTACACGTGCTAGTTCCTTTTACTCCGCTTTGGAGGAGAAACGTATAGATAACGACGGGCAAATGTTAATGTAACGATGGACTATCGATATATTTTTTTCATTGATAAATTAATATTTTGTAGAATAGTTTAAAGTCAAAATATGCCGTTACATACACACCTCAAATAATTAGAAATACCTTCAGTGTTCAAATTAGGCGTAAAGAGGAACGTTTTTGTCATATGGAATGATTTGTAATGATAATAATTATCAAACTAACAATACTTTTTCCTAAATAACCACACTAAATCATATTTTCAGTTCTTTTTTTTTTCTTTCTTTTTTTTGTCGAAAGTCGACTTAAATTATAAGCCATGCAACCTAAATCCATCAGAACTGGAGAACGAGTTTGAATAAATCAAATAACAATTAGGCTACACTTAACAACACTGGGTTCAATTTAAACCATGCTCTATTGTGAAAACTAAACGTTTAATCCTGAATTGCCCTTTTAATATATTCTGTACAGGAATTTGCATCTACATATGCCGTTGATTGTGTTGCTCATGTAAAGCTTTCGTTTAAATCAGGTCTACCAGAGTGTTCGGCTTTACGGTTACTTTGAAACAAAAATATGAATATAAATTAATTTATATTTTATTATGAAGCAGCATATGGTCACCACTAGATGGCGCAATTTTACCACAAAATCAGCATATATAAATCCAAGTCGTTAGACTCCAAAAGGCTTCAGCACAGACTTATGTAACAGTTTATTACACTAACGATCCGATTAAATCTGTAGAAATCAAACATTACTGTTCGTTTTTTTTCGTCGTCGTTTCTTCTTTTAAATAATATTTTTAAGAAGCTGCACATTCATTGTACTTGTCTCGACCTCGGCTGCAAAATATCTAACTTTACACTTAATTACATTTTTATATGTTAATTGTTAAAAACTACAGGGTGTTTGTTTGTTTTAAAGGATTATAATGATACAGATGTTGTCAAATATGCGGGTTAAAGAGGGTTTTACACACCTGTACGCGTGCAAAACGTTATTCGACGCACAATCTTTTAGACCCGCCCACATTCTCCGTTCATTGAAGATGATTGGTTCGTGCTCATGTCACTAACGCCATGGGTACGCCGAACAGTTCCCCAGGCGCGTTGCAAACACAATCGGTACTTCACTCTTATTTTTATGATGAATTTAGACAACTACGATTGTTTCTCGCAATTTCAAATATAATTTCGAAAGGGGAGGAAATAAAGTGGCAAATGCCACAGGAGGGGATTAAGTCATAACTGTGCTGTATTGGAATAAAATCTCAGCAATGTCGCTTCTCTGCGTGCGAGGTAAGTTAAGTGTTTGGGACCTTTTTAATATTTTTCAGTTTTTTTGTTATTCCATTGTCTCTCTTTTACTGTGTTTATGTGCTTCTTGAAATAGCGTGTGATATAAACTTGAAATGTACTTGAAACCGGTTAAAGCAACAGATAACTAACAGGTTATGATATGTTATAAATCAAAAACAGGTGTAACCTTTAAGGAACAAGTAACGTTAAGTGTAACACGGACTCGTATGTGTGTTACTGTGAATTGGAGGCGACTCTACTTCTCTGTTAATGCGCTTAACTGGTTTTCCCGCTGCTGAATTGTTATGGCACCGCATATGCCGTGATCACCTGTCTGGCTGTCCTACTGTACGCTTTGATTGTTTATGACACCAAGCACACATTTATTGCGTTTCATCCACATGACAGACTATATTTGTGCCGCAAAACGGTGCGACTGTGATATTTGTGCACCTGTTGTTGACTGCAAATACTTCAGTAGCCATCCATGTTCAATCAGTCATGTTTTAGATCATTGAGCTTGAGTGGAACTAACTTTTGACACTCAATTTAAGTGTTATATCAGATTTGCAAATCAATCATTCATTGGAATTGTGTGACTTTAATCGATGCCAGTTAGCTTTGAAGCCATTTACTGTAACTCCTGAATGTTGTATGTTAAATGCTCAGTATTTATAATACAGTGTACGAAAAATACTCGATAGAAATCTGGAACCATTCAGAACCATAATCCGAGTTGGGAATTTGAACGCACCCCAAACATTAAACTTGATCACTTTTGTATAATAGAATCAGGGGGGGAAATCCTCTACACCTGCATTAATAATAATAATAGGCCTGCCTAAACATGTGACTATCACGGAGACATGATTGCTCTTTTGACATGAGCCTGTAAGTAACAACCCAGCAACCATCCACATCACCCTAACATGGATAGCAATGTGTATAGTGCGCATGAAATGAAAATTCACCTATTTCATAAATGCGTGTTATAGATATTATTATGAATGATTCATGAAAATATTGAGCTAGTATTAGTGATGGGAAGTTTGGATAATTTTACTGATTCGGATCTTTGAATCTCAATCCAAAATGAACCAATCTTTTCATTAATTTCAGCAGAATATAATTGAAATGTTAATTATAGCCAAATTCCCCAACACATCAACTTGCGCAAACGTTGATCACATTTAGAATAAGAAAAAACTATATTTTCGTTCTTTTGTCACGTCACATCCCCATTAGTCACAGGCTCAGTCTCAGCCCATGGACCTCATGCATATAGCACATATAACTGGAAACACTTCAGGATTTTCGAAGTCGTCATCTGATTGGTGGAATTCTACAGGATGTCCGGGAGACGCAAGTGTTGTGTTCTTTAACGGTCCACCTGGAAACAAAGATTCCGTGATGACAAACCCCCTCATGAAAGAAGAATGCGTCGTGTTTACAACTGTGATGATAGCCGCATTTCCCCTGTCGGCCCAAAAGCAGGCATGCTAGTGTGTGCCAGGGCCAGTGGCGTTTCCACTGTCACTTCCAGGGCTTGATCGGGCCTCGTCAGGACTTCCTCGGGGCCAGCGGCCAGGGTTTTTTGGCCCGCCGAATACCTTTTGGGCTCGGTGCTACAGGCCCAAACTTATTACCCCGGCCCGTTGAAAGCCCTGGCTCGCACTGGCACGGAACAGAACAAACTGTGATTTGTTGCTTTACATGTCAGTCAGACATCCTTGGCGGTCCCAATGAAAGCTGCTATGGAGTCCAGACCTTCCGCCGTCAGTCCGAAGGTCTGGCTAGTGGCTACACAAGACTACATCCCCATAGGCTGAAGCTATTCAGTCTGTACAGGAAACAGAAATGATTAGCTCACCTGTCTAGTCTTTCGGTCTGAGTTGTTCGTTCATCACGAGTTATGGAAAAGAACCATCATGAATTCACTAATGTATAAATTATAAGAAATTTGAGACGAGAAACGCATTATGTAACTGTAAGAGTAATAAACTATCTACATGTTTGTTTGTAAGGAAGGTTGTGAATTTTTAATAATTTTCTGTGTCCAATACAGCTTTCACGTCACGTGACAAAAGAGCGAACGACTCAGAACCCAAGACTCAGGAGGTGAATAATAATTTCTGTTTCTGGTAAACACTGCATAGCCTTAGCCTATGGGTCTGTCACAGGATGAATGAACAACTCGGACCCAAAGACTCGAAGGAGGTGAACTAATCATTTCTGTTTCCTGTACAGAACCTATAGGATGTTGCACATGCACGGTCAACACAAAATGAACAAATCACTGAGACAACTCGTTGTTCCAGAGTCATATTAAAGATTTGTTCAAAATGAATCATGAACGACTTAGTCTTGCGTAGTCAGACCTTCAGACTGATGGCAAAAGGTCTTGACTCCATCGCAGCCCAGAGGCCACCTGACTGACATGTAAAACAACCAATCACAGTATGTTTTGTTCTGCGTCATGTTTATGGGCATTAGAATGTAAAGCCGGCATGCATCTAATGAATTATTAATTCAAGAACGTTGTGCAAGTTTACTGCAACAATGGCGCTGCAAACTTCACATACTTTTGAAAATCCAGCATTTAATTGATCCTGATAAGCCATCAACGGCTTGCTTCTTCCTTAAGGGGGTTTGGCGTCAAGACGGCTTTGTTTCCAGGTGGACCGTTAAAGAACACGACACACACGTAGCCTTGTAGAATTCATCCAATCAGATGATGACTTCGAAACTCCCGAAGTGTTTCCCATTTTGTGTGCCTTACACATCAGAATTTCATCCACTACTAGTAATCAAAATGAATAATAATGTCATAACCAGATCTTTTGGTGAAAATGATAGACTTCTCTCTGATGACATATGCAGGACTTATACAATTGTTTAGTCCTCCTAAACCCAGTTCCTGCAAGTTTGCGTTCAACTGCCTCCATTTTTGAGTGCAACACCTACATCTCAAAATCCAATCAACAATTTCTGCAAAGAATCAAGTCCCCGCCCTACTTTTTTTCTTGTTCGATAATCTGTTATACTCAGATGTATGTCACAATATGGAAGAAAAAAATGTAGCTCTTTCTGTTTCATTGTGAATTTAACTGTGTTAACCACTGGCAACCGCCTAGAATTCCTTAGAATTGTGGTGACTGCTTTTGCATGGCAAAGCACCACTCACATTTCTTCAGACTAATTAATTTATCAGTTCTGTTGATCTACTGTGACTTAGAGTAGTTTAGAGCAGCTAAATAGTCTGCCCTTAGAAGTAAAGGTATGTAAACTTATTCTATTTCCAGTGACAGTATGCATGCATATACTGTAAGCATGCCATCAATTATAGACGATCTATAGAAGTTTCCTCTTTATAAATCCAATACAATTGATTTTAGTTTGTCTGGACTAGAGTAAATTGCTGTTCTGTGAGGTCCTTTGTGTCACAAAGCTCTGTCATGCTGTCAGCAGTCATGGGAGAGGAAGCATATACAGAAAATCAAAAGAGACTGACATCTCGATGATGAATAGAGAGATATTCTGGGGTAACGGTACAAAATAAATATGATTTGCTCTCATCATGAATGCAACAGTGGATCATTATGTTTTGCCTTTTCTATCAGCGTTCTGCTCCAGGCCATTTTTCACGGTTAAGGGTTTTTCAAAAAGACTGAAAAAAGTGTGGAGCTTCAGATTTGATTTGCAGTGTTTTGTGTTGCTTTGGATTGTTGAGAACTCAGTTCATTTGTTTTAGAAGTTTGTTCTCCAAATGTAGAGAGGAAACACAGGCACAAGGGGAAAGTGAAGTTAGATGGATATACAGCATGATGCTGGTGTTGGGGGGAGGGACAGAGCTTCATGTAATCCTCCAGCCATCTGGTGCTGTGTGGGCCACCGCATCACATGTGTGCATGCCAGTGTAGCCTCTGTTTTTCTAATCTGACCAGGAAATTCATTCAGAGCTTGCTGGATATCTCATGTTATCTTTCTTGTGTTAGATCTGGGCATTGTCTTCTACTCCAAGTCTCTTCTACTTTCCCGAAAGATTGCGATAGTCACTAAAGTTTAGATAATGGCATGTCATCTTCACCAGGAGCTCTGCTATGTTTTAAAGCCTGTGAAAAATGTAAAGCCCACATCAAGAACGATAACTATATCAGCACCACACCAATGCACAATATTGTTCTGTTTATTAGAAGTGAGCACTGCAGTTTTGCCATCTGCCGCTTTAAAGGGTTAGTTCACCCAAAAATGAAACTTGTCATCATTTACTCACCCTTAAGTTTTTCCAAACCTGTATGAATTTCTTCTGCTGAACACAATGATAAGTAAATGATGACAGAATTTTCATTTTTGGGTGAAGTATCCTTTTAAATGCTTGAGCTCTTTAAAGCAGGATGGATTCTGATTGGCCGTTGTTTTTATCGTTCATCAGCTGGGAAAAATTGCTGGGAAAGTCTTTCCGACGATATCGTTTCTCTGTGCCATTATTTATAGTTGTGGTGTGGACCCAGCTATTCGTTGACTTTTTATAACGATATCTTTATCGTTATCATTATAGTTATCATCCTTGGTGTGATCTTGTTCTCTAAGATGGGTTTTCAAACCTATTATCTCTCTAAAATTAAATAATTGACATTCGTATCGTCACTGTGCTAAACAGTGTTATTTTAGTATTATTTATATTAGCTTTTATTAATATTTGTAGGTATTATTTTTATATTTTCAGTTTTCATTTGAATTTTAGCTTATTTTTGTTTGTCAGTTGTAGATTTAGTAATTAGTATTTTTAGTATTTCAAGTTATTTTATTTCAGTTTGTTGCCAAGGCAACATTTCTAATTTAAGTCAGTTTTTCATCAAATATTTTATTTCTATTTCTTATTTCTTTTTTTATATATATCTTTATTTCAATTTGCATAACATAACAAAAAATATTTTTACTTTGCATTGTATCAACAGCTTATCCTTTTCCACTCACTAATGGTAGATCTGGGTTTTATTCCTTACTGTTTTAAACCAGGGCTGTCAATGAAATTGAAGAAATTAATTGATTAACCTCATGATTTCTGTCCAGAAATATTGTGTTAAACTCAAAATTTATCTCATTTTCTATGGACCACCTAGTGCCCCCATAAGTCCTATGTTCCTGACTGTTTGAAAAGCCATGTTTTTTTTTTTTTGTCCTTGGACAGATGCCGTCGATTGACACTAGCGGTTTGGGACTGTCATGTTCTTGTGGTACTATCAGTCAATCAGTGTTGTCGTTATGCCATTTTTCTGTGCCTCTACAGTAATTAGTCACATGGCAATTATGGTTCAGATGATTGGCTCCAAAATGTCTGTGTCCCTTGAACAACGATTGCTTGCTTTTTGGGAGTCTTGTGTCAGCTGAACAGCTACCATTGAAATGCAATTACACTGTCAATGCTAACGCTTTCTCTAGGTAGGCCTAGTGGAAATCATTTGAGAGTGGGTTAATAATTTGTACAGGCTATGGGCCAGCACATAACAGGTTGGTTTTTGGGATTGAACCCTGTCCTTTGTTCGAACTCGCTCTGGACGTATGTGGTTAAATCATTTTATGAAGCAGTAGTGTTTTGTCTGTATCTGTATTTTGTTCCTTTCATCAGGTATTGTATTACTGCAAAAAAAAATTTTTTGTGGCTCTCACTTACTTGGTCTTTTTTTCTTTCCTTTTCAGTGAAAAAGGCCAAACTACAAGGACCACCAGGTAATGAACTGTTTGCGTCATGCATGAAACCGTTGTGGCTCTACAATTGCCTTAGACTCAAATAGGAAAAAATAACACATCATTCAGTCAATTGTCATTCAGATGAGTGTTTGGTGCTAAAATGAAGTGCTTGAATCAGACTCTGCGGCCCAGTTTGGCATGGGCTGGAGAGACACAGTGAACTGGTTTACTTGTTAGCCAGCAGGCAAGTACTAGACTGTCAGGGGATTTTCACTCTACTATAACATATTACACTCTTTACTCATGAGAGATGCATTACAAACACACAGACACACACGTGTAAATGTGTATGCCTTTCAGTGACTGAACCTTTGAATTGCAATAAGCTTTATAGAGGAGCACTGAAAAGAAAATTGCATTGTTTGTTTTTAATGTTTTTTTGTTTAACTTTTAAGTATCAGTCATGACAGACTATATTAGAATTGAACATGCTCATTTCTCCTTTTTTATTTAGATTATCTTGATAGCTTCAGCAAATATAATTTTTTATACTGTAACAGTACTGTTATACTGTAATTCACATTCAGCATTTAAAAGTAATTGATTTGAGTTTTCAGTATTTTCTTTTTTTATTTATTTAGACAAAATAGTATAGAGTTTTTATATAGCTATTTATCCATTATTAGCCTTAACGTGAAAATGATTATTTAATCAGCCAGATTACAAAAATGTAATCATAGCCATCATGCTAAGAAGGTCTTAACTAGTCTGACCAACTAGCAGTTAGCCAAGTGTAATCAGTCTTGCTTTTCGTATTTAACTTAGACCAATCTACCTCTCTATGTAACTAAATTAAAAAAGTTATGATCTTAAAGGGGTCAACGAATTAAGAAATTACATTTTCCATGATCTTTTAACATGAGAGGTCATTGTACTATAAAAACATAAGGTTTAGAACATGGGTCCGTATCTGGACTCCTGCCAAAACTCCCGTTATAATTAATGATGCTTTTTACACTGCACATTGTGCACAACGAATCTCTTATTTACACCATGTTTGCACTGTTATGATGAAAGCATTCATGAGAGTGCAGAAATCGAGTTGCAATGACGAGATCACTGCATTAATGGACTCAACAGACATGTCTGTCATCGGCTACAATGCTCAACGGGAGCAGATCTAAATATAGTGCTATAAAGCGCTGGAGGTTGACGTTACGCAGCCTAAACTCCGCCATTTTGGCAGGCAATCAGGGGAGCGCTAGAGCGGCTATAGCATTGGCATCTACACTCACCTAAAGGATTATTAGGAACACCATACTAATACTGTGTTTGACCCCCTTTCGCCTTCAGAACTGCCTTAATTCTACGTGGCATTGATTCAACAAGGTGCTGAAAGCATTCTTTAGAAATGTTGGCCCATATTGATAGGATAGCATCTTGCAGTTGATGGAGATTTGTGGGATGCACATCCAGGGCACGAAGCTCCCGTTCCACCACATCCCAAAGATGCTCTATTGGGTTGAGATCTGGTGACTGTGGGGGCCATTTTAGTACAGTGAACTCATTGTCATGTTCAAGAAACCAATTTGAAATGATTCAAGCTTTGGAAGTAGCCATCAGAGGATGGGTACATGGTGGTCATAAAGGGATGGACATGGTCAGAAACAATGCTCAGGTAGGCCGTGGCATTTAAACGATGCCCAATTGGCACTAAGGGGCCTAATGTGTGCCAAGAAAACATCCCCCACACCATTACACCACCACCACCAGCCTGCACAGTGGTAACAAGGCATGATGGATCCATGTTCTCCTTCTGTTTACGCCAAATTCTGACTCTACCATCTGAATGTCTCAACAGAAATTGAGACTCATCAGACCAGGCAACATTTTTCCAGTCTTCAACTGTCCAATTTTGGTGAGCTCGTGCAAATTGTAGCCTCTTTTTCCTATTTGTAGTGGAGATGAGTGGTACCCGGTGGGGTCTTCTGCTGTTGTAGCCCATCCGCCTCAAGGTTGTGCGTGTTGTGGCTTCACAAATGCTTTGCTGCATACCTCGGTTGTAACGAGTGGTTATTTCAGTCAAAGTTGCTCTTCTATCAGCTTGAATCAGTCGGCCCATTCTCCTCTGACCTCTAGCATCAACAAGACATTTTTCGCCCACAGGACTGCCACATACTGGATGTTTTTCCCTTTTCACACCATTCTTTGTAAACTCTAGAAATGGTTGTGCGTGAAAATCCCAGTAACTGAGCAGATTGTGAAATACTCAGACTGGCCCGTCTGGCACCAACAACCATGCCACGCTCAAAATTGCTTAAATCACCTTTCTTTCCCATTCTGACATTCAGTTTGGAGTTCAGGAGATTGTCTTGACCAGGACCACACCCCTAAATGCATTGAAGCAACTGCCATGTGATTGGTTGATTAGATAATTGCATTAATGAGAAATTGAACAGGTGTTCCTAATAATCCTTTAGGTGAGTGTATAGTGGTCGAAAAATTATTTAAAACCAGACTGTTTAAACCTTACTATTTCAACATGGTGGACAGCTGCTGTACGCCAGGATGCCAGAACAGGCGGGGGAAAGCAAAGGGGAAATCATTTTATTGTAGTAAGTTGTTGAAATGCTGTCAGTTTGAGTTTATTCCTTTTGCCTCCTGTAACTAATGATGAAAATAAGTTCCCATTAAGTACGATACTTAATCATGAATAACTTTAGTGCTTTTATATATAAATAACATTCAGAAACTGTAGGCTATTTGAAACGAAATTAAGGATCAATAAATAAATACTGAAACAAAAAAATAAGAAATTACATTTATTGATTATGACTGATTTTATTTGACATGCACAACACGGACCGATGGGACAGATGCACACAGCAGCGCTGTTTTGGACTGGTAACATAGTAATCTATTCACATAATGTTTTCTCTCTTAAAATGTAAGCGCTTGTATATGTCAGCATTATCATATACGTGTAAAGAATTGAAGTCTGTTATGTAAAACAAGAGCTTATTGATGCAGTTCCGTCTGCCTACTATTCTATCTGTTAATGTTACTCCTGATGGGAGGCTTCCATAAATATTTTGTTTATACATAGATTTAGGCTAAACTAAGTTTAATGGTGCAACGCAAAAATATTTAGTAGTGCATAAGTTGTAACTTAGTGCCCATTTACGTCAAAACTAGGCTAGCTGTAACTTGAGCACAGCTGGTGCAACAGGTGTCCTGACAGGAAAGCTATCCGTTCATTTATCGATACATGTGAAAAGCACCCCGGGAGCATTATAGGGATCTGTTATGTTTAATCTGTTAATAAGTTTTGCTATGTACAGGTCTATGTCTTTTGAATTAAAGTGTGCAGTGAACTCTGTTACCTTGAAACTCATGCTGGCGTCAATCATTTCATATTCGCTCCCGGCTGTTCCTGCCTGCCAATATGGAGCTGTAAACAGAATGGGTCACGTTACATCCGGAGCTCTATAAGCAAGACTTTTCACGATTAGTTAATCTTGTAAAGCTGTAATAGTAAAAACGTAGTAAAAATTTTAGAGATTTCCACATCAGGGCGGATTAACGCATAGGCTAACCTAGGCTGCAGCCAAGGGGCCTACGTGATCAGGGGGCCTCTGTTCAGTGGTTTTTACAAATATTTTCTTATTAATATATTTTTATATTATTTCTACAGTACTAGTAAATAACAGACAATTGACGAGCACACAGTGCGCATGACGGATTTTAGGGGCTGTTCTCATGTCGCGTCTAAAACGATTTGTGCTACCCGCTCAGATTGTGCTACCTCCCATTAAACAGATCGGTAGCGCAAATCAATAGCGAAAAGTGCTACCTATCAGATTGTGCCAACAACATCTTATTCATGTGGTTTGAGTCCATACCTACCCCTACCCTAACCTACCCTTAAAAAAATGCAAATATATTGTTGGTAGCACAATCTGATTAGTGATACAACATACGAGTCATGCACATGTGTTTGTATTGGGTGTGCGTGTGCAGACATCCCACCCTGCAAAAACACATTTCCGGGAGATGACACAACACAACTTCCTAAAAAAAAAAATTATGTTATAGGCCACTATTATATTCATTTGCCTAAGCCGCCTAACATGGGTTCATTCATTCAATAGCATTCGTGCACCGAAAAGGGAAACTGATGTAGTTGAGTGTGACGAAAAAAGAGCCGAGTGTTTCCACAAAATCTGAATGCAAGTGATCACAGAAGATGCATTTGAAACGTGTGATAATACCAGGTGTAACGGTAATGCATCTTGGCTGACCACTTGTGATCGGATCACCGAAAACACATCTTAATACCAGGTGAAAACAGGCTCTCTCTCTCTCTCTCTCTCTCTCGCTCGCTCGAATTTTCAGGATATTGTATATAATTTGGGGGGTGGGGGGCCGCTAGAAATCCCTGAGCCCAGGGGCCTGTGTAGACCTTAATCTGCCCCTGCTTCTATCATATGCAAAGGTATTCCAGTCACAGCAGGGGGTGTTTACATTGATGTCTCACAGCAGACACGCCCCCTTCCATCAGAGCTTTCGAATCAGAGGGAGAAAATGGCCTTTTATTTCTAAATTACGACAATTTTTTTATATAAAAATCATACTAACATTATAAGTGCACCTCAGGAAACATGCAGTTCATGACCCCTTTATAGAAAAAAAAATTGATGACTAACTTGTCTAAACAGTTTATGCAACCAACTACTGATCAGTGTTGCATACAAAAATGGCAAGAGCTGGCTAAAATCTCCAGCTCCAGTCTGACTATGATGCAATTTCTGAGAGACATTCTGCAGTCTGCCAGGGAAAAGTTTATGAATCTAGAATGTGTGATTCTGACTTGTTCATGTCTTGTGTGGTTTATGACACAAAATATTGCAAGAATTGTTGGCACTTATAATAAATTGGATAAAAATGTCTGATAAATGAAAAATGTAAAATCTGTCATGGATAGCCACGTTTTGTTTGAGTGAAAGTGTTTAAGATGGCGATATTGAAGATAAAAGGATGTTAGATTAGGTAAAGATTGCAGTGAAAAATGTATGGTAACTGGATCTATATGGGTACATGAGTATCTTTCAGTCCAACTGAAATGAATCTATTGATAAACTAACGAGCTAGTGTTTTTGTCTCTCTCTGACTTCTTATTGACTGTGTCTTGGTCTTCTCATTCTCCCTGTGCCACCCTCACCATGAATGTCTGCCTTACCCTGCTCCATCCATCCATACATAACTACATCCATACATAACTACATCCATACATAACTACATCCATACATAACTACATCCATACATAACTACATCCATACATAACTGCATACATGCATAACTACATCCATACATAACTGCATACATGCATACATGCATAACTACATCCATACATAACTGCATACATAACTACATACATGCATACATATATGCGTACATGCATACATACATGCATACATAACTACATACATGCATATATAAATAACTACATACATACATGCATACATGCATACATACATACAGTAGTGCAGAAATTAAACACTTCATTCATCTGAATGTGTATGTATAATACAGTATATGTTTGCATATATGGTGTTTTTCATTACCTGATGAGGCACCTCATAACTGCATAATTCATGATCTCTTGATTGACCTCATGTAGAGTGACTATTCCATAAATGAGATTTAAGATCACTGGGAGAGAGGGAGTGTGTGTGTGTGCGCCAGAAGCAGCAGCAAAGCATCAGTCTGTTTCTGCCTCCGAAATGAACAGAGGTCTATCTGAGTGACAGAGAAGCCCATAGAAATCTAATTTACTGCTAATAACAGAAAAAGCCTTTTCAGCCTCTTCTCCGAGTGGCCCAACCACAGCACAGAATTCAATACTGTGCCAGAATCAAATGCAGTTTGACTCCTAATAAGATTCTATTATGTTTGCCGCAGAGGGATTCTTGTTAAAAAGTGAAAGTGGCTCACTTTAGTTTAACAGCTGGTGATGCTTAATTGCATCAAATGAGGAAGCCTATTAGAGACAGGGCGTCTAAATTCTTGTTTCTGGACTTTAAACCTATTCCAAACACATTTGTTTTTGTGAAATTAATTAAAATTAATTAATTTATCGTGTTGCGATTTTTATTAAAATGAATATCACAGCGCAATAAAGCTGCTGATAATACTGAATGAACCTTATATCGGGATGCTGTGGTAGGTGTCATATGTCTATAGATGTGGATCAGCAGTTTGTCAGCTGATACAAGTGAGGGGAATCAACAGAAAATGTTACGAATCTGCATGGATGAGGACGCGTCTATATTGTCTTAATGCACGGAGAGGAGGATAGTTCAAGTGGCCAAAGACTCTATAAGGATCACAGCTGGAGAATTGCAGAAAATAGTTGAGCCTTGGGGTCAGAAAGCCTCAAAAAAAAAAAATCAAGGACTTGTTTAAGAACCTCTGCTATAGAAAACTGAAGTGGAGAGTTTATCAACATGGACTTGGGAATTTGAAGGATCTGGAGAGATTCTATGGAGGAATGGTTCTGATCTCTTGTCAGGTGTTCTACAACCTCATCAGGCATTATAGGAGAAAACTCAGAGTTATCTTGGCAAAAGGAGATTGCAAAAAGTATAGAATAAAAGGGTGCCGTTAATTGTGGCCACTGTGTATTAGAAAAATGTTTTTTTATAAAGCTCAAAACAATTAACAATGCAGATTTATTTTCATAGACGTCTTTGTTCATATTTTCCAAGGGTGCCAATAATTCTGATCAGGACTGTATATAAGATGCCATATTAGTTTAACTGGTGCGCTGTAATATAGGCTATATTTATTGCTTAAGTACTTAAGTGTCTTTGTATTCTTTTTTTAACATCACATGTGGGAGTATTTCTTCAAATAGCTTTTAAATGTCAGCATGTAAAGGCCTAGGCGTGTGCAAATATGACTTATTTATTTTCGTAAGTCATCAAAAATGAAATATTTATCAGGTTAGGCATCCCTGGGAGCCCCTTTGCACTCTGGGACAGAGAGAGCGAGAGCGTATAAAGGAATCTTGTGAAAGGAAAAAAAGGGCAATTGCGATAGACCAAACTCACCCCCTTCACTCTGCTTTTGAAATGCTCCCATCTGGGCATACACTTAAATTTCCTTTGGCAAGAAGAAATGTGTATAAAAAAAATGTTTTTGTCCCAATGGCAGTGATTATTTTAAATCACACTATTTTCTGAAGTAATGCAAGAGAATGATTGTCATTTATCAAAAAATGTAATTGCTTGTTTAGATTTTTTTTTTTTTTAAATGTTAGGAATTATGTATTTATGTATATATGTATGACACCAGTGTCAAAGGCAAATTTCTGCTCTGAGACAAACAGAATGGACAATAAAGTTAACTTTAACCTAACCTAATTGGGTACGGATTGGGTAACATGCACATTTTAAAGTTAGGTGTAGGGAAGGGTTTTTTGTGGTGAAGATGGCATTATTATTGGTGTTAGAGAGAGCGAGAGGAAGCAAAAGAGTCTGACGTATATAAGAGTAATTACAGATTCAGAAAGATATGAATATTTGATAATTTCCCTGCTTCTCCCTAGGCCCAGATTAGACCATTAATCACAAAAGTCACACCTCATTTCTGTATTTCCATTTCCCTCAAACATGTTTCAGTGGTTCTGCAGCCTCACTGTAGGATTATTTTACATGGTCTACAAATTGAAAAGCAAAGGTTAAAGATTAAGCTTTTTTGTTGTCTACAGTTTTTTTTTTTAAATAGATTTTTGTGTATTTCTTTGCTGTCCTGAAGTCTTCAGTCTTCAATTTTGTGAAATGCAGATTTCAGTCTGCCACCTTTTGCTAATTTTTGTTTTTCAAATGATGAAATGACTCTAATAAGCCAAGACATATGTTAACGTTGTTTAATATATATATATATATATATATATATATATATATATATATATATATATATATATATATATATATATATATATATATATATATATATATATATATATCATATAATATAATCATATAATATAATCATATAATATAATAACAATGTTAACTCCCAATACCCTCTAACACCATGTCTACACCAGACATGAGCAGTGCGACTCGACAAAAGCAGATAGACCCCATTATAATCAGTAATGCTGTCTACACTGGAGAGGGACGCGACACAACACACTAAACATTTCCAACTGTAAACTGATGCCCCATTCTGTTTCTGATGTACTTTAAGTGCTTGCGTTACTTCTAACAAAGCGCAAATAGATTTGCAACAGGTGCTTTGTCGTGTAGACACTAGTGTTGTAGTACTCAAGACCAGTCTTGGTATTAAGACCATTTTTTTTGAAGGTCTTGGTCTTGTCTCGGTCTCAACCACATTTGTATTCGGTCTTGTCTCGGTCTCAGACTTGGAGGACTCAGGATTTTGTTTCAAGACTGGTCAAGACCACAGCTGCTTGGATGTTACTAAATTGCCGGTGCATTGTCTGATTTAATTATTAACATCATTAATGAGATTGGATGTAAAACTTACTGCTTCAGATGCTATCAATAACTTATTTCTACTTTGATTTATTTATTGTGCCAGTTCAGAAATTAGGGATTGTGCCAAAATTAATACAAATGCTCACAAAATTCAAGATATTGTTGCAAAAAAGCATTTTTATGAGATCTGGATTTTTATATTATAACGTGATATAATTAAGCCATATCACAAGAGCAAGAGAGCTGTTTTCACAAATTTGAGCATGACTGCAAACATTATATTGCTTTTATACAAACATTAAATAAAATAAATTTAAACATTATTCTCAACATTATTTATGCATTTACCAATTCAGATGCATCTTCTGTACCACCACCAGTGCAAAGATGAATTTTGTTGTTAATGATTTCATTTGATTAGTATAACATCTCTATATATAGTGTCTTATACTAATTATATTTATTGATTAAAAATAAGTAATTTCTCAGGCAGTAATGTGGATCTTTATGAATTTAAGGAGTGCTGGTCTGGTCTTGGTCTTGACTCCGTCTCGCCTTGCGTTGGTTTTGGTCTTGTCTTGGTCTCAACACACATTGGTCTTGGTCTCGACACGGTCTCGGATTAGGTGGTCTTGACTACAACACTAGTAGACACTGCTCTTCAAGCTCTTTTGTATTTGAGTCCTTAATATGGTGACGTTCACACACAGTTCAGATTACAGGAGTGGCAACCGATTCTATAACCCTTACTCGCACCTGTACATTTTCAGGGCTTACATGCTGTGTGAACGGAACTGGACTAGTTGTCTGCCACGTCATACAGTGCAAGAGAGCCGCTCTGCACTGCACAAACGCATGTTGTGCGTTTTCATGTGTGGTTTTGGTTACTTGCAGCAACAGAGATATGAGTTGTGTGCCCCCACCCCAAATGACTGTCCACACTGGACGGGACAAAGCGACCGTTGCAAAGCATTTGTCCTTCATGTCAGTACGTCATAAATGTAAGATGTTTGGGGGCCGTGACAGGTTCACTTCCCCTATGTGACTGCTTTAATGCTGCATTACTGCTAGTATGGATGGTAGGGATGTGACGGTGAGGAAATTTTCCCACCGGTTAATTGATGTGTGACAACACCGGTAATACCGGTATCACCGATTGGGGCTTTTAAATCCCTAATTCTATCTAAACCAAAAGTGAAATACACGCGGCCACTCGGGCATTGATAATGGAGCGGAGTAAAGCGAGTGGTTTCAATAAATTCCTATAAAAATTAAGCTTCCATAGCAATGAACTGAAAACACGGCAGTGCACACACACCGTGAATGACAGTTTGGCCGTAAATGCACGCTCTATGCAGCCGTGAATGAATGACAGTTTGGCCGTAAATGCGCACTCTATGCAGCCGTAAATGAATGACAGTTCAGTTTTTATTTGTATTGTCTGTTTTCTAACTGAACTAAATTATTTTATTACTATAAAAAAATCAAAACGACGTGGGGGCGGTGCCACGGTGGGCAAGAGATGTAACCGGTGTTAAGTCTGAACACCGGTAACACCGGCAACACCGACTATCGTAGCAAGCCTAATGGATGGTTGACTACCATAGCCATGCTGTTGCCCAGCCAAATGTAGCAGATGAAGCTTGCTTACCAGCATGCCCTTTTTGAGAAAGCTGGTTGACTAATTGGCTTACAGTAGAAGGTTTACACTCACCTAAAGGATTATTAGGAACACCTGTTCAATTTCTCATTAATGCAATTATCTAATCAACCAATCACATGGCAGTTGCTTCAATGCATTTAGGGGTGTGGTCCTGGTCAAGACAATCTCCTGAACTCCAAACTGAATGTCAGAATGGGAAAGAAAGGTGATTTAAGCAATTTTGAGCGTGGCATGGTTGTTGGTGCCAGACGGGTCGGTCTGAGTATTTCACAATCTGCTCAGTTACTGGAATTTTCACGCACAACCATTTCTAGAGTTTACAAAGAATGGTGTGAAAAGGGAAAAACATCCAGTATGCGGCAGTCCTGTGGGCGAAAATGCCTTGTTGATGCTAGAGGTCAGAGGAGAATGGGCTGACTGATTCAAGCTGATAGAAGAGCAACCTTGACTGAAATAACCACTCGTTACAACCGAGGTATGCAGCAAAGCATTTGTGAAGCCATAACACGCACAACCTTGAGGCGGATGGGCTACAACAGCAAAAGACCCCACCGGGTACCACTCATCTCCACTACAAATAGGACTACAAAACAATTTGCACAAGCTCACCAAAATTGGACAGTTGAAGACTGGAAAAATGTTGCCCGGTCTGATGAGTCTCGATTTCTGTTGAGACATTCAGATGGTAGAGTCAGAATTTGGTGTAAACAGAATGAGAACATGGATCCATCATGCCTTGTTACCACTGTGCAGGCTGGTGGTGGTGGTGTAATGGTGTGGGGGATGTTTTCTTGGCACACTTTAGGCCCCTTAGTGCCAATTGGGCATCGTTTAAATGCCACGGCCTAACTGAGCATTGTTTCTGACCATGTCCATCCCTTTATGACCACCATGTACCCATCCTCTGATGGCTACTTCCAGCAGGATAATGTACCATGTCACAAAGCTCGAATCATTTCAAATTGGTTTCTTGAACATGACAATGAGTTCACTGTACTAAAATGGCCCCCACAGTCACCAGATCTCAACCCAATAGAGCATCTTTGGGATGTGGTGGAACGGGAGCTTCGTGCCCTGGATGTGCATCCCACAAATCTCCATCAACTGCAAGATGCTATCCTATCAATATGGGCCAACATTTCTAAAGAATGCTTTCAGCACCTTGTTGAATCAATGCCACGTAGAATTAAGGCAGTTCTGAAGGCGAAAGGGGGTCAAACAAAGTATTAGTATGGTGTTCCTAATAATCCTTTAGGTGAGTGTAATTTTCAGGGTTAACATAATAGCCATTTTCTATCTTCCACATTGTTTTTTCTTTACCCTGTTTTAGTCTATTAGCATCTCACTTTGGCTCTGGACATAATAAAAAAGTGTGGAATATTTCTAAACCCAAGATTAAAAAAGATGTTAACCCAGTATCAAGTGTAGTGTTCAAGGACGGCTGTTTAAGAAGCCTAACCAAGTTAAGATGCTGCGCCAGAACACCACCATCTCAGGCATCCAAATTACAACATATGCTGGTACCTAGACCTTGACTCAGTCTAGGACAAATACAATATAACAAATATATTAAATAACTAAACAAGTTAAGTTTTTCAGGTACAATAGATTTATTTAACATGTAGTTAGAGTTACAGACATGTAATAATCAAATGTAAAAATAAAATATTGAATAGTCTGAATGTTTGAATTAAATATAAATTTATTCTTATCAAAGCTAAAAGTTATTCAGTAGAGCAGTAAGTTATTTTCGCTTTTGTTTGATTCACATTAAAGACAGCAGCTGGTAGGTAGGCCTATATTAGGCAGCTGTCACTTTAAGACCAAACGCACGGATCCATTATTAGTGTGTGTATTTGACCATTCAAGCGCAAAAAGAAATATAAGAGAACTGAATTTGCGATCGCATGCTGAGAAACGTGGCTTTCTGTGTGTCGCTTACACTGTGTGTGTCAGTCAGTGCGTGCACCGCATTGTTTTTTTCCACTGATTATTGTGTGCTGCTTAACACGTTTTAACATCGAGCACATCCAAATTCGCGATCACCTTCTGAGAGAGGCAGCTTTCTGTGCGTGCACTTTGGCAGTGTGCCAGTCAAGGATAGTTTTTCAGGATATATTGCGCTTATAACCCTTTTTAGTATCAAGTACGTCCTGCTCTTTATATTCTCATTAATGCTTTTCATCACTCTGAAGTAGAGACCTGCACAGGCGCAGGACTAGATTTTATGGCCGAGCGGTGAGCGGTGGTGTGTGTGTGTGTGTGTGTGTGTGTGTGTGTGTGTGTGTGTGTGTGTGTGTGTGTGTGTGTGTGTGTGCGGTTTTGTGGGAGAATATAACGATTTGCGGGACTCCCGCAAAATAGAAATATCTACAAATAAAACATCTAAAAAACAAATAAATTATTCATCTTTTGCACAAAAGCAACAAGAACAATTAAAATAAAATAAAATAACCATTTACAGGCATGAGCATAGGCAGAATTTCTATTTATAACATGTTTTTGCAGCATTGTGCGATGTAGCCAATCACAGACATACGTATGTGTTGATTTTCTTGAACGCAATGGCCGCATCAGAAGCATTTAAGTTAGAATCCCCTCACCACTCAAAACGCCAGAGTTTTTGTTCAGTGCTGAATTCTGCATGCTGGTGAATACTCTGATTATAACGAAGTGTAGGCATTATGAAAGATTCATTGTGCAGTCAGTTTCATTGATTATAACGGAGCTTTGTGAGATCGCTATGAACCGAGCTTTTTAGGGATTGTTAAGGGAACGCACTTTGCGCGCATTCTGCCTTGCCAAACCATGCACGCGGTAGTGTATGCTTGCTTTTATGTTAAATTAACAGTGGTTTGTGAATTTTGATGCTGTAATAAAAAGCGTCACGTAACTTGAAACTATTTCCTGGACGTACAGAAAAAATTTAAAATTATACTTTTATACTTAAAATTTGTACTACTAAGGTAATATATTTTTTGCGGGAGCGGGACAGAATCCTGCAGGAGCGGGACTGAAACTGACTCCGAAGTATCAATAGTGCTATATATTCACATACAATGATATACACAAGATATAGCAAAATCTTTACAGGTTTTATACCAGGGTAACAATATATATCGCCATACCTCCCAACCCTATAATTACGTTACATGCATACTGAATAAACCAGCCATTAACTACACCTCTTTTGCTTTCTGTTCTTTGTGTACCTGTTATATCTTAACCTCCAAGGTCAGAGATCTATTATTATGAGAAGATGGTTGATCGAGTAATATTTGCTCTACCACTTTAGCTGTAAAATGACAGACACACACACACACACACATACATACACACAGAACTTCTTACAAAGAATCAATTGCCCTTCACTGACATTTTTTTTCTTCTCCAGCTCTATCCCTCTATCTCGCTCTCATTCAGCCCCAATTCTGCTCTTCATTACGATGGTCATATCAAGAGCAGACTCGTCCCCCTTTGCAGGCTCTGGGATAAGGATGAATCCATGGGGACTGAGATTACACTGAGGGTCTTACAGAATGTCTGCAGAGTGACAGAGGGAGAGAGAAAGAGAGAGAAATTCTCATTAAACTAGCATTACCTCTTGAGAAATGCTGTCTAGTTCTCACCTAGACAAACACATGACACTTGACCCTCAAGGATTACATTAATACTAATGTATGCATACACACCCAGAGGACAGTTATCACTGTTGCGCTTTTAGAACTCCAAAGACTTTAGTTTACAATTGTGGTAAATTTTATATATCAGTTGTCTCAGATGTTATTGAAATGCCTCAGGAGACCATTGTTAATATGTAGTAAGAATATAGTGCAATACAATAAATGTGGATAGTATAGCCCTCTTAGTTTGGTCTTGGAAAACTTTGAGTTCATATTGAAATATTTTTTGTCATCTAGGCAAATTAGAGCCTATAACTGCGTCCTAAATCGCGTACTGTCTGAGTAGGTACTACATTTGAATTTGAACTTACTTCATGACCGTTGAAAAGTTCATTCTATATAGTATGAATGTGTGTAGTACAAATGTAATCTGGACGTACTACATCCGCCATGTTGTCATTTATCATGTGACCTACCAGCGGCAGTTGTGTCGCTTCACCTCTATTCATAAATCTCCTTCTGTGGCCTCATGGGATAGTAAAGTGTCCATAGAATGCTCACTTCAGAATCTCGCCGGAAGTAGTTGGTCATCCGGGGACTTTTCGCCAACGGTTTTTTGAATACTATGTATTTGGACATACTACTCTGTTGGCATACTGTTTTTTACATACTAGGGAAGTATTCGATTCCAGACGCAGCTGGAATTTTATTGTTATATATATTTTTATTGCAATGTTGCAGTTGTTTGCTGCATGCATTACAGCATCATAACAGTAGTCCACATGACTTAAAGAGTAGTTGTGGCGAGCAGTGAGGCGAGGGACCGTGAGAGCGGGCCGGTGACGAGCGATAATGAGCTCCAGCTGCGCGCCACACCGGTCTCGTCTCACGGAGGAGTGACGGGAGCATAAAAGGAGGAGCGACGACAGTGCAAGACGAGAGAGGACCAGGCCTGGACTTATGTTGTGTTTTTGGTTACGTTTTATTTTGTGTGTGTGCGCGGCAGTCGTCCGTGAGGGGCTGCCGCGGCGACTTTCATTTTGTTTATTTATTTGATTAAAGTTTTAAATGTTCGCCGGTTTTCCCGCCTCCTTCTTCCTCCCGGGTTTCGGCACCAATGTAACACACTTCGTATGTTCCAGGAAGAAGGAGGCGGGAAAACCGGCGAACATTTAAAACTTTAAACTTTCACGACTACTATTTGTCAGCCGTGCCAGATAATCTTGGGTGGAAAGATTGAGCCACCTTCAGTGAAGGACGCTTTTTCTCTTGGGCTTTCTACAGGATTCATTAGCCACTGGACTGTGAAATAAATCAAGAGTGAGGGACCGAAAGACTTTCAAGAGGTGGTCAGTGGTCACCTCTTATATTTATTCATGTGATTTTATTGAACATTTTCTTTGATTTGTTTTCAGAACAATCTCCTTGTAAGACTGTACAAAATGCAGGCTCCATTTCTGCGAGGGCTTCTCAGGCCAAAGTTCTTGATTGGATTAATAATGTTGCTGTAAATAGAAATGTCATTGAGCAATCTACTACTGATTAATCTGCAGATGTGAAGTTCAGCCCATGCTGATATTTATGAGCTAAATTTAAAGTAATCACAGGGTCATGAACACATTGTTTTATGGAAATAATATTCTCTGGAATATTTAATATACTATTTTCTGGAAATAATCATTTCTTTATCTGAAATTATAGTTTAGTTCAGAATAATCATTTTTGTCCAGTTTTGATAATGCTGCCTCTCTCATTCTGATTTTTTTTCTGCTTATTTTTGCCCTTTTCTTTTAGAAATCACCCATTTGAAATGAGTCTTGCTGTCTGTGATAGTTTGGTAATCTGCTTTGAGGTTTTGATAGGAACATATCATTCAGTACACAGAGTTCTGGGTCAAGATGCAGATTGATTTACTTTTTCTTTGCTCAGTCTTAACCATCCAAACTGGTTGTAGACTGGCACATTTATGTATTAGTTCAAAAGATGTTAGCAGTATTTATTTATGTAAATGTCAATATTGCGATTAACTAATTGATAGTAGATTAACTCATTTTTGTGAGTATTGAAAATAAGAAGGGAAAACGACCCCATGATTTACTCACCCTCAAGCCATCCTAGGTGTGTATGACATTCTTCTTTCAGACGAATACAATCAGAGTTATATTAAAAATGTCCTGGCTAATCCAAGCATTATAATGGCTGTGAATGGGAGCCCAAAATTTGAAGACCAAAAAAGTGCATCCATCCATTATAAAAGTAATCCATACGGCTCCGTGGGGTTAATAAAGGCAATGGATTTGTGTAAGAAAAATATCCATATTTAGAATTGTATTATTTTTATTTTTTAGCATAAGTGTATTCTTTCATAAACATTAAAAAAAATCTTACCAACACCAAACTTTTGAACAGTACTTTTATAGACCATACTTATAATGCAACAATCCGTTTTATGTCCTTTGCTTGAAAAATGTTGAAGACCTCTAACCTGTTAACATGTGCCCTGAAATAAATCTGCCCCACTTACACCGATTGTGTGCAGAAGAAACAGGCCTTAAAGTGATGTTAGACATGTTGAACTTGTGAAAATATAAGAGAACGAAAAGGAAAGTAGGACAAAGTGTTTTTTTAAGTGTATCCATTTTTGTATGTGTGAAAGGATGATTGTGGGTTTTGTAAAGTGTATTTCCTTAAGAAGGAAGGATTGATGAAGCCTGGCCTTTTAGTATGGACATTTTATCAGGACTGAAATGACAAGAACAGGAAGGCGATCTTGTGAAAGGCCTGCAAATAAGTGAGAAGTGTCCGTACCGTACCAGAGAATGCTGCTTCCTAAAGCCAGGCGTACAGTGTACGATTTGTATGAGTGTCCCCTATTGCCAAATCATACACAACCACACATAGGCTAGATCGATTATATTATTATATAGTATTATTAAGCTATAGCTCAGTGGTTGCAACCATACAGCGTGCGCATACACTGGTACGCGCACACACACACACACTCTATATATGGGTATGCAGAGTTGCATGTGCTACGTCACTTGGAACCTGAACTGCGTGCGGGCAATGAGCCAAGATGCCAGTCGCCTTCTTTTAACGGAAAAAACTGATTTCTTTATAGTATTGTTTGTCAACTCTGTTACATACTGTCAGCATTGGCAACCTTGGTAGCAGAGTTTAACGGTAACAGAATTGACGATTTTAAACGTTTTAGCCTAAAACTCCACTTGCTTGCATAAATGCTAAGAGCATGACACTAATGAAATCATGATTTTTACTATATTAATATTAGACTATTAAACAATCCACTGTGTGATCTGATCAGTGATACATTCTGTAACAATGGTAACAGTTGACGTTTTACAAAACAACTCTTGTAAGAACTTTTTTAATTAACATATTTAATTTAAGAGAGAGAGCACACATACCTTTCAGTGCTTCAGATCTTATCAATGAGGGAAAGTGACATCATTTTCTGTATCTGTATCATAGTTGTGGCAGATAATTCCACCAATTTGAAGGTAAAGTATGGTACGGTAACATAATTGACATGATTTATGGACACACATTTTTATCAGATAAAAGTTATTTTTAAAAATGTATTGTAGAATTAGTAAAATCACTATTTAGGGCTTTTATAAATAAAACATGAAATATTACCTAAAGTAAAATATTTTGATTACACAATGATACATGATGGAAATTCTGACAACAAGAAATCATGATTTTCATCTATATAAGACACTTTTTACAGAAAATATTCTATTGTTATGGCTTGTAACATCTTGTGATTCATGACAATGAGTAATAAATAACCATTTTTAAAAAAAATTATGACTGGACACCAAATGTCTGCAATTATAGAATTACCAACATCTTTTGTAGCATAGTTAAAAAACTTTAACATTTCACTGTTCAGAATATCAATGAAAATTGTCTATATTATTCAAAGCAGACTGTAGTTTCTGAATATGTTAAGTAATGAGATATGTACAGGGAGTTGCTTTTATAGAACCTTCTATGGAGAGATGATAGATGCACTTGCATTTGTCTTCATATTCCTCTGTATTTGCGGCTCTCATGGTGCTCTTGTGGAACTTATTACCTAGGTTTAATTATGCCTGCTTGTTTTGACCTATGACAACCTATTTCAACCTGTCTGCGTCGCTGCACATAATAACTATTGCATTTACATAAAACCATGAATATTTAACACACACAAATACACTTTGGAAGATGTCACATCTCAATTTTCCATTACAATACTTGTCAGATTGCCATGACGTCGTCACATGAGTTGCTTTATTTTATGCATAAAAAATATGGATTCCTGAACTAAGTTAACATTTAGTGGGCCAGTATAATTCTTGAAAATGTCTCATTTTTTCCTATGGCAGAAAGAAAGTCATAAAGTTTTGAAACAAAAGGAAGATGAGTAAATGGTGACAGGATTTTACTTTTTGGGTGAACCATAAGAAACAAATAGATATTGATGTTCTAACCTGGCTACTTGTTATTTTGCAGACAAGTTTAATGTGTACGTCACGCTGAAGGTCCAGAATGTTAAAAGCACAACAATCACGGTGCGAGGAGACCAGCCCTGCTGGGAACAGGACTTCATGTTGTGAGTATTTTGGACATGTCTGTAACACAACACTCAATTTAACAAAAACATTTTTTTTACCTTTATTTAACCAGGCAAGTTACTTAAGAACAAGTTCTTATTTTCAACAACAAATTTAAATTTGCACCTAATGCATGGGCTGTTTTGCTGAAGTACTTTAAAAACACTCAAAACTACTTTGCTGTGGAAAATGGAAGATTGTGTTATATATGTATAAGAACTTTATAGTTTATATAAAAACAAAAATATTTATTTTAGGGTAAAGGGTATCATTGTTTCTATATAAAAGTTAGACCTGTTTATGTTCTGTATTTCTTCATAGAGCAGAAAATTATGTTTGTTGATTGTTCTTTTGTTCCTGCTTTAAATTACACACAATTCAGTTTCTCTTACCTTTGACCCTCTTCTGTTGTAATGACTAATGTTAAATAGCTTTTTGATGGCCTCTCAGGAGGTTTTGTGCGTCCTAGAAATTGTCCCCGATTTTTGGATTGTTCCAGAGAGAATTTTGGCAATTCCTCAGGAAGAGCTCTGAGAATCAGCTGCAGTTACAGTGATTACAGAGAGAGAGAGAGAGAGAGAGAGAGAGAGAGCAGGACTAGGAGTTTATAGAACACAAGGACTGACATTTAAAACATTTTGTTCTTCTATTCAAAAAGCACATCTGTTTAGTTATCAATTTTATTCCAATATTGTCAGCAACCTAATCTAAATCCGTCAGTATGAAAGTAATGTAATTTTTATATATATTAATAGTGGCCATCATTGTGAAATGTTTTGGCAACCGTATTAGTGGTTCGATCACGTTTGACTTAGTGGAGAGAAGTGTTGGTTAATTTTTTTATTTTTTTGAAGCATGAATGCTTCACTCTCCATTTATTGTAATTGCATAGAAAAGAGTAAACTGCAGAAAGTAAGTTTCTTGTGTTTGGGACAACTTGACAGCGAGTAAATTTAAGTTTATTTAGAGTAAATATTATGTGAAATTGTAAACAGTTTAATTATATAATGTTTACCAAATTTAAATAATGAGATGTCATATGTGTGTACACTGTACCATTAAAGGAACATGCCACTATTTTTGATAATAGGCTCATTTTCCAACTCCCCTAGAGTTAAACAGTTGAGTTTTACCGTTTTCGAATCCATTCAGCCGATCTCCGGATCTGGCGGTAGAACTTTTAGCAGAGCTTAGCATAGATCATTGAATCTGATTAAACTGTTAGCAGCTCGCTCAAAAAAATGACCAAGGAGTTTCAATATTTTTCCTATTTAAAACTTGACTCTTCTGTAGTTATATTGTGTACGGAAAATTAAAAGTTGCGATTTTCTAGGCCGATATGGCTAGGAACTATACTCTCATTCCTGCGTAATAATCAAAGAACTTTGCTGCCGTACCATGGGTGCAGAGGCGCAATGATATTACGCAGCGCCTGAAAATAGTCCCCAGCTAGGTAACTTCCAGCGTGACCGGCACTAAGTTTGTTTATTTGCAGAGTTGCAGCCATCAAATTAGGTAGTGGATTTAACTGTGCGATTAGCCATGGTTCTGTGCGTTGTAAAGGTTCAAATCTGCTCTCCTCCTCCCTTCTGCCCCAGTCTGTTCAGCCACACTTTCTTGCCTTTCATGTTCCAAAAGCACATCTTCAGTGTATTCCGGTTCAAATAGATAATGGTTCAGGATCTGCACAAAAATAAATATCTTCTGAATCGTCTCTCACAAATGTCTCCATGGTTACAAGGCACGCTCCCTGTGCAAGCAGGTTGTCACGTTGGTTATGTTGACGGAAGTTAGCCTATTTTCAGGCGCTGCGTAATATCTTTGCGCCTGCTGCACCCATGGTACGGCAGCAAAGTTCCTTGATTATTACGCAGGAATGAGAGTATAGTTCCTAGCCATATCGGCCTAGAAAATCACAACTTTTCATTTTTCTGTGGTCTTAGTACACAATGTAACTACAGAAGAGTCAAGTTTTAAATTGGAAAAATATCTAAAGTCTTTGGTCATTTTTTTGAGTGAGATGCTAACAGTCTAATCAGATTCAATGATCTATGCTAAGCTATGCTAAAAGTTTTACCGCCAGACCCAGAGATCAGCTGAATGGATTCGAAAATGGTAAAACTCAACTGTTTAACTCTAGGGGAGTTGGAAAATGAGCCTATTTTCAAAAATAGTGGTGTGTTCCTTTAAAAAAATATAGGGTCAATAAGATTTGTTTTAATACTTCTATTTAGCAAGGATGCATTAAATTAATAAAAAGTGACATTAAAGACATTTTATTAATGTTACAAAAGTTTCCTGTTTCAAATAAATGCTGTTCCTTAGAATTTTTTTATTAAAGAATCTTGAAAATAGGTTTCCACAAAAATATTAAGCAGCACAACTGTTATCAACATTGATAATAAGAAATATTTTTTGAGCACCAAATCAGCATATTAGAAAAATTTCTGAAGGATCATAACACTGAAAACTGGAATAATCATGCTCAAAATGAGGAATAAATTAGTTATTTTAAATTGTAATAGTATTTTACAGTACAGCAAATAAATACAGCCTTGGTAAGGATAAGAGACTTCTTTCAATAACATACAAAAATCTTACCAACCCCAAACTTTTTACATATATATATATATATAAATTATACACCTGTGTGAACCTGAGGGGAATTGACTTCATATATATATATATATATGATGAAGTCAATTCCCCTCAGGTTCACACAGGTGTCCTAGCAGAATAAGCACAGTTGTAGTTCATCACATTAACTGTGAACATTTTCTACTAACGTTTGTTTTGACAGGAAGTGTTCAAACCACTCCGTCTGGCTATGTCGGTCGGAAAGCCTGAAGTCAAAAGCAATGTTTCTTTTACCACTGAGAAAGCATTGTATAATTATAGGGATAGTGTGTTAGGATTCGAGGCCAGTGGCTCAGCTTTGTGTGCGTGTTCTCTTCAGACAGAGATCCTCTGTGCCTGGATTATTGTCCTGCTGCTCAGCACTCACGAATGGTCGGCAGGTTAAAATCCACACACACGTAACACACTTTCTCTATGGGATTGAAGCAGCATTGTGTGTAGAGAATAGAAGGGCGACGTGAATGTATTAAAGAGAGCGGGAGTGGGTTTGATAGCAAGAGGCTAGCAGGAGGTTTCAGATGAGTAAATGTGAAAGGCCTGTTAGTGTGACACATTATGCATAAAAACTGTCACACTGTCATATTTAGAGCGGACACAATATTCCCAGCTGTCATTTCTGTGTTTGTGGCTAAACTCTGCTGTTCGGCCATGAGTAGATGGACAGTTTAAATATGCTTCCCAGATATGACAAATATGATTTATCATCATTCCGTGCAGTTATTGGGGCGTCTTTTAATAATAGATTAGGTTACAAGTGTTTATCCAGGTTGAACACTCACACAAATGCATTGTCATATAAGTTTGCCAATATAGTCTGTCATGAAATACATGTTTTGCAATTCAACAAGATTTGATTTAAATGCTAAATTTCACTTAAAAGAAACCACATTTATTGCACTGGTTCTGTAGTAATTAATTTGTTTTGGACTAAAGTGAACTCTTTTGTTAATACAGTATTAGTATTCTATTAATATTTTTATTTGTAGTATTTTATTATTTATATTTTATTTTAATTAATGTTAATGTTAAAGGTGGGGACGTTGATTTTAGCTGACAAAGCATTAAGTCATCGTAACTGCACTATTTACTTTTGTTTTATTATTTTTATATATCACCCCAGTTTAGTTGTGTAAGATAACTGTGAAGTTTTAGGTTTACTTTTGGAACATAGCTGAAAATGCTCAAACTCAAGAGATCATGTGCACAATTGGGTATTAAAAATTAGTATTAAATTAAAACAGTCATGTAAATGTGTGTCTCTCAGATTATATCAATTATATTTGTTTACCTACACTATACACTCACCTAAAGGATTATTAGGAACACCTGTTAAATTTTTCATTAATGCAATTATCTAATCAACCAATCACATGGGTGTTGCTTCAATGCATTTAGGGGTGTGATCCTGGTCAAGACAATCTCCTGAACTCCAAACTGAATGTCTGAATGGGAAAGAAAGGTGATTTAAGCAATTTTGAGCGTGGCATGGTTGTTGGTGCCAGACGGGCCGGTCTGAGTATTTCACAATCTGCTCAGTTACTGGGATTTTCATGCACAACCATTTCTAGAGTTTACAAAGAATGGTGTGAAAAGGGAAAAAGTATGCGGCAGTCCTGTGGGCGAAAATGCCTTGTTGATGCTAGAGGTCAGAGGAGAATGGGCCGACTGATTCAAGCTGATAGAAGAGCAACTTTGACTGAAATAACCACTCGTTACAACCGAGGTATGCAGCAAAGCATTTGTGAAGCCACAACACGCACAACCTTAAGGCGGATGGGCTACAACAGCAGAAGACCCCACCGGGTACCACTCATCTCCACTATAAATAGGAAAAAGAGGCTACAATTTGCACGAGCTCACCAAAATTGGACAGTTGAAGACTGGAAAAATGTTGCCTGGTCTGATGAGTCTCGATTTCTGTTGAGACATTCAGATGGTAGAGTCAGAATTTGGCGTAAACAGAATGAGAACATGGATTCATCATGTCTTGTTACCACTGTGCAGGCTGGTGGTGGTGGTGTAATGGTGTGGGAGATGTTTCCTTGGCACACTTTAGGCCCCTTAGTGCCAATTGGGCATCGTTTAAATGCCACGCCCTACCTGAGCATTGTTTCTGACCATGTCCATCCCTTTATGACCACCATGTACCCATCCTCTGATGGCTACTTCCAGCAGGATAATGCACCATGTCACAAAGCTCGAATCATTTCAAATTGGTTTCTTGAACATGACAATGAGTTCACTGTACTAAAATGGCCCCCACAGTCACCAGATCTCAACCCAATAGAGCATCTTTGGGATGTGGTGGAACGGGAGCTTCGTGCCCTGGATGTGCATCCCACAAATCTCCATCAACTGCAAGATGCTATCCTATCAATATGGGCCAACATTTCTAAAGAATGCTTTCAGCACCTTGTTGAATCAATGCCACGTAGAATTAAGGCAGTTCTGAAGGCGAAAGGGGGTCAAACACAGTATTAGTATGGTGTTCCTAATAATCTTTTAGGTGAGTGTATTTGGGATGCCTGCCTTTTACATGCACATGAACTTTAATGACATCCCATTCTTAATCCGTAGGGTTTAATATGGAGTTGGCCCACCCTTTGCAGTTATAACAGCTTCAACTCTTCTGGGAAGGCTTTCCACAAGGTTTAGGGAATTTTTGACCATTCTTCTAGAAGCGCATTTATGAGGTCAGACACTGATGTTGGACGAGAAGGCCTGGCTCGCAGTCTCCGCTCTAATTCATCCCAAAGGTGTTCTATCGGGTTGAGGTCAGGACTCTGTGCAGGCCAGTCAAGTTCCTCCACACCAAACTCGCTCATCCATGTCTTTATGGACCTTGCTTTGTGCACTGGTGCGCAGTCATGTTGGAACAGGAAGGGGCCATCCCCAAACTGTTCCCACAAAGTTGGGAGCATGAATTGTCTAAAATGTCTTGGTATGCTGAAGCATTGAGAGTTCCTTTCACTTTCAAGCCCAACCCCTGAAAAACAAGCCCACACCATAAACCCCCTCCACCAATCTTTACACTTGGCACACTGCAGTCAGACAAGAACCGTTCTCCTGGCAATCACCAAACCCAGACTCGTCCATCGGATTGCCAGACAGAGAATGCGCAATTCGTCACTCCAGAGAACACGTCTCCACTGTGCTAGAGTCCAGTGGTGGCGTGCTTTACACCACTGTATCCGACGCTTTGCATTGCACTTGGTAATGTAAGGCTTGGATGCAGCTGCTCGGCACTTGGAAACCCATTCCCTGAAGCTCTCTACGGACTGTTCCTGAGCTAATCTGAAGGCCACACAAAGTTTCGAGGTCTGTAGTTATTGACTCTGCAGAAAGTTGTCAACTTCTGTGCACTGTGCGCTGACCCTGCTCAGTGATTTTTACGTGACCTACCACTTCGTGGCTGAGTTGCTGTTGTTCCCAATTGCTTCCACTTTGTTATAATACCACTAACAGTTGACCGTGTAATATTTAGTAGTGAAGAAATTTCACGAATGGACTTATTACACAGGTGGCAACCTATCACAGTACCACGCTTAAATTCACTGAGCTGCTGAGAGCGACCAATTCTTTCACAAATGTTTGTAGAAGCAGTCTGCATGCCTAGGTGCTTGGATTGTATACACCTTTGGCCATGGAAGTGATTGGAACACCTGAATTCAAAGATTTGGAGGGCTGTCCCAATACTTTTGCCAATATAGTGTATTATTTAATTAATGCTACAAAGAGCTGTCACTTTTTTTTGAATTGAGTTGCTATACAAACAAAAAACGAAGATCTGTTTTCCAGTTTTCTTTTTTATTGGAGTTTCCTGGTGTTATTGGACCTGAGGTCATAACAGAGTCTAATAAATCAGTCGATATGGACTAAAATCTGCCCTCTCTTAAGAGGCTTAGGTGCCCAAAATAGAGGCTTTGGTGTGACTGCTATTATCTCGAGATCATAGCTCAAATGTTGGTATTTTTCTGTGATTCCTGATGCACTGATATGGTTAGGAAATGATTGTGTGACCCATGGACAGAAATTTTTTTTTTTTAAATGAAACATTTTAATGTCTGAGCTGTTGACACAACAGATCTCAAGTCAAGTCACCTTCATTTCACAACACAGATTGCTTCAAAGCAGCTTTACAGTGATAATAGGAAATTAATTTTGTTTTTGAAGAAAAGTTTTTGATCAATTTCTGTTTTAAAACTAATTAGTTATTTAATTTGGTGCCATTTAAACAACACCATATTCAATTAAAACAGAAAACCCCGAATGCGTTCCGGTCCCCGACCGCATGGCAACAGCATTTGTTGGCCCGAGAACGCAAACCATGAAATAGGTTTGAAATAGTTTTGAAACTATACCATCATCATCCCCGCGCATACCCCTAAAAAGGCGAATCTATGAAAATGGCGACGGCATGTACGCAAGCATTAAGTGTTTGAATATGTATGTGTGCATATGTGTTTTTATCTGTATAGAGGAGAAGGGAAGGAGGCCTTCACAGGGGAGAGTCTAGTTGGCACGGTCTCTGCTGACACTTCAGGGATGCGTTGGTCGTGTCTAGGAGCAGGTCCACCATCTAATCTGGATCCGGCGAACTACAGTAAACCTCGGGATAAACCGAGAGACTAACATTAGCGTAGATGCCATTCATTTTATGAAGTAACGAGTACATCAGGTGTTATGGGAAGTGTTCCTGGTTCCGGCTGACCTAGTTAATGCAGCCTAAAACAGTCATTTAACTGATTTGAATAATATAAATTAATAATGTTCTATGTGTATGCCATAGTAAAGAGATGTCATATAACATACACAGAAAAATACAGTCATCAAACACAGAAACATGCATGTCATGTAAAATGTAAATTGCTTGCATCACTGTCGGAGGAAATCTTGGTCTTGTGGAGTGGAACAATGCCATCTGGTTATGTAATGTCAAAATTAGGATTACTAACAGCTGGATTGTAATGTAGATAATGATGGACTACACTATAATAGATGCATTGTTCATTTACATCAACTTTAAAAAGACTGTATTTGTTAACATGGACTGTTAAATTATTGAAAGTTAATGCACACCCTATATGAAAGAGAGCCTGCGCTCCAAAAAATTAAGCCTTTTTTAAGATCTACGCATTTCAATGAGTAGTAAAATTCCATCAAATTGAATAATCCTTACATATTTTAATTGAATAACTGACCAATCCTTAATCAATTATTCAATTCAATGTCATGGAATTGTACTCTTAATTGAAATACGTAAATCTTTAAAAAAGTGCCGTTATATTCGATTTACTTGGCCACTGTGTATTTTGATGTGTATATAAGTGAGACAGACAAAGTGTATATTCTTACCCACATTTGTGTGTTAGTAGAGTAAGTGAACATTGGTGTGTGTGTGTGTGAGAGAGAGAGAGATGATTTGGTGCTCAAGAAACATTTCTTATTATTTTCTTATTATTATCAATGTTGAAAACAGATGTGCAGCTTAATATTTTGTGGAAACCTTTTTCAAGATTCTTTTGATGAATAGAAAGTTAAAAAATAAAAAAACAGCATTTATTTGAAATAGAAATAAAAGTCTGAGCCCAAACTGTCGAATGACATCCTTAAGAAGCTAGTTTTAGACAGGCTTTCAAGATAAACATAACTATCCCTCGGGATAGTTCACCCCCAAAAAGGAAAACCCAACAACCCTGTAAGACTTTTGACAATCTTCAGAAAAATTAAAGAGATTTTGGTAACACTTTAGTTTAGGATCCAATTCTCACTATGAACTAGTTGCTTATTAGCATGCATAATACAAGGATACTGGCTGTTTATAAGTACTTATAAAGCACATATTAATGTCTTATTCTGCATGACCATATTCTACATCCCTTAATCCTAACCAATACCTTATCTTAACAACCTTACTAACTATAAATAAGCAGTAATTAGGAGTTTATTGAGGCAAAAGACATAGTTCATACTTGGTGAATAGTGAGAATTGTACCCTAATCTGAAGTGTGACCAAGATTTTTAATAAAATCTGAGCCAGTTCTGTACTCTCTGATAACTACGCAACTACGCAACTACCACTTTGATTCTTCAAAAAGTTCATAAAGAGATTGCAAAACTAATCCATATGAATTGAGTTGTTTAGTAACTTTTCTGAAGAGACATGATCGCTTTATACACTGAACAGATTTAATTTAGGCTTTTATTCACATATGAACATTGATGGTTAATTTTCTTACTTGCCGATCAATAAACTTTTATCTGCATCCACTAATCCTCCACACTGACTAGTGCTGGCTACTTGAAAATTCATAATGATGTCAGATCCCTGTACTTTCACTCAAGTACTTGATTTGTGTACTTTGTCCACCACTGTTGCTAAGTGAGAAATGTAGTGCATTTAAAGGTTTGCTGCCAGCATCAAGCTCTTTAGAGACCACTGAGAATCACTAAAGAAGAGAGGGAGAGACAATTATGAGTTTTACAGAGGAATTAAAATATTTAGAAGTAGCAGGACTCCTGAAAGACTCAATGTTCTGATCGTAGTGTTAAGAGAGGTCTATAATTAATTCCCCCTCGTCTTCTCCCACCTCCTAATATAATGACTGTGTCTTTATATTGAATATGATTGTGAAGAATGGGTCTGGTTTCTTGGAATACTGCAGAGAAATTTCTTTTGTGGTAGTTTAACTTATAAGAGCTTGACATTATTATTTTAGTGAATATATTAGGAGCTGTTTAGACCAATATTGAAGTGAAGAAAGTGTTAACCCTAAAGCAGGGTCTAAAATGGTTTTACTAAGTTTTTTTTTTTTCAGGAACAATATTTAGTTTAAATTCCAATGAATGATAGGCAGATCCTTGTTGTTGTTGTTGGATGGATATATCTATATCTATATCTATATCTATATCTATATCTATATCTATATCTATATCTATATCTATATCTATATCTATATCTATATCAGTGTTTGACCAGTAGACTGCCTCAAGCTGGATTTTATGAGACAGAATATTTATGCCTAGTACATTTTCTCAATTCATATTGGCAAAGCTATTTTTAGACACTCCCAAAGACACTGAAGAAGTGTCTTAAACTCACAGGAAGGTGTGGGTGAAAAAAAGTTCAGAATTTAGAGATTTCAGATTGTTGATGGTCTGATCTCTATTTCTGTCTCTATCTGTGGCCCAAGTGAGATTAATCGTCTGGACCTGGGTCTGGTTGTGGAGGTGTGGAGTAAAGGACTCATCTGGGACACCTTGATGGGAACAGCATGGATCCCACTTAACACTATCCGCCAATCAGATGAGGTAAGTGGGCACCACCAGCCAATCGAAATACAGAGAACATGCCCTCACCAGTCACACATCTCAACTCAGCTGTCTATCTGGTGAGGCATGAAAGTGCCACTCCCATCCCTTTTCACACTAGACACTAAGACCATCTGAGTCATGCCCGGAGCTGAGGTGGGTGGGGAATGCGTTGCAAATGGTGAGAATGATGAAAACTTTGCCTGAACTGCTTCCAACTGGACAGTTCTGAAATAACCCCAGGGTGACAGTCAACAGTGCAAATTATATTATTAATGGTCTGATTAAATCAAGAGGCAGTCAATTAAGTATCAATATAATCAATGGTACTTTAAAATGCTAAACAAAAAGTCTAAGCCCTTAAGTATTACTTAAGTTACATAAACCCAGCACTTGTGCTACTGATGTACATTATACTTCAAGGCATGTGGCTTAATGAGGAATGGAGTGCTATTACTTTAATAAGCATTCAGGCTTACAATTTTTGCCTGATGGATGAAAACACATCACCTTGGAATAACCACATAGCAAGGCCCTGGCAGCTACCCTCAAAACACTAACCAAATTAATGTGGCTCTCATGAATTTGTAAAGCTGAAAATGCAAATACTCTGTAAAAAAAACAGTCAAAGTGCTACTGGTGAAAAGGGATGCTTTTTGACTTGAAACCTCTAAATGCTTCCTTTCCAAATGTGTTTTATTTGCTGCAATATATTCATGCTGGTGTCTATCTCTATTTAATTCACTGTATCTCAGAGTCAGAGTTGGCATGACATCTTACAGGTCTTTCTCTCTTTCTCTCTAGGAGGGGCCTGGAGAATGGACCTCACTGGATTCTGAGGTTCTGATGAAGGAAGATGAGATATATGGCACTAAAAACCCCACTCCTCACCTAGTGCTGTTGGACACGCGCTTTGAGCTCCCTTTTGGTATTCCTGTTCATGTATTATTATATTTTATACAACAGTTCTTTCTGGTTCTCAAATCTGATTGGCTGAGAGCCTTTTCCAGCCATGCAATATTCTAGTGATATCAGCACTCAAACCGTTTCACCGTTTGTATTAATCCGCTTGCGGCGACTGTCATGGTGGTCGGGCAAATCCACCATAAGTTTTAAAAATACTATTGTTGTGTCATGTAAATGTAGTTTTAACAGTTTTTTTAGGCAAGAATGTAGTTATTTGGACCTCAAATATGTGACTTATATATAAACATAGCGCCTATTTTACAATTTGCTTAGATGCTTTCGCAGATGCGAGATCCAGGTCTCCAGTGGCCGTTTAGCGCTCATGTACCTCCCGAGAGCTTCATCTCAGCCAGTCCTTCGGGAATTTGCCGCTGTCTCTTATGTAGATAGTGGTTTAACAGATATAATTCAACAGGCAATCTTTGGTCTTATTAATCTTTAACATGTTCCAGAGAAAATCGATTTTAGTTAAGGGGAAAATTAAGTTTCATAACTTTATATTTAGGCTATACTTAATCCTGTATGGCCTACTAGAGCGCTGCTTTTGTATGTTTAACTGAATTTTGCTTGTTTTTTTTTTTCATATTGTCTTTTATAATGGTTATTGTTGTTAATTTAAATATTATTGTTCAATAAATATTATTTTATATAAACGTGGTATTGAGAAAGTGTCTGTCAGTGATTGCAATAGTTGACTTCAGTGACCGTTACATTATTAAACCATTAGATGGCGGCAAAGACTGTCTTTATAAGTGACTGGTTGTAAACAAGAAAGTTGTTTCAGCGCTGTCAATCTTTTAAAAGGACAAAGACAAAGATATCGCTTTCCTCAGCGGACATTCAAACAGATATTTAATGGATATAATATTATGGACATCGATCTGAAGAATGAATGCTATATCAGATGCAGGTAATACACTCGTTTAGTTGATCTTTCTCTCATAATAATACTCTACATAATACAGTAAGCTTTAATGAAGCGACTCAACGTTCCTTCATTACTAGTTCTAAAGTGACATTTTAGAATTACTAAAGGCTTTGGCTCAACTGTCAAACTGTCAATTTGAGATCTGAATCCATGGCGGAAGGAGGTAGTTCTGCATAAAAGAGATGTTAAAGACACTCCGTTGTTGATTTATTTACACACTTGTGCCATCAAACTTTTGTATAAACACAATATCACACTCGTAGCCGTGCAATATGGCTGTGATGACCTACGGCCGAATCACAGCCATGCCTCATAATGGCAACGTGAAAGAAGTTTGTTTGAAATCTTTGCAAATGAATTAAAAAAAAAAAAAAAAAAATTTTTAAATCACGTGTATTTAAGTATTTACAGCCTTTGCTCAATACTTTGTTGAAGTACCTTTGGCACCAATTACAGCCTCAAGTCTTTTTAAAGATGATGCTACAAGCTTGGCACACCTATTTTTGGGCAGTTTCTTCCCTTCTTCTTTGCAGGACCTCTAAAGCTTGACCAGGTTGGATGGGGAGTGTCAGTGCACAGACATTTTCAGATCTCATTAGAGATGTTCAATTGGGTTCAAGTCTGGGCTCTGGCTGGGCCACTCAAGGCCATTCACGGAGTTGTCCCGTAACCACTCCTATGTTATCTTGGCTGTGTGCTTAGGGTAGTTCTCCTTCTGGAAGATGAACCTTCGCCCCAGTCTGAGGTCCAGATGCATTCATCTTTCCCTCAATCCTGACTAGTCTCCCAGTTCCTGCCGCTAAAAAATATCCCCACAGCATGATGCTGCCACCACCATGCTTCACTGTAGGGATGGTATTGGCCAGGTGATAAGCGGTGCCTGGTTTCCTCCAGAAATGCTTGCCATTGAGGCCAAAGAGTTCAATCTTTGTTTCATCAGACCAGAGAATTTTGTTTCTCATGGTCTGAG